>JAFNEN010000243.1:0-578486 GCA_019343175.1 Oedothorax gibbosus
CATTTATAGTGCTTACTGCTTCAGCAAATTAAAAAAAAAACCTTATTAATTTAAATTAAGCTGGTTCTAAGTTTTATATGATATGTATTTTCTACATTATGTAAATTTGAAATTTAAGGTTTAAAGCTAATTTTGGGGTTCCTTAACATCATGTGCCATATGCCCGGGCCTTGTAGATCCAGGCAGGGCCTAACCTAATCATGCATTATCAGGGTCTGATCATGTATCTATCGAAGCAATGAAATTATTATATAGAATTAGTATAGTACCTAGGTCCGGCATTTTTAAAAAAATAAGTCAAAAGAATCGAAGTGTAAATATTAAACCAAGTAGATTTGAAAATAGTGTCAAAATGACGTTTAAAGGAGGATTTAACATAACGGTTTATCACTATTTAACTATACATCTTTAAAGCAATATATCAAATTTTATTTTCTATTTCCTAATATTGTAACATAATGAAATGCATAAAATTTCAGATTCAAACATTCTAAATTTTGTCCAGATATTAATCCTATTACAGTTTATTAAATGTCATAGTTTTTATACACTTTCTTGTACGTAAATGTTTCATCAATCTTTTGAATTCATTTATCAACGAAAAAAAATCACGGAAAAAATATTTTTTCTTTCAAAAAAAAAAAAAGGTTAGAAGTTTATTACCGAGATCAATAACACCTGCAAGTTCAGTTAAAGTCGTGTACAAACTTTCTTTTAAAACTTTGATGGATGAGTTTTAAAAAATATTTGAAACTTGTGAAAAAAAACCAGATTTATCTAATAAATTAAATAATTTTATTTTAAATCAGGTTTAATAAAATGACGAAAATAATTTGAAACGTAATTAATGATTACGGAATATTTTATTGCAATTAAAATGTTCATTATTCAGTGTAATTCCCATACAGTCATCGTTTAGTTTAAATATTGTGTTTTTATAACTAAAATATTACGCTTTAGAAAGATTAAGGTAAGACGTTCCAGAAATTCGTCATTTTACATGCCTTAGTTGACAATTTTAGGTATATGTTAGCTTCGTTTAAGCTAAAGATGAGTTAAGAAATAAGTATGTAGAAAACATTCCAAAAAAAACCCGGCACAAATAATTAAGTATCTAAAATGATTGCTAAAAGTCTACTGAATTGAACAATAAAATTCATATGCATTAAGAAGTTAATAATAAGTTTTTTTAGAATGCTTTAAGCGATACAAAAATTATAAAACATAATGTTATGAATGAAAATATCTTTTTCGTCTTTCTGCGAGGTGAATACATAATTAAACGAAAATGTAAGATCTAATCTATCATAATCTGAGGATTTAAAAGAAATCTCAATGCACAAATCGCTTTGTTTGCTGAAAAGAGACGCTTCTCCAATGGACAATTGCAACATGTTCCGCGAATATTTTTATCCTATAAAGCACATTTAGAAACTCTAAAACTCAAGTATTTCTGGTTTTCAAGGAGTATTTATTTTTTTTAATTAGTTTGTTATGTTGGTGATACGTCACTCTCGGTAAAATACTCAAATATCTTGGCATAGCAAATGCCGTCATGGTTGGCTTTCTTGTTTTTGAAGTATTATCATACAAATTTTTGCTGTATCGTTGTTGAAACTGAAATTTTCCGTCATTCATGTTTTTTTAAAAAGTGATGCTATTTTACAGAAACATATGTCCATTCCAGTTAATTTGGTCAAATGTTCGTTGATTTCACTCGACTATTCCGATCGGATCCAATACTGCTGAAATAGGTTATACAAGCTCTAGTAGGAATTTTAACTGAACAACCAAACCAGGAACATGCTTTTTTGAATCATTGACGGGAACTGGTTTCAAATACTATTTTGTTCTTTTTTAAATGTTTGCAGCTGTTATATATTTTATTTTATAAAATGTCTTAAAACTTCAAGGCTAGTAATTGTTTTCAGTGACGTAATTTTCGGAACATTTTAAATGTACTTTTTAGGTGAAATTAAACATTTTTGTAAAATCTTAAGCTGATATTAGGCATATGCAGCATCTAATCCACCAGAAAAACATAATTTTTGCATATTACGTTTCATGCAATTTGTCAATTGAGTTAACATTACAGAAGCCTAACTTTTCCACGTACACTTGAACCTGGACAACAAAGGAAATATTTACTCATGATACCTTGCATCAAACATATCTCAACGTCATATCTATATCTTTTCTGGATAATAATAGACTTGATTTTTAATGTGGAGAAATATTATGTTTTTAGAACCATAAAAAGGTTTTACGGTAATAGCTTTGAAAGAATAAAAACATAAAAGGGGTACACAGTTTATCGGCACACACGGGTAACTGAACAAGCTTCTGATTTATTTATGAACGCTAAAAGGGTTTGGCTATTATATATAGACTCATAGGTAGGAAAATAAAGGATAAATCTATCATAAGAAAGAAATTGTTCGGAAAGTGGTTCTAGATGAACCCACCCCATTAAAAGTGAAAATAGTCTAACGCGTCAGAGAGTGAAAGAACGAACTTCATTATAATGATAGGTTAAATACATGAGATAATTTTTGTATTTATTGTAGGCTAGTTTTTTTTGTAAAGGAATTGAAACTGTCTGACAACTTAGTACCTTAAATTAGCAAATATTGTTTGAAACGTAGCTAATATTTGCGAATTTTTTCATGAAAATTGAAAAAAATAATGCCCATATTTGAAGTAAAAAAAAATACAGTTGCAAGTCTTGACAAGTAGAAATATGTTTTGAAAATTGTTCGAAATTACGAAATACATCTAATTTGACCTAAGATTATACAATCCTCTTTAAATATCCAATACAACGCTAGCTATAAGCTCTTTTTAACTTTTTTTTCAATACTTTCTAATTCAATTACTAGATCGTAGAGAGATCACAATTCTAGTTTTTATTTAATTTGGTAACTTTAACTACTGCAGTTCAATTTAGTTAAACTGAATACTACATTTAAAAATGAATTCGTGAAACTCCTAAATATTTTTTAAACATCAAAAATTGGTTAAATAAATAAAATTAATTCGACACACATTATCAAGAATATGGGCAGTATGACCTGTGATGCTCTTGCGCCATTAAACCTGAACATCCAAGAATTTGGTATAATTAATATTTTGCATTGATAAATTGTAAAATTTTGTATATTTAAGTTCAAATATCTTGAAAGTTTGATTTCATATTTTGCTGGTAACTTTTAAAAGTTTAAATAATATTTTCATTACCGAACCTAAAAATGTATACATCGTGAATTCAGATAAGTATTTACACTTAATTTTTTTTTTGCAATGTACACAATCAACAATCATACAAGTAGTCACAAACACGACATCAAGACGTTTCACAATATTTTAAAAGTTTCCAACACAAGCAAAATATATTTTTTGTGAACAAAACGCAAAGTTTTATTCATAAAAATATGATAAGAAACAACTATTAATAAAACTTTTGGACTTATTTATAGTTAATGATAAACAATATTACATTCACAATGTATATAATTAACCCAGAACTTAAAAAAGCATTGAAAAATTTACGAAAAGGAATAAACAACTCTAAGTCCTTTACAAAATTGGATTATTTAAATCATAAAATGTCGTTATTTAAATCAAAATTACATTGAAGTTCAAGTCTTAATAATTTAATAAATATTTTTAAAATGAATAACGAATGAACAATTCTTTAAATCTAAGCAAAGTTAAACATGTACTTGTTCCTGTTACGATTTCTTTTAGAAAATGCGCCGATCAGTTTTCCCATATATGAAATATAGTATTAATTTTTACTTGATGTTGACTTTCCATTGCTATTATATACAATTTTAAAGCATCATGAATGAAAACATTTATCGGTAAATTCTCTAAAAATATATCTTAGTAGTTACAATAAAATACATTTCCTCCATTTCTTTATTTATCTCAATTTTAATGTTTGGCACCAGAAAAATATCATACTTAATTCTTCCCCCTCCATATTATAAGTATTTTATCTTCTTTTTTTATACAACTGTTAAGGTTCTTCTTTCAAATACACAGAATCCATTTTAGGAGAACAAAGAATTAAGTTTAATCTCATTTGCTTATGAATGCAATTTATATTAAGCGTTCTAATATTGAAGATATGGTAGACTGCTTTTCAGTCATTTATTAATTTCTTGCTTCGGCAATAAGATGGAACTTGATTTAATTCCGGGCTTTCATTTCTTATCAAAGGATGTTTATATGATGTTAAACCTATTTCATATTTACCTACCAGCTGAGAGAATATTTTTCTGATTATTTTAGAACTGATGTTATATTTTACTGCTTTTGTTTATTGGTTAATTTAATTGTACGTCTTTTGTTGTGGAAATATATCCAATAGAATACTCTCTCATATATTTAATTAAATCTTAAAAATATTACTACTACTACTATTATTATTTAAAAATATATTTTGAAAGACTTATATTGAAAATTTTATTTTTATTGGAAGTACAATTTTAATTTATAATTTTTTCCTTATCTTTAGCAAATCTATTAAAATACACTACTCAAAACAATTAGGGGAACGCGTGGTTTAAAACCTTTCACCCCCAATGATTCTATTTGGTATCATCAGCTTCCGATTTTTTTTCTCACTAAGCTGAGCTCGCATTTATTTATCGTTGGATGGAAGAATCATGTATTTTGAAGAATTAACTAATGTTTGTTTTAATTAAATGCAAATATGAAAAACATGGTAAAATAAAATTCACGACCGAAAAATTTTATGAAATAAATTGACCCTAAATTCTTCACGCTTGCATTCTTAGATGTTTAAAATTTGATTTTGCTTTTTTTTACAAATAAAGTTTTATTGTAATAATTTATTCAAAAGTTATGATTCCAATATTTCCCCCCTTAAAATTTTAGTTAAAAAATTAAGATTCCCCCCCCCCTGTTTTTTACCATTTAATTCTGGATGCATAATGAATCTATTTCACAAATTTTAGATTTCTATAATAAAAAATAAGTTGGAACTGAAAGGGTAAAAAAAGTACGCAAAATGCTCCCCTAATTCTTTTGAGCAGTGTATTTATCATTTCAAAAATCTATTTTTGAAATGATCCTACTTGGCATGATGTGATCCGGGACTGAAAGGGTTTCGAACAAATTTCATAATCTTTACTAATCAGATATGCATACAACGTAGTCAAAGCTTTTGCACGTTATTAGTAACATTTCTTAGTAATTGTTTTAATTAATTTTAAGCATACATATTTTAAGATAACACCAATTATTTGAGCAGGAATAAGGTTCAGCACAATACGAAGTTCTTAGCTCTTAGAAGAATGAAATTTCCTACATTTAGGGTTACACCGCTTTATATTTAAACATTCTTACGTGAAAATTAATAAAATAAATTATCTGTTGTAGGCAGAATGGTGTAGGTCTCTTTTTGGGTTAATAAGTTCTACTTCAAAGCACCTCCTATTTGGTAGATAAATTTGACTTTCTCTCTCTTGAATACTTCTTGCCTGCAGCTAGACCAGAGAGATTTTGTCAGTTATTTTGACTAATCAGAGCGTGATACGACTGGAAAGTGCAAAATTTCAAAGTTTTAGTTTATGATATTTTCCAAGAAAGCTACTGTAATTAACTAAATTAGTTTTTGAAACAATTTTTAATAGGAAAATTCCAACGGAATAATATTTAAAGAAAATATTTCCATTTTTGATGCAATAATGCTTGCAAATTAAACTTTGTTCTTGTTACCACATATTTTTATTCAATATAAAATGTAATACAAAGCTTACTCTATTTTCCATTTTATTTCAAAACATAAATTGTGTTAAAGTGGATTACAATAAGTAATGTAATTTTTGCCGTTTGTTTTTATCTACCTCTGTTACATCTTTTTAATTCTTTGTATAAGATTAAATCGAGTGTTATAGTTTTAACACTTATACTAATATGCTAAAAGTATGTAGATACACTAAATTGAATTCAAACTTTGCAACCATCAATTATAGTTTAAAATGTTTTGAGTAGGTGTAAAATTTTGTAAAGGACTTAAAAAAAAGATTTAAAACTACTATGTCTTGGTGAAAAAAGGTTTAATGCTCAAAAAATGTTGAGTCCTCTTTTGAGCAGAGAGAACTTGAGAGGATACATGGAAAAGCGTTTTTACTCTCAAAGTATGTGTCATGGGCTTGTCAAGCCAATATGTTCACAGGCAGAGAAGAAAATTGATCCAGTTTTTTACTCGACTTTATTACTATTTTTTGTTTAACTAATTTAACGAAAAGATTTTTAGAACTGTATGAAGAGTCCTTTTAGAACTGATATATGACATTTATGAATTTGTTAGGCTTTGAAAATTAAACATTTCAGCGTCTTAAAAAAGGGACTTCTCGCTTAACGACTCTGCCCTTTTTAAATAATATCGTAAAGATGTAATCATAAGCATTTGTACAATTTGTCATTGATAGACCCATCCTAGTTGATAAAATTCACAGCATTTTCCAAACTTTTTACGTAAAAATTTAACGTTCATTTCTTACACAACTCACCGATCAAAATATAACAAAGCCTGCATTACTTTTTTGTTCAGAAAATTTCTTTTGAGTGCAAGATATTTTTCCTAAGAAAGCCTATAAGAAATTTTCTCATAGATAAAATAATCATATAAAATTTTGGAATTTTTCATAAGATTCTTTCTGCTCTGATTACAAGTTAACTGGAACAGTTTTTTCGGTTTGTCTTCTTGTTCAAGAAAATACCTTATTTAAATTGCCACAAATCGAAAACTACAACACATTTCATATGTTTGTAAAACCAATGCCCGCATCAATTAAAATAAATAGGTTAATTTTTTTTTGTAAAGCAACAATAAAACAAATATTTTTCTAACGTTTGGGCCAAAGTTCCCCAATCGATGGTAACGCAGTTACTGTGACGAACACTAACCTTTTCCTACCAAGACACCAAACAAACTTTTCGATGAGACATTACTTCTCACTTATAGGATGAACATCGATCCCCACTTCTTCGTTGACCGAGCCGTTAAAAGTCGTGGTGCATAGCTCTTTAGGGGTAGTCGGGGACAAAGGGTGCATCTCCTCTGAGATGGTAGTCAGCTCGCAGTACATGAATTTCGGAGTCGAGGTTCCAGCCACACCCAGCTTCTCGGAGACTGGAGCGAGAAGAGCATTGCTCGAGTTGACATCATCGGTTACCGAGGCCGAAGCAGTCACAGGCTGACGCTGGGGTTGCTCAACAGCGGCCTCCTGGTCACGGGTCTGGAAAGAACGATGTCGAATTCAAGTAAATGAAGTTAGGGTTAAATTGTCACTTCTTGTTCGTAAAAGTAACGAAAGGAGGGTTCGGAGGTAATATAACTGAGCTGTTTTATTATTTTATTAATGGAAGGACATAACAGCACACAATTATACAGTACGCACACAAAATAGCAAGTATAGAGCGCCTACTGCGTGCTCACCACTATACCATCGCAGCCACTTCAAGTGAGTACATGAATTTATAAGCATTTTATGTAGCACGTTCACACATAATATTGAATTCATAACTATTTTTTATTTGGTATATGAGGTGGTGAGCAAAGTCATGATATTTCCGGATTCAGAATCAAAAACTCGTATCAATAGATTAGTGAGATATAATTTTATAGGTACGACGCTTTAATAAATTTTTTTCTATTCGTAAAATTATATATTAGTAATAAAAAATTTAACTAAATTCAAAAATTCAATACATAAACTGTGTTCTAATCCAGAAACAACAAATATAAAAATAGTAAATGCAGTCAGAGTAACTAATCTAAACTCCTCGGCGCAACAGCCCGTTAGTGGGCCAAGGCCTGCCGTGTCCATTCCAGCTTACGTGACCAAGGGCTCTGGGTGCTAGGAATACGTCCTGGTAAGGTGGTCATCCTCACGCGGAACCTCCAGTGTTTAGTTCCCAAGCATGCTTGTACTCATTTTATCGACACACTTAAGCGATGAAAGGATGAGTCAACCTCGCCCAATCCGGGACTCGATCCCCGGACCTGTGACGTGGCAATGCGAATCACTACCACTAAGCCACTGGCCTTAGAGTAACTAATCATCAAATCTAACTATTGTTATACTGATAGTCGAAACTGGTAGCGAAAGCCACTTCGACGGTGTCATAAAAATGGCTTTCAGATTCAGGGTATTTGCCTACTCCGCAAAAGGGTCTAATCTTCCAATTGCAAAACCCCATTCAATAAAAACAGACGAGACTTCTCGTTTAAAGTTTTAAACGTTACGTGCAAGCGTAAAACTAATGAAATTACTGTACATATGATCGATAGAGTTTAATAATAACTACCTAAAATTGATCCCCAGTTGGCTATACACATCTCCACATTGTTCTTTAAAAAAATGATGCCATTATTTGTTAACTCAATGAAGGGGAAGCACTTATTTTCCATTACAGTAAAATATTAGGTAATCAGCCACACTAACCAATACTTATTGCATACGCACCACAAATACATTTTGTGTACATGGTTCGCATTAAATTGTTCGTGTTACAAAGGGTCTAAATATAACGCACAATTAACATTTGCCATCGTTTTCAATGTGTGAATGTTGAAGTTGGAAAGTTTAAAGTATCCTGTACTTTAAACTTTCCTTTAGTATCCAGTACCTACCAAACAAACGGAAATATAAATTAAATTTAAGGTAGCATTAAACACGACTAAGGAATGGTTTATGCATGCGTTTCAAATAACAAATATTTTTGTTATTTGCCGTTTCTCATTAAAATTTCACAAGAATTAGTATTACAGAACATAGAAATGGATGTTCGAGTTGTTTCGATTTCTATATTGAGATACATATATTAATGATTTAGCCAGCAATGGGGAAATATCAAATGTTACGTTAAAACATGTAATTATAAAATTAATGATTCTATTAAAGTAGGCATAATTTTTAAAAAAATACTTTCAAACAATAAAAAGTTAATTAAATTTTTTTTTAAATACAGATTTAAAAGTCAAAGAAAGCTAGAGGAATATATAAATAAAGAATGCCTGAATAGTATGACATGAGTTGATTATAGCATAGACATTGAGCATAGTACATGTGTGTTCGTGACTTTTCGTTATCATTCATTTATTAGTATACAAGCATTTTTGAATCTATAGTTACTGTCCAAGTTTCAGTCAACATGATTATCGAAAAAATCTTTGAGAGTACTATCTGTTTTTAGCAGTTTAGCAAAATTTATCTTCCAATAGTTTATCTGATTTATGATAGATTCCTCGAATAGTTTATAAAGTTCAATAGTTCTCTACATTTGCACATCACAATTGATTTTTAGTATCTCGTGTCAGTGACTCGTATCATTCATTATTATTATACAAGCATTTTTGTTTCTTAAATAGCTAAGTATTTTTTCTCATACACTGTGAAAAAAATACTTTCAGAATATATTTTTTTGTAATCTTATCGAAAAAAAATAACGAGGAAAGCAAAGAAAAGTTTTTGTAAATCTGATAAAAAATCTCCCTTTTGCCAGTTACAAACCATTTTTTAAATACATTTACAAAACCTTTTTCTAGTAATCCATAGCAATCAGGTTTTTTGACGTGAAATGCGCGCGCATCCCTAAAATATTTCAAGACATAAAGTATACTAAGACAATAATAATGGAAGCGCAGGCGTGTTGCGATCTGTTGAAGCACCATGCTACTAAAGAGACTTTCCGGAGTTCTTTTCTCGCCTTAGTCATCCTATGAGAGGATTGTGCTGAGAAAAAAAAAATTCCCCTAATAAGTTGCCCAGCGTATTTAGAACTGATGCATGGTAAATCGGTTTAAGTCCAAGAAATATTCCATAAGAAGTTTTTTTTTTATATAAACTTTTTTTTTTGTATGGAAACAGATTTTTTTTGTATCGTGTACGCACATACAAAATTTGGCTTTAGCATAACTCGTGTCTCACGCAGCAGCCTAACGTGATACAAAGACCCTTATCTGTCATGTTATTTTAATAGTAGAAGCATAACTTTTGTACACACAGTGCAATATGTAGCAGGCCTTCCCAAACTTTTCAGCTACGAATCGGAATGGATCGTTCTGTAAATCCCACTACAGTAACACAAGGATGACTTGGACCATTTTTGCTCTCAAATAATCAGCCTTTCATGATACTTTCTTATAGCTTAGAGTTATTGAGTGCTTACAACAATGGTCCAAGCCATTAGTCTAGATACTGCAGTTCACCTGCCACGGCAGAATACTCCCCCTATTTTTCAAAATTTGAATTATATGAAAAAATATACAAAGAACTGTCATTTTTTTCACCGTTTCATTTTTTTCACGGCTTTCCCAATCTTGTTTCGTAAACTGAAATATGAACTATTTTCCTTTATCATAATTTGTTTTATTAAATATGACAAGGACATCCCTAAGCTCAATATTAATCCATTATATAACTTCTATTACCCTGGGACTATTTTTTTGGATATTTGATTACATATTTTATGAACTACATTTCAACTTATTTTGTTGAATAATTAATTTTTTTTGTAAAGAATTACCTGAACGACATTTTCTCCAGCTTGCCCAATCTTGTATTCTTGGTACTGAGAGAGCACACAAAGGAGAGCATAGACCTATATTGTGAATGAATAAATTCATAAAAATGTGAATGAAATATACGAAAATAATGTGAATGTGAATTTTAAACTAAAAGATTATAGATGAGGGTTTAGTGTTAAGAATTGTGACACGAGTTAAATAATTACAATTCATTTCTATTAACTTCATTTACAAACTATAAAACTGTAAATAAAAAATCGTGAAATAAATGCAAATTATATTCATTTTTATTTAATAGAATTTTGAAATATAGCGCATATCAACATGGCCCAAAGCTTAACTCAAAATCAACCATTCGGAAGTTCGAAATTAGTTTGCGTAAGAATTTATTTTAATTCAATAATTGAATTTACTAGTTTTTCCAAACTAGCTGTCGTTATCTATGTCTAACATTACGATTGTATATAAACTAACAGGAGCCCGAGTATACCTATCAGTAAAATAACATTGAAGACACATCGTCGGTCAAATGACAAAACCACGAATGTGCAGATTCTAGGGATTTGCGGTTTTTGAAAAATAAAACCGCTTCTCGGTTTAATCGGTTCTTTTTTTCCCTCCGATTTTAACCGGGACCAGTTAAAAGTAACTAAAAACCGTTCCTTTGAAAAAACGGTTCTAGTTGCTTGGTTGGTTGAACGACTCCGGCAGTCTATTTAGGTTAGGTTTGAAATGTGGTAGGTAAGAAGATTTTTGTTGCCGCATAATGTGTGTCATAGGAATAGCATTACCAGTAGCATAGTTCTTGAAGCCTTAGGGCATTATCCGCAGCGAGGTTGTTAATAAATAATGAACCCATATCATACAAATCCATTATGATATATTTTATGACGCCATAATCCATTGATTTATCTAACTGCATTAAATTTCCCCGTTGCCAACTGCATTAAATTTCCCCGTTGACTCTCGTTGCCAACTGCCGTCGTGTAGCTCTGGAGCGAAGGCAATGCAAACTAACAAACCTTCAGTTTAACCGGTTAAAATGTTTATTCAAACCGGTTCTTCAGTTTTAACTGGTTCAGCTAAAGAAATGATTTTGCCCAATTAACCGATGCCAAAAATCGGTTTAACGTGTTTCCGGTTTTCCATTCCTTTGCACTTTTGTGTTTTTGCACATTCGTGGTTTTGTCATTTTACCGACGATATCTTATGGTGCTAAGGGACAAAGTTATATTATGAATAAATGTTTTATGTATTTTAATAAGTATATTAGAATTTGTTCTTTATTTACTTTTGTATTATTTATCACTACACATCTACGATCTGTTGTAATTGAAATTATATAAATGTTTTTATTAAATTTTATTATTGTAATTTAATTTTAACCATGAAATGTTTTATCATTAAAACTAAGTAATGGAAAAATAGAAGATAACATACTTAAAAAAGTATTAAGTAAATAAACTCTAGAGAATGCAGTCATGAAATTGCGTTCCCCTTCATTAATTCCATTATTAAAAATAATTTGGTATAATGATTAACATTTATAAACCTTCTTTATATATTTATAACTGTTTTATTGACACGTGCTCTTTTTAAATATCAAAATGACATGAAACTAAACTTTATGACATTTTAATGAATAAAGTGCATTTTTATTGCCACCATACCTTCAAATTATGTTAATTTTTATCAAATATTTTGCAAAATAACAGCATCTAAATCACTTTATGAAAAGATTTCTTTTTAGTTTAACATCTATACTTATCGATAAGAAAATAAATATTGTAAAATTAAATTTGTTATTTTATGAAAATATGATTCTCATCCTTCTCGCTTAAATTAATATATATATAAAAAGTTATGATGCATGCAAAAAAAATCCACTGCATATAAATAAGAAGGTTGAAGCTTTGAAAAATTAAATCCCTTTTTATCAAATAAAAATCCTAATTAAAAGTGAAGTGTTTAGATACTTTGGAAATATCTCCAGAGAATACCTTTCATTTTCTCATGGTTTAAGTATTTTTGTATGGATTTTTTTCTTTAAAAAATCTTGAAAACTACTTCTAACATGTACAAAATAACTAAGTATTAACTTAATGATATTGAGCTTAGATATTTTTCTTCAAGATAGCGTTTTTATAAAGTGTTTTTTTTTAATTATTATTAAAATATATTTTTATACTTATTGTAAGTTATTTTATGATTTACGTTTAACTAAGAATTTAAATTTATAGATTCAGTTTCTTTATTAATTTTTAAGCTAGGGTATTAGTGAAAAGAAACTTAGTTTGCGGTCTTATTTTTAACACCACTTCGCAGTTCAAATGTGTATTATAAATTAAAATTATTTTTACATTGAAACAAATTGGGATTGTAAAGAATTGACGAGCACTCTTAATAAAGGGGAAGCTAAAAATCTCCCATTTTTCATTTCCCATGTTGAATCTACAAGGCAGTTTTTTTTAGTTCATCATGCCTTTAATTTATATTTTATCAACTAGTATTCTTTGCGTAGGAAGTCCAAAAGATGTTCTTTGCATATTGGTATTTGGATAATTTTATTCCATTTTTATTTACACGATTATTGATAGCGTTTAGAGAGCACCTTAATATACTTACATTGATAGCGCAAATAAGTACATCCGTAACGAATAGCACAGCCAGGAACGGTTCATCGATCTGTGAAAGTAGTTAAAAGCCTACATTAATATGATGAAATCATATTAACTTTATTTAATGGAATTGTATATATCTGTATTGTCCAAAATTGCAAAATAAAGTTTACATAAAACATGTATCGCCGTATTATAACTATCATTATAACGAAAAACTTGAAATCGGATATAAAGTTAAAGGCTTAATTAAATTTCGTTAGGCAGTAAGAATAGGGACGTGTTAAGTCCAGAGTTAAATCGCAAATGTAATTTTATCTTTATAAGGTGATAAAACTTAAAATACGTTTGCGCTTCTCAATATATATTTATCTTAGTTTTACGATCAGTAGCAAACTTTTAATCAAAATGTAAATTGGATTTTATTACCACTTAAACTAAAAACTTAAAAATAAATCCCACGATAAACCAAAACTTCAAAGATTTTTTTTGATTTTAATTCAATTATTAAATGTTTATAAAGCACTTTATACATAATGCCAAATACCACATTAGAGAACTGAACTCAAATATATGAAAGCCAGAGTAACAGACTCCTCTCTTAGGACAATGGGGGATGCTGAGAATGCGGGGACTTAATATGCAAACTATTCCAGTATCAAACAGTGTGAGGGAAACTGATAGTTTGGTTAAATAAAGTTGTAACAAAATTATTTGTCAAAATGAATTGCATTTGAAGGGTCCAGTTGATGAACTCATATATTATCCAAAGGATACATAAGAAATAGGGAACGGCCTCTTCATTGGCAACTTTTGGTAATGGTAAGAGCAATTGGACGAAATCGCCAATGAAGGGACCGGCCCCTATATCTTAGTTCTCGTTTGGAGAATCCGAGTTTTGAATTAATATTTGGAAGGGAAAGGTTCTCCATAGTCCAGTTTTATAATATATCGCATTGTATGTAGAAGAGTTGAAGACTTTTTGAAAAGGAGACTTTTGTTAGATGATCTTGAAGTTTTGCGCTTCCTTTGTGGAAAAAGTTAAATTTTGCTTTTTTGTAGCCTTACCTGTTGTTCTGCTAGATTTAAGACTTGTACCAATCAATAGATGTTAAAATTAAACGCATTTCAGTAGTTATAACTCTAAGTGTCACTATAGTCAGTTATTTTTTGCGTAGAGTCCGACCGACTCAACTTAAAAAGCCAGGGAAGCTCTCCGGACGTCACGTTTTCCATCCGGTTCGGAATGTCAGTTTTCCCGAAGAAAAAATCTGTTGGGGGACGGACGACCGTACTTTTCAAGTTTCGAACAGGTTTCGTTCTTTTTCTGGTAAGTCCACACTTTAAACCGGACGGAAAGTATGATGTCACGGATAGCATCTCTGGCATTTTAAGTTGAGAAGGCCGTGGTGCATTACAGTATGATATCGGAATCTTTTCCACTAAAATAATTATTGAAAGCGTGGTCCAACTCCCCTGTTATTCATTTTCAGGCCTAATCTCTTCAAAGGTTTCGGTCACATATGTATTGCTATTATAGAGTAGAGTTAGTTTTTTTAAGTAACTAAGTAAACTTATGTTAAGGCTATTTTTTAAAGGCATAGATAGGAAATACAAGTATAAAATTGTAAATACTGCTATTGTAGCTGAAAAATATCCTTCACAAGTCCTATTTTGCCAAAATGTTCAATACTAGTTTGTCAAAACTACAAGCCAAAATAGACGACGTCCTTTAACTATCAACGTCGTGGGTAGATAATGTGTGGCGAGAGATCCACACGGTTGAAGAAATTTAATGGAAGGAACATATTTGAGGCTCTAAAAGGTTTTGTGGGGTAAACACATATTGCATACCATACGGTTTACTTTGTTAATTTTTAAACAAAAAAACGGCATTATTTTTAATATTTAAGATATACCAAAATAAATCTGGAGTTATTTGTCGGTACAAAACATTTACTTTTTAAAATAATTGTTTACGATTCTAGGTCTTTTGATCACTGTTGAATTTCACTAGAGTTGTAAAATATTTCCTTGCAAATTAAATATAATATTTAAATTTAAGAGTATTTTTTGTTGCATTATGAAATGATTTGTATCACATTTTATTCAGTGCATTAATAAAACTTTAAATTACTCTCTCAAAAAACAAAAATTATTATTTTCTCTTTAATATTAAGTGTATTTGCCAAGATATTACAGAAAATGTAAATGTATTTATGATTAGATGAACGAAGTATTTTTTTAGAATGTACATAAACGATGTTGCTATGAATATAAAATGAATAAGATTTATTTGTATTTTAAAGAAATTCTGTATTTTTAATGCAGGAGAATATGTGAGATTTATAACAGTTAAACAAATAAACATTGATAAATACATTGTACTGTACAGTTGTTATTGTAGCTATTTTGATTATATTTTTTAAAGAAACTTTCATTTCCATATCAAAATTCAATCAAGATAAAATCATCTTTACTGAATTTTTATACACATTTCTATTCCTCAAATCCAAGGGAATATATGTACAAACATTTATTTAATTTTCCTTTCAAGTTTTGTTTATAAAACTGAAAATGGCATCACGTATCTTAAATATTTTTTTAAAATTAAAACTTATCACTATAACTATCGAAACACTGTATGCTTTCCCACAAAGTATACAATAAAGTAAGTACGCGTATATATGACCTCTAAGGTATACAGATTAAAAGTAACGTAGATTGGGATAAATGAGGTCCTTGAGGTCCTTGCTTCATGGCCAAAACCCCACGACTAATTTTCTACTGAACTAATATTTTACATTTACAGTCCCTGGACAAATTATTAGACGCACTGTATTTTTCTTAGTAATTTTATGTTTCTTAAGAGTTTTTATGTAATAATGGTATATTTAAACTACAATAGTATTGATTTTTATTTAAAAGAATTGTCGTAGACTACATATTTGTATTTATTTTAAGATAATTATGATTAAGATTAATTTATATTAATTATTTATTATAAGATTATTTATGTGTGGAATCATCATCCTCAAATGCAGGAGACAGTACAGTCTTCATTGCTAGCATGCCGCGCAGAATTAAAGCTTTGACAGCGGCTAAAAGGGCTCAACTAAATATTGACTTTTACTAACATTAATTTACTTTTCTTTAAAACTTAATAAACTTATGTTTTTTCTAAATTAATGTTGTTTTATTTATGTCAAATAAATCGGTAATTGATTGGATAATATAAAAATAAAAAACAAATCAATTTAAAATAATAAACGGTACAATATCACCCGGTAATTAATATTTTACATGAAATCTTGCAGTGCGTCTAATAATTTGTCCAGGGACTGTAAGTTAAGGCCTCACCACGTATAGAAAAGCAACATAAATTTTAAAAAGAGACTTATAACCTCGTCGACCCAGAGGTCCACATACGTGGACCTTTGTAGAATTCAATTAACATTTTAATTTTAAGGTTTTTTCTCAATAATAACTTTTCTATTGTAAACGAGAATGTTTGTGTTTTTCAAAATATACGATATAGAAGCAGCTGACAAGTATCAGTTGTTTTTTGTATAACAAATGACGTAGCGCGAGGGTGAAGCACGATTTCGGGGGACTTGCAAAAATAAGTTTTTCAGCTGTAAATTTATGACATTTTGCATTAAAACAATGACAGAACAGATTATTAATGACAAAAGTTTTAAGAGCCTGTTTTTGCACTCGTAGCACAACTGTGTTTAGAACTTTAAACCTCAAATTTCATTATACTGATATGCCCTTCAGCGATATTAAACGATAGTTTAAAAAAATCCTTAAAAAATATACTTCTAAATACATATTTGTTTAAAAAAAAGGTTTATATGAAGATCATTTGTGTAGGATTTTGCTTGGGAGTGAAGAAGTTAAGGGTTTATTATACTATAGCCCTAGATCCCTATACGCCCTAGATCCCTTATTGAGATGATAAGTCATCGTGAAAAATTACAGTTACATAATTAAACTGTGTGAAAAGTGGGATACGTCAGGATGAAACAAAAACTCATGCAAACCTATATTCCAAATTTTATTAAAAATTAAAATGGGAAGTTTGTTTAAATTAAAAAAAAACTTTAATCTGTAGACTATTATACTTTATTATGTAGGCATTTACATGGTGCCCTAAAAAACAGTATTAAGTACAATACTTTTATTTATGTCTTTTTTTACATTCTTAATAGCAATCAATCACTGCCCCTAATGATAAGGATTACAACTTCCCATTGTTGCAATCGCAATGTTGTTCCTTTGGTTGCGTGTTACAAAAAACAAAATGCATTTGAGGAATCCCAAGGGACTTAAGCAATTACAGCCTGTTATTGGAATTGCTTCTTCTAAGAGTGAAAATCAATCTTGAATCGAAAGAGGACATCTTGGGATCGTTACGTTTCAAGGGAACTAAATGCAATTACTGCGGGATTTGCCGCTAAAGATGCTTTCGACTGATATTTGAAGCAAATGCTGACTTTGCAACCTCGCTATTCGATTTCTTGTATCGAGGACATGTTCATGTTTGCATGTTGCGAATATTTGGCATTTTTATATTGATTTTCTTGTTTGTTGTTGTTGTCAATACTGATGTTTGAACCAAAGTTGTCTTTGTTAACACAATTCAATTTATGCTGACAAAAACATGTTCCATTTTACACATTAATGGTATTGACAGGTTGTGAATAGTTTAACTTTACTTAAATGAGTTAAGTTAGGAAATAATGGAAATCGATTTTTTGTGCTATATAAATTTCCCCAAACTGATTTTTTTTAGCATGTTATAAGATTTTTTTTTCTATTTACAAAATTGCACTTTATGCAGTATAATAATACGTTTCAGTTCTAATAAATCTATAAAAGTTTTGTGTCGAATCTTTTATTGAGACTATTTACAGGATTCTAAGAAGTCTAGTGCTACAAAGCTGTTGCTAAGTTTTTCTTAGTTAATGCTTATGAAAGGGTTATATATTCGAAATTTTATACTTACCGCATCTCTTATCAAGTAAAAGGAAACCATTACGTCAATCAAGGTAGTCATGGAAACAGATACAGTCCAAGGAAGTAGTAGATATCTATTGTCCTATAAAACAAAACTTTTACATAATAACATGCATACAATATTCGATTTAGTAAAAAAACAATGGAAAAATTTAACTGATTGATTTAGCCTATATTCTGTGTTTAAAAATTTTAAAATACCATATATAATAGCTCAGTGTTGCATTCGAATTGTACAAGGAAACTAATGTCAACGAATATTTTAATTTGTTATGGACATTCAATTTTTAAATCTCCAAAAAGCATATAAAAATTCAATTCATATTTTTTAATACTTAATATTTCGGAAAAAAACCGAACTGATTTGTTCTAAATGTTAAATATAAAACAGTATTCCAAGTTCTTCTTAGCACGTTTCGGTTTTCCTATTCCAATTATCTTTTATAACTAAATTTAAACTTTAGTTTATGAGAAAAATGCTGCGAAATTTTATGAAGAGCAACAATTCCCCAATCAAAGCATTCGTTACTCAGAATGAGAAGTATTAAATTCAGAAAACCAGAAAGATTTAACATTTTAAGTTTTTACTACATTTTATAGAGAAGCCTTTTTCCGGAATATTCAACACAAATTAGGACATGATCTGAGTGCTCCTTAAAATATTTTTTCGTAAAACCATAAATAATACAGTTTTGGTTAAAAAAGTTCATTTTGAAATATGGGCTGTAGACACAAAATAAATGTGATTTCTTGTGTCAGTTTACGCTTTTGGTATAATAGTCGGAGCAGACCATATGTGGAACCTGTTTTGATAGTTATAAAAGTTTTGAGGAGAACGCAAACGATGGGTTGGCGAAATGATAAAGTTATTGCCTGTTTAAAGAATAATAAAGTTGCACAAGGGATATTTTAGCTTGTGTGATTGAGGTCTTTTCCAAATAAATTTATATAAATAATTTTAATTAATTAATCAATAAAATTAATAAAATAAATTAGAAGTCATTTAATGTGAACGCATTTTACTCTGAAATTGAAATAAAAAAAAAATTATTTTTTAGTTTCTGAGTAGCCGAACACTATTTTAACAATACAAAAACTGCTAATGATTGACGTAAAAAAAGTTTAAAATTTAAAAAAAAAAAAAGTTATTGCTGTTAAAAGTACAATACTTTAAAAAATACACTTATTTAAAATACATTTTTATTCTATTACTTGCAACAATATTAGGAATGTTGTAGAAAGTATACGGTTTAATTTTTTAGTATTTATAATTTAAAATCTCAGTTTCTTTAAAACTTAATTCCCATTCTACATGGGTGAGGCCAAAAAATGTGCTTTTCATTTGTAATTTTGCTATTTTTCTACTTTAATATAAGGTGGAGAAATAAAATATTTAATGCAATTGTTTATAAAAACAATAATAATTTAAGAGAAATTTCCTTTGATTTCTATATTTTTTTCAAAATTCAATACTTTATGATTACTCTTACATAACTCCCAAATTAAGCTGTCCAAATGGATATGATAATATCTTTGAGTAGAATGTACTTTTCAACTTTATAAGTTTTATCATTAAAAGTTTTATATAATTAATAGCTTTGATAGTTTCATAAATTGACCCCAATTTATTTAAATATTTATATTTTAAACCATATATTTTAGTTTTTGTCCATAAAAAATGTTAACAATGTTACTGAAACCTAGTTCACCAAATTAAATAGGTAAAAAATTTCCAATATAGTTTAATACTGACTTAGATTGTGGGAAAAAATTTTGTAAAAAAAGAAAGCAATTGCATTTTTTAATTTGTTTTTTTACACATATTTAATCATAAGCAAAATTTTTCAATTTTTAGGCGATTGTGTTTTTCCTTTATAACCTCTGTTACAATAATTTTATACATAAATATTGTTTTGAAAATTTAGAATTTTCTATTAATGATGTAGCAGTAGATAAAAAAGTTAGGTAATATGCAGTACTTGTTTATTTTTCTGCAATTGTTTGAAAAAAATTAATTAAAAAGTTAATTTCACCCACATAACTCATTTTCACGTTTTTTATTTAAATTTCGAAAGCCCTACCAACCCCGTAAAAAAGTTATAAAATATTAATTATTTTAAAAGTATAAATACCTTGAAAAGTCCTATAAGCATAATCAGAGAGCAAAGAATGCAAGTTCCAGAGAGCACCACCATCAATATACAGAATCCTAGCATAGCTGATGAACAAAACCATGTATTAATAATTTTTTAAATAAGGCAACATGATTGCTTTAAAAAACACAGTTTATATAGTTTATCCCTATCGATGAATTTTAATGCAGTCTAAATTATTTTTTGTGCGTATTACATTAGGCTAGATTTAATTTCTTTTTATGATAGTATTAAGTGCTCTTGAAACATCTATGTTACATAAGTATTAGTTAAAAAATTTAATTTATAAGTATGATCTAGTTCTAAAATATACAGAATTTAAATTCGTTTAAATTTGGCTAATGAACTTTCATGACCAATCATTTTTAAATGTTTGTATCAATGCAACATGATTGTATTAATCCTACATTTATAAATATAGGATCAGTTCATTTAAAAGAAAAAATGTATTTAATGTAGGTATTTGATGCAGTTACAAAATGCAGAGCTTATTGGATTTGCATCAATGGGGCAATTAGACCAATAAATCGATCACAATTACGCAATAAAAATATATAGGTACGATAACTTAAATAAAATATTCTATTCTAATCTTAGATTACTTTTGCACATAATATAAATTCCAAAAAACACATTTTAATGCCTTCGTTTCTGCATTGGAAAAATTATTTTCCTTTTGCATTTAAAAATATGTTTGACTAATAAACTTACGTCAATGGAAAATTCAAATACATTAAAAACTTTGCCGAGATATTTATTAATGAATGCTTGGCAAATTCTTCTTGATTTTTAAATCACACAGCTTTAACTTTATTACCGGACGCTCCTAAGTATTGATGAATTTTATAATCTAAGCTAAAAAAGTTGGAAAATTGGAATTTGCTTTAACTTCATAAATTAAACTCAAGTTTATTCACATCTAGAAATTATATATTTTTACATTAATTATATTAATTATGTAATTTATTTATCCACTATCAAATAATTGTACTTTTACATATTTGTATTGAAATAATGATAAATAAATTAGGTTCATTTCTAATATAATTCATTGATAATTAATATAGATTGCCCTTGACTTGATAGATACAAACTTTATATTTACTTTACCATTCTTTACGTAAAATGGAAATTTTTTATTTTTAAATACAAACGTGTCAAGGCATTAATATTTACTATGCTTAAAACATTAAAACTCATAAGCACACACGTAGTTTTTAGAAACTAGATAATTTCAATGCATATAAAAATACTTGATAAACTTAAATAAGTTTTAGTTAAGTAAATTTTTAAAATAGTAAACGCAGAAAATAATTTGAATATCTTGGGACTAAAAAGTAATATTTTATCTGCGTTTTCTATTGGGTGGTTTTTATAGCTCTATTTTCAAAATAGGGCCTGCTCATGGCTAGTTTTTATGTTTGGGAATGACAGCAATTTGATTTATTTAATCTTTGCGTGTTTTTAAAACGAATATGTTATAGTAAATATATCTTCTGAAGCATGTCTTTTTTCATTTTAGAGAAAAACAAATATTCCTTTTTGATGTGTTACAGGTCTCACTGTACTATTTAAAAATACCAATGTATTATCAATTTAATAGAAAAAAGAATCATTTTGTGATTTGTTTTTGTTTTTATACTCTTAAGCAATCCAGTATAATAAAAGAGTTTTCATGCCTAAATAATTTTGTATATTTAAATATACTGGCAAGAGATAATATTAGAACAATTCTCCTTAATATTAGGTTATATATGCTGAATTAAGGATGTATCTTCAGACATCTGCCAAATTATACAAGTTAAAAAAAAACTATTTTACTGTACAGTATTCAAATAGGTGGTAATCCTAGTTCTTAAAATAATTCTTTTATAAAATTCTTTTTTGTATAAAAACTTCAGAATTGGCGATTCAATTTCTTTCCACCTCTCATTCAATTTTTTTCTCCTATGCTCAAAATGTTATAGGATTTTACAGTATCTCATTTTGCCCATTCTACTTTACCCAAATCTAGAAATTTATATTCCAAAGCGTCTGTTTGCTTCAAATTTATATCACGTTTTTTGAGATCGTGACCCAGATTTTAGTTGGAATTTTCATTCGATGTTTGAAAATTGCACGCGAAAGGATTTCCGAGTAAGCGATGCATGCTAAATTCTACAGGAGTAAAGAGATTTAAAATTCCAACAATTTTATAAGTATCATCATCCCGAATACTACGAATCGCTCACAGGGAAAATGGGATGTAAAATCCGTAAAAATATCAAGAGTGGAGCGTAAGCTTGATATATTTGAAGAATTTGTTAGCAGTATACACGTTGAAAATAGTCGAATTTTAAGCATTTCTTAAGAATTTTGTTTACCCTTTTGTATTTAGTTAACATATTTTTACGTATTGTCGAGTTGTTTTCTAGAAATTGGTGTTGATGTTGAAACTGGCTTTTGTTTTCAGTGACACAATTGGTCAAAGCTGTTGTTTTAAAGAATGTTAGAAACAAGCGCATAAAAAGTTAGATTTTGAATACAAAAATTAAAAATTTTCAGGGTTGGAAGGATGCTTGTAAAACTTCCCAAGGCAATTTCTTAGAAATTATTTTCTAAGAATGTTGGAATGTATTTAAAAAGAAAGGAAAAATAATTGAAATATACAATATTCCAGTTAGTTCAGTTTTACGCAATCGGGGTATATTTATTAATTTTTTGTTATTTAAAATATATCTATTTTTACTACAAATTCCAACGAATAACATAAAAATAAACATTTAAATGCAAATATGTAATAAAATAAAATTGAAACTTACGCGCTGTTTGGAGAGAGTTTGGACATGCACTATGCCAGCCACGAAAAGTGCAGTGTACAATATCTGTAAAACAAGAAGGATACATTAAAATTATATTTAATAGTAGTTTGTAGAGTTTAAAACTAGTAATTTTATAAAATTGTCTTCGATTTTTTTTACGTAGTATAAGAATTTGTATTATCTAAAATTGTATTCAATTTTTTTAAAAGTTCACTGCTACACCTGCAGTGAACTAAAAAAATGAAATGTTTTATTATTTTTGGGGAGGGGATTGGCATTATTAATCTACCCTTAAGGAGGGCTAGAAGGTAAAAAATTAGTTCATTTTTATTGGTGAAAATATGATGTGCTTTTTGACATTAGTATTTCTTACAATTCCTGTTTCAAAGTAGAATACATTTGGGATAAAATATCAAGCTTAATTACATTTTAAATTTTCCAAAAAAAAATAGGATTATAATTTAATACTTTAATCCCTTTCATTACGTAAAAGTTAATTAATTGGGTTTGAATTTGTTTTGGCAATTTATTTTAATTAATTAAGGAATTAGTGAAAATGTCACTTCCTTAAGTTCTATTGTTGTTTCGCTAGAATCACATTTAATTAGAAATGTATATTGTATTTCTTTACGGAATTTGAAAGTGAAACGAAAGATTTCTTTAAAAAGTCAAATAAAAGAAATTGAATTATACAAAATTTAATTGTTGAAGAAAACAACAACGCAACGAAATAAAAACGCATGTTTTAACGCATCTTATTTAAAATATAGTACATTCAAATAATTGATTATTTCGAAATTTTCTTTCATGACTAGATAAATTAAATTATATAATAATAACAGAAATGCTTACTTTAAAATGGTTTCAAGTAAGTGATTAATTTCATTAAAGAAACGCACACAATTCTCTTTTGAATGATTTTTTGAACTTTAAAGTCTTAATCACATATATAACTTTAAAGTTCACAAAAAACCAACACCAAGATTCAAAAGTAATTTAGTACTATAAATTGATTTTTTTAATATTCTAACTTAATATGAAACCACAATTTACATATTTGTATAGAGCAATGCTTAAAAATCTACAGTAAAAAAAGTTGATATCTTCTTTTCATAGGTTCTTAAATGTTTATCGAATTGCCTTATGCCTACATTTTATGTAATTAAAGTAACCATTCAAAACGTGGGCTTGTCGAAAATATAATACAAATTGTAATCGCTATTAATTGTTCATTTAGAAAAGTGTCAAGCTTTGCCATCATTTGTCAACGAAAATGCCAGAATTTACTTCCGAGGTAATATATCGAGGTTCTAATGTGAACTAAGGAATATTATTGGTTATTATGATTCATTATCAACCTGATCCTTTTAGCTAGTGTGATTAATGTTGGTTTAAGGCATCGTCTCACGTTGAACCACAGGGAGATAATATTCTCTTCACAAGGGATCCTTCTGTGATTAATTTTCACGAATGACATTTTCCTTCAATTAGTTGTTTAAGTTGCTACGCGCGAAAAGTGAAATCAATATCCTGTCACATATAACACCACAGCTAGACCAAGTAACCAAGTTACTATAAATGAATTTGAAAGTTAATGGAGTGGAGGCAGTTCTCCTTCAGTTTGAATTAGTAAAAATTAATAAACATATATCGCTGTGTTGGTGTGAAAAAAATGTAGCTTTTAATTTTCGTTAAAAATGAATGTGATATTTTATATTGATAAATACTCCTTTTCGGAATCAAACTTTGGTTAGATATTTGCAGTAAGAATGAGCTATAAAGAACTATCTTCTCCATAGACCTCCAAAATTTTTTAACTTCATTTTTTTGTTCAAACTCTTTCAAAAGTATTTTTTAACTTTGATAAATGATGAACTAGCTTGATTTTTTTTTGTTGGACAGTGTAGGATCTTAATTAATTTGAGTGCTGTTTCTATTTTCTGGATTAACTGGTTGAATTATGGTTATGTGTCGTAGATACAATTAGAAGCTTGCTTCAAATAAATTAAAAAGCTGATGGAATACCAGTTAAAACTACTACAAAAAATTAAAATTGAGGTTTTAGTTTTTTTTTCAAATAATTCGTTTGCATTAAGGCATTAGTAAATTCAAAATATATTTTAGGTGATTAATACTAATGCTGCCTATTTTACTTAAGAATTTGAAAGTTTAGAAACTTAAATTTTTAAGAATAGTTGGTTGTGAAAATGAAAAATATTTCCAATATAATAAGTTGGTAAAGTTAGGATTATGCCTAAGCAGAGAATGAGTCTGAGACAAACCGCACTTATTTCGAAAAAGTAAAAACTACAATCAGAGAAAACCATATAAAAAAAACACTAATAAGATTTGGATGACTACTCTATGGGCTGCATCCCGAGTTTCAATTGAATCACTTATTCTAAAGAAGAGTCAAATCCATTGGATAATTCTCCCATAAGCTTATTCTTTTCAACGTTTTAGTGAAGAAAGAAGCTTGTGCGGAAATCCCACTGAGGACTTTACCCCTTTTTACATTTAGTAATTCAATTATTTTCCTAAAGAGTAATTAACAGGCAGACACACTTATTTTAGTTAGGCGCTATCGTAACTTAATGAGTCTCCTAATAATTGATCAGGCATAATAAGTTAAAGGTAATTAACTCTTTGGAGACCTTTGAAAACTTTTCTCCGTTGGCAATTGTTCTTGTTCGATTTGTTTAGTCTTTTGCGGCAATATCAACTGAATTTCCCGCTTGATTGCGTGTTTATTTAAAAATTAATTAATTTTTTTTAAGTATTACCAAATATAAACGAAACAAAGATTTTTTAATGGCATTTGTAATTAATGTAATTTATCTTTTGATGTTCATCTATCGCAGAATGGCATTTATTTGACAAAAGAGTTTCTAGTTAATAACTCCTCCAAATGCAAATTTTTAAAAATTATTTAGGCCTTTTTATATACATTGCAATCAATATTGCCTGAATAACAGGTAAAAACTCAGTCAAGTAAAATGTTACTGATACGATTTTCTGGGGCTAAATTTATGGGGCATAACAACTTTGAATTACATATAAAATTATATTGATATATATTCATAATTTTGCTTTTAATTATTAATTGGGTCTGTTGGAATAACTTGTTTACGGATGACAACTGGGCATTGCCATAAAAATCATTAACGCAAAAAAATTAATTAAATGATTAAGCTTGTTGCCCTCTGTGACATCATGGTAATGGATGGCGACAACCACAAGAACTGCTTTTTAAGTTTGAATTCTGATTACTGTTATTTTTGCTGATAACTATGTTGAGTCAAATGAATGCTCCTTGTGGAAAATTGGTAGAAATGCAAAAAAGGTCGTAAAATAAAAAAATCTAGATTTTTTTTAAATGTCATCAGTATTTTAACTTTCAGTTTTAGATAGCAATCTTTGGAAAAAAGTGAAGAAAGCTTATTAATTAGTATTTTATAAGAGAAAAAATATTTTAGTTTGCAAATTATGTCTAAGATAAAAAGATCGGGTGTTTTCTAGAAATAATGAATAAAACGCGATATCTTTATTAATAATTAAAACTTACAAAGCTAATTCCTATCATTACACTGACCGAAGAAAGGAAATTATATAATTTTTTAAAATTTGAACTTAAATATACTAATAAGAATAGGTATTGAAAATAATTAACGGAATATAATGCGAGAATAATATGTGGATCATGAAACATGTATTTACTTTTCGTACCAAAAAACTAAATACCAAAAATTACTCAACCAAATAAGATTTCTCCAATTGTTATTCTCGCTCACTGAAGCCTTTGAAGGTATTCCAAATATCTGCAATCGTCATTGGCAATGCCTAGCAACCGAGACACGATTAGACAGGCCACTGATTCATTTCGGGATTGGAGTGGTTGCGTAACAAATTCCTTCACGTTTAGGATACTTCATCGCAAAATCTTACCCTTTATATCAAACTGAAGCAAGTCGATTTTTTCTGTTTTATTCAAGATCCTGAAATTTGCGAAATATCTCGTTATTTGTCAATTTGAAAGCTATACTCTGCTTAGATGAAATAGATATCATATGCACGCACTTTTCCCCTATTTTTGGTTATCTAGAAAACAACTGCAAGATCGAGGCTATACTTGTATAGTCTGGCTGCCATAACTTAGAATCCCAAATATTTTGATTGTGGAAGATTCCACTTTGAATTAAGGTTTTAAGCCGAAGGAGGCAGGGTTGCCAGCTCAAGGCGTTTGGCGAGAAGAGGGGATTGTTGGTCGAGTTCGATTGTAAATAATGTATCACACTAGAACTACACATCAGTTATCGGCGATAGAGGATTGTTGTTAATTGCTGGTAGCGGTTAGCGATTATACGTGTATTTCTTTGTTATCTTGACTTGATCATTAATCGATATAAGAGTGAACCCGATGCAAGTTCGATCTACCCTTCAATTGATAATCTGTTTCTAAACCTTAAAGAAATATGCGCCCATAAAAGCAATGAATCGCCAAACATAGTAACTCTTGCCCAAAACCTTCCTTACCTTTTTTCGAAGTGAACTGTTCCACAATCAAAATATTTGGGATGCCAAGTTGTGGCAGCCAGACTATATCTGTACTTCATTAGGGGATGGTTGATATTTGATTTCATTGCTTAATATAAAAACAGAGTTGGGTAAGAAAATAACTGACATTTCAATACTTACATTAGGCTAGAAAGAGAAAAACATTTACTCAACATACCAAGCCCCCAATAAAGAGAAATGATATTATAATTAACAATAAAAAGTTTTCTACTAATGCGTAAAATTTAAAAAGTTTCTATTGGTAGTAGGTTGTGTTATTTTAGGTGCATTTTATGGTTGTTTTTGCCAAAATTACAGTAACGTACTTTGGGCAATTGGTGATAATTTGGGATTATAGAAGAATTAACCGAGAACATACTAGCAACATTTAAATTTTAAAACACGGTCATATGTCACTTTTTACGTCGGATCTAGCACCTATATTAACGTTTTGACCACTATATGTTTTAGGTTAATTTTTTTTTGTGTAGGTACGGAATAAGCTATGCCATTCAAAAACTGACTGAAAATTCTTACTGCCCAAGGTTCTTGAATGAAAATTAACCTCGGTGCATATTATCAACGCCAACATCTAATTGACATTTGAATCTCTAAATCTTTAATAAGATGGTCGACTATTACCCCATCTCAAAAATTAAATTTACTTAACAGTATAAGTATCGGTAAAACTTCGTAATCTGTTTCGCTCGAAAACTACGTACTGAGAGCAAAGTATTAATATTTAATATTCTAATTGGAAACTAATGAAATTAGGCTTCTTAAGATTTGCTTCAGGTAAGGAAACGTAGGTTTACTTAACTGGTTTAATGGATAATTTTGGGTGTTTCGTGGAAAAGGGCAAAGTTCGGATAAGGAGTAAAACTTATTTTTATATCATGGAAACAAAATAATTTAGCATAAAAATATTATTAATTTACCCACATAACTGCTTTACAATGTTTTTTATTACTTTAAATTAAAAAAAAACCTTTTAAAATTAAAGAAACATGAAAGCTAATTTATACATTTAAACAAATAAAAACTATCAATTTTTAGAAAAAACAAGACCTTTATAACACAAACAATGATACAATTCAATAATGAGCATTTAAACATTTTTCTGATATTATTGTAAGAAATTCGCTGTTTGATCTAATTACTCAAGTATATGAAACAATTTTGCAACAATTCTTAATTCTTATTTATTAAATGAATTATTATTAAGTCTTTATTATTAAGTAAATATTTTATTTAGTCGAAATTACACATAATTTGTAAACAAATATTTTTCAACGCTATTCTTATTATATGCGACATCATGGCATTTGAAAAACAATGCAGCACTACGTAAGAGAAGTAGTAAAGATTTATTAGGTTGCAAGTGAAAATGAAAGAGACTACAAGGTGTGTTAAAAGCGTCTTACATGGTAAGTTTCCATAATCTATTATAGTGCGTGATAGAAAACGATATAATAAAAAGTTTCAGGGAATTGATTTTTTCAATTCTGTCTTGATTTGTCACTGGAACAAATCGAAAACAATTTTTCACTTAATAATTTCCATGAACAAAGCATAAATAGCAGTGAAATCAAGAAAGTTTCTTTTGTGATTTTAAAGGAATTATTCGTTCTTATTATTTGGTAAAAAATATTGATTGCTGCTAATCCGTTGCCTCCTTCCATACACCAACGGCCATGGTTGATATTTGTTTCATGAACGAGAACTTCTGATGTAACTACGAGCAATTGTTTGAGGATATGAGGAAGAGACTTATGATTCGAAAAAAGTTCGAAATTTTTTTTCGAAAGAGGCCTAAAACAAAACAAACTCCAGAAAAGATCTTTAGCCATCCTTAATATTTAAAGCACTGCTACCAAAACCCCAGAGGAATATAGAAGAGGCACGGACATATGAATCAATTTTTTTCAGAAACTCTGTCAAAGTCACATTTTTATATCAAAAGTGTTTTTGGTGTTAATCAATTGATCCTATGTAGACGCACATTCTGTGAAGAAATCCCATTATTCCAGTGGTTTGCACAACCATGGGATTTCTTCACTGTTTCATTCTGTTTCCACTCAAAACCTAAAACACGCCTATTGTGGTTTTAGGGGAAAGTAAAGAAAAGTCATTTGGGAAGACATGGGTTCCCACCAAATAAGTTACAATTGCAGTTTTCTTTATTTCACAACCGCAGAAATCCATTTCTGACAATATATTAATTATTTCACAGAAGTTTGTGTTTGAAATTAAATACAAACTTTAAGTAATGTATGTATTTATTATAAATTAAAAAGTACAATTTTGTGTAAGTCAGGATTAATAAAGAAGTTCGCTGGTATAAATGTTTGATGCTAAATTTACTTCACAAATTAAATTTTAATACTTCACAACAACACTTCTAACCTGACTTTATCCGTTTTTATGACAATGTAAATGGATTTTTTCTGATAAAAACATATAAATGGACATCAAAACCTCTTTTATGTTATGTACAGAAATAAAATTGCAAATAATTCGATTCCATGACTCAACGCCATTTTGAGTTGCCGCCTGTAGCATTGACTTACATTATGGTCAGTTGAGGTTATTATGAACACAGAATAATTATAACCAGTAGTAACTTATTATAAATATATTAAAAAATATATTCTCTAGACGAGAATTTTTTTAAAAATTTGTTCACTGGCCTGTCGTCTTAATTACCCCAACTTATCCTACATAGGCAATTTTAAAAATTAAAAATGAACTTGGTAGTCTATGGAACGTATGGATACCAAACATGCGATCGACCAAATATGCGATTTTGTAAGAAAAATAAAGAGAATCCCATTGTTGGCCGCAATCTTAGATTTTGGCTGCCATCTCTTGAATCAGAGAAACTTTTGGAGATGTCTCTTGAATCAAATATATGATTAATAAACTACACTTTTGTCACAGGGGTAGGGGTAGGTACATATATATTCCGGCTTGTGTGCTTGATCAGAGACCCGCTTATATAAGCCTTCATCAAGTAAGACAGACACAGAAAGAATTTTACTGTCACATAGAAGGGAAAGTACACCCAGAGTGAAGACGGGAATCGAACCCGCACCCGTTACAGCGCCCAGACTGCTAGCGTAATGGTACAAACCACTCGGACATCCAGGCCCCTTTTGTCACAGGAAACCTATCACGATTTGCAGTTTTCCGATACCTAACATTTCCACTATTTATTTGGAGTTCGTGAGCTTTGCAACTACAATCTTCATATGTTAAATTTTGATTTATAAAATTTTTAATGCGTTACATCTTTCATTTTTCAGACTCATTACTATTCACAAGAAAGAACTACATTGCTTCGTATACTTCAATATTAAATAATTAAATTTTACAATATTTAAATAATTAAATTTTTCGATGTGAAACAAAACATTTTATTTATACTTCAATAAAAATTTACATCCATATAAAATGTTATATAGATGAAATAAGTTTTTACCTATCACAATTTTTTAGTTGGACAAGCAAAGTTTTTCTTATAAAAAATTAAGCTATAAACTTTAATTATAGGCTTTTACAAATTAGTAAATAATGAAAACCCAAAAGAGTTGGAAAATACATCAAATTGTTTTGATTAAATTTCAATTTAAAACATGATCTAAATATTTTCAACAATAAAGGTGAAAACATTTATTTCTTTCGCATATTCCATAAAAGCAATAAAACAAATTCTTAAAATTTCTCATTTCTTGAACAAATAAAATACCAGATCTTGGTAAATAAATCGTAATTGAGTTGCTAAAAAATAACGAAGTAACACACACGCGCTTATAATACGCGCCTTTGCAGGTTATTTATTAACTTTAGGTAAAGTTACTTACAAAAGATATAGTGTCACTCTGCCGTTATTTGATTCCGCTTCAAACATCTCATCTGAGTTCATGTGTAAGTAATCAAACGAATGAATACACGTTTCAATCACACACGAAGAGTAGGAGGTAGGTATTGGATATAGATAGGGGATAAATAGAGTCAAATGGAGTAAAGTAAATAGGCTTAAAATCGCTTCAATTTAGTCTGTTCATTTGATCAGTAGCTTATAAATTATTTTCCAATGCTTTAAGAAGTTAATATAGATATAAGAATCGAACAACCTTCAAGGATAATTTTAAACAAGTAGGTTTGTTACAGAATCTGTCACTTAAACGGCTTCCACATAATATTTATGCTCAACAGGAAACACACTATTTATACACCTCAGAAAGAAATTTGACCATTAGGGACTTCTAATTCAAACTTTTAAACGCCAAAATTAACTATTTTCATTAATCTTCTTTCTCAAATGGGAATGTTTCTTGTTATGTCACACTCTTCTTACTGCAATGTCATTGGTTGTTTGGTTTTCTTCCCTTATTACGAAAAACAAGCCAATTGGTTTCTTGTGACGTCACGCTCTCTGTACTGCAATTCCTTTAGTTGTTTAGTTTTCTTTCCGTACCACGTGAAACAAGCCCATTAATAATTAATCATTATCGCTTGCTAAATTTGTTTAAAATTTGTAGAATGATGCAATTTTTTAAAATAAATATCTTTTAGTCGCCACAATTTAATTTACAGTTCGAAAAATATATAATTAGTAAAATTGATGCATTAAAAATAAAAGCGAAACTTTGCATATTTTTATGCAAAGTTAGAATTCTCTATGCATCTTTCTTCATACATAATGAACCATCAAAGAACTCTATTGTGATATTACAACAATCCAAACTGAATTATATATCACATAAATATTCTTTCAAAGTTTTGTTTTAAATAAAGTTTCTCGTACGTTTAACAAAATGGCAACAGCGAAAATATTGAATAAAAATTGAATTTGCATGTTATTTCAATGTAGTTAAAATTTTTAGTTATTTCAATTTTAAATAAACTTCTAATTAAATTTTTTTAATGAAATTTGTGATGTAATCTAACCCGATTTTTTGCTTCAAATGTATCCTACTTGTTTGTGAGACTTACGGTTCGTTCTGTGAGAGTGGGTGACAGACGGACAGACAGACGGACGGACTGGATGATTATAATACCTTCCACTTTTTACATTATAAACGTAGTGTGGAAGCTAAAATATAATACGAAAACTTCTTTATTTGGGTCTTTGTAAATTAATATTTAAAATATAAAATAATCTTTAATTTATGGTAAGTGTAACTTATGTGGCCAGTGTCCAAATTGCGGCTGCTTTTGATTCAGGTGCTTTAAAATAATGTTTGGAATGTATTTTTAATACTGATACTACTTCGTTTGATAGTCAATATTAAATTAAAAGATTTTTTAATTTTTACTTTTTAAAATAATATGAAAAAAGTCTTTTTCGGGGAATGTATAGCGATTCTAAACGAAATTATTAAAACATACTTTTTTAGAGTTTTTATTTTTTTATTTGATGTGTTAGAATAAATATAAACATCGATAACTTTAAGATTCTGGCAGATTTAATGGCGGTGCTATTTTTTAAGAATATTTCACAAGTAATAATTAAGAGGGGGTGGCCACTTTAGGTACGGATTTTTTAGCTGTACTTCCAAAGGTGGCTTCCCCATAAATCAGCTTCAAACACTGCGATGATTTACAAACTTAATAAAAAAAATCAACTCTAATAGTCCAGGTATAGCAATCGGACAATACGCTACAAAATGCTCCTGTAAGTAGCTATACAATTTAATTATTGATTTTTAAACTAGTAAAACAATTTTAACAAAATATTTGTGGCGAAAAGCGCTAAATTTTGGACACTTCCCGTATGTTGCCTTTGAATTCGTTTTAAAAGAATTTTAAAAAAATGAGAAATCAACTTACACTAGTCTTATAAAGTTTACAGCATACCACATTAGTAAAATTAATAGTTGAAATATCTTTTGCCGTAATGCCTCACTGCCTTTCAATTTCATCATTACCTATCTTATTGAATTACTAGGAACTCAACAGTTTTAAATCTTTACTGCCCTATAAGGCTCTAAATAGGTTTCGAAGAATTTTTTTTGTAAAAAAACGGTTGTAAGTAAATTAACTTATATATAGAACCAAAATTAATGTATAGTTTTTAGTTTGAAGAAAAATATTATCGCATTAACTTCAAAGCCAAAGTCTTAAATTGTTCTATTAATAGTTTTCCATTTGCTTTCTTCAATGACTGAAAATTACAGTACCATATTTTAACAGTTACGATCATTAGGAAAGTCATTCGAATTAAATTAAAAAAAGTAGACATTTTTTAAAAGGTTTTTATTCCTTTTTTTAAAGGGAATAAAATATATCTGCACGTGTCTAGATAATAAAAAAAAACTTTTAAAAACCTAATCTTTGCTTTCTTAAGTTAGAGAAATTGGACGGTTTTATTGAATTTAGACAAAGAAAGTTTTAAATTGATAAATCCTATTCGTTTTGTTTCCAAAAAAGGAATTAATCAATGATATGAAATTATACTATGATGATAATGAAAAGTATACCTATGTATTGATTATAAGTAAGATATTGATATTTAAAAAAAACCCGAATAAACGTGAATGTTTCTTTTTAATGTAGTTTTAAAATAAATAAAATTTATTTCGGCAAAGTTCATGGACGTTTATTCTAGAAGGCAACTTTTTTTTTTTTTTGACATAATGTGTAAATCACACTATTTTTTAATAAAAGTATGACTAGTGAAAAAAGTATTTTGTGACGAGTTTGTTACCAAATTAATACAAAAACACCCAGGAAAAAATTTGCATTTCAATACTGAAGCTTTATGTTTTAGACAAATATGTTCAAACGCTTATATTTGAAATATATAAATATTTAATGAATCAAATTAAAATTCTTAAATTAAAACGTAACATGCAGTTAGCACATAAAATAAAATGCGGTAAATATTATACCACAAATTGGGAAAAATACTTTTAATGAATCTTATGTAATTAAATTTACACAAATGTACTCCAAGAAAATCAGTAACTTCAAAACATTTCTTACATATTGCGAGAACTTTGAGGATACGAACTTCGTGAATTCTTGAAACGCGCACTCTAAGTGTTACTTAAAACATACTTACGAGGGAAAATTGACATTTTAACGCTCGGAAACATTCTTACTAATTACTTTTCCATTAGTGTAGTGACTTGGAACAATTTTATATGCTTTGACAATATGTGTTCCATTTTAACATTTTAGCTTGAAGTTTTCAAGTATGATTTAAATAAAATTGGTTTATTCATTATATTTATTTGAAATGTCTATGAGAAATTATAAAAAAACTTTGATTATGTATTGTTAATTTAATGTTTTGACAAATTTTAAATTCAATACATAAAATTAGTTGATATTTTATTTATACATAGAAAATACCTGTTTGTTTACTAGTGTTGTATCGTTCTCTTTTTGCGCATTAAAATATTGTTTTTAAAATGCAAAAGTGTATTATACGATATGGAAAATAAAACAGACGTATTCATAATGGACTTAACTTGTGTTTTTAAAATCAAATTTTTACACTCACTTGTGTTAATGGTTCACAGCAGTAGTAAATAATTCAGTTCGACAGATTCTCTATTACAGACATCATCAAAAGAGGAATCGTATAGTCTATCTTTTAAAGATTAATTACAGTAGAACTCTAATTATCCGAATCAATTGGAACTCGATCACATTCGGAAAATTAAAAATTCAGATAAGATTTTAATTGAATTTGACACACTGCTTGACTAAAAAAAACTACAATAACATTTGGTAGGCTCTTTAATGAATTGACGAGCGATAGTCAATAATAACTGCCATTGAGCTGAATAAATTGCCATTTGAGACGGTAACTCTAAGATAATTCTTTTTGCATTTTTATCATTAATATAATAATGCAACAATTTCATTTAGTTGTATTAATATATCATTTTGTAAGTAATAATGAAAAATATAAATATATTTAATAATTTTTCCCCCAAAAATATAGATGTGTTAAAAAAAATAGAATATGTTAGATAAGAAAAGTCCCTGTAAAAAATTTTGAAATAAATGAGGTGACTTTACTTGGCACTACTATTATTCAAGTTACTGAATTTCAAGATCTGGTGGAAAAAAAACCCTACTGAAACATTATATTAAGATAAATCAGCGACAGATTCTTTTTTTTTTAAATCATTTTTATTCTTTATTTCCAGAAGAAAAGAATAGTTGTTTGTAAGAAGAGTATTTATTGACAATAAATGTTTTGGTAAAAGTATCTTTTGTAACTTGAACTTGTTTGTATTTAAGTTGTAGTAGGAGTTCCAGAAATTTTCCTTTAAAACTCATTGTAACGGAAAATTTATTGAGTCTAGCAGAAATGTATTTCTTCAAGATTTTTTTTTTATTTCTGAGAGAGTTTCATTAAATCATATTTTAAGATTTGTACTGTGAATTTTTTACAATCTGTTATAAAATTTACCATTACAATTGAATACCACTTATGCAAATGAAAACTTGGGAATTTTGAGTATTTCTCTTAAAATAAAAATATATAGTTTAACTGTCATTTAAAATATAATTACATTTTCGATGACAATAAAGTTTTTATTTTAAAATTTTATCGCTTTGAAGAAATATTAACACATATGATTAATTTAATAATTTTTCTTTAAATTTTTCTATTGCTTTTGTACACTTTATAATTCACAGCTGCTGATAGCAACGTTTGTATTTGAATAGCCTACATTTAGTTTTCCATAACGGTAAAATTTATTGATAATAAGGATGTTATTGATGCTGATAATGCAAAAGTTATTTAACATTTAATGTTAGTCTCCTTTCTATTTCTTCTTAAAAAATCATTCGTTAGTATTGATGCTTGTCTCCTCCAGATGTTTTAATGCATTTTGCTAATTGATGACATTGTGGAACATGACTTGATACTTGACATACTTTTTCTACGGAAAAATGTAAGAAACTTTTGCACAAACTCTAGCTTGCGATGTGATTGGTGTACAATTTCTTGAATGGGGAAAGACGTAGGTCCTTATGAAACACATTTCCCTGAAAAAAGACAATAAAATTTTAGTAAAACTACCATGCATTTTTAAAGTTTATATTAGCTTTATAGTTTTATTAAAAAAAATAATCATTTACGTAAGCATTTTATAATGAACTGAACAGACTTTTAATATCCTTCAATCAATTTGTGGCCTTAGTTTTTCTTCAATGATATGAATAAAATTATTGGAATACATTTATTGAGCTTTAAAACATTTATTATTTAAAACTACAAATTAGTTTAATATTTAATACTTATTTACAATTTATAACCTCATTAAATATCACGCACTTAAGAAAACATTTTCTCACCTTATTTGTTCTTTCCTGATAAGCTTATCGTCTCTCTTCTTTGTCTGAAATCTATTAAAGTTATTACCTTTTGCAGTCTTGAACGCAAGAGGAAACTACTGCGAGAAATTTAAAACCGTTACCACATAAATAAATTAAAGAATTAATCCTCTTTGAGGAAAATATATTGTGCTCAATTAAGACTTTTTATGGAAAATAGATAGCGATTTCTATTATATTTATGACAAAGTAAAGATAACGATTATCATGGAATTGATTTTTCTGAAACGGATGTGTTATAAATTGTGCTGGGTAAAGTGGTAACAAAATGATAATATAAATATTGAATATAACTTTTAAGATTTAAAAAAGTAAATTAATACACTCGCATAAAAGAGACTGAAATAGTTAAAAAAAAATTTGAATTGAGGTGTCTTCATGACCCTAAAAATGTATCTTGAACGTTCAGATGCTAATTAGTAAAAAAATAAGCAGGTCTTTGTTAAATACAGTTACAAAGGGGATATTTTAAATGGATACAAAATGATTGAAGTTCTTAACAAATGTTTAACTCATTAACGACGATTGGCAAAGATTGGCCAAAAACAAAATGAAACAAATGAAGACCATAACACTGAAACATTTATGTTGGACTAATTAAGCTACACAAGAAAACGAAACATAAAGTTAGCGTTTTTATTCAGTTCGGAAAATGTTAATGGTGGTCGTTAATGGGTTAATTTGAAGGCAACAATTCGTGAAACAATCTTGGATGTCGAAAAACGATTGAGATATAGACTAGTATAATAAAGTACAGAAGCGAAAAAATTCCACCCCTTGTTTATCGGGTGCTATTAATCAGAAGTTTTTTTTCTGTAGATGACATTTTTCCCAAAGCAAAATAAATGGTTTTAGTTATCAAAATTCACAAAAAGGGTTGTCTGAATAATAAAATGGGCACCAACTTAAAAGTTCCAATAGCAAATCTCACATATCGTTTTAAAAAGAAAATGGTTAAATAACGTCAAAATACCCTAAATATTAATTATCATAAACTTTCATGCAATATATGTTGAACGTCCGTAATGCTGAAAAAGATACAACACTTTTTATTATATCTCCGAAAATATAACGCAGAGAAAGCAAATTATATTTTTATGTCGTATTTCTTACTGTTCCAAATATAATTTCTTAAATTTTATTTCATTATTTTTTGCATTAAAAAACATTTTTCTATTTAAAAAAATCAGGAATAGAAACCACAATTTTTTTTAATAATTGCGTGTGTGTGAACACATTTTGTCTATCGAACTGAACCTGAATGCAAAGTTTTACACTTGTCATTAATTATTTAGCCAGCTATTGTAAGAAAGTTGTAGGAATCGTAGGGATTGTAGTCTTAGGGATCGTGTTGCATCTTTCATTAAGAGAGTAACATCTATCCCCCCCCCCCCCCAAGAATGGGATGCGTGGGTGACAAGTTGGAAAAAAGAAATAGAAACTATGTACTAGTTGTCTGATGAAGCCTTAACAAACACTTAGGTTGGGTAAGGTGCACCTGATAGAGACATTTGATCCACAGAATTATTTATTAATATCGTAATAATTTTGTATTGAAGGCTAATACCAGAAAATTACTTAGAAATGTAAGTGATTACATTGTTTCATATTATTTCTAATTTTTTTACAAGCCTGTCATCTACTAGTAAAACGTGAGACTAGCATTACCTTAATAAAAAATTGCCTTTTGAAAGTAATGTATGGATTTACGTTAAAAGTTCCGTTAAATAAATCATAGTACTCGGAGGCTCGAAATGGATAGCTGAAAACGTTCAAACCAATCCATCACAGTAGAATTTGAACAGTAGAGAAACTATTCCTAATAATCGGGGGTCCTTTGATTATTTGTCGTTTGAAGACATACCTAGATATTACTTTTAACTTAGGAAGATATTAAAAGAATTTTGAATGAACTATCCCGGTAAATATTTTAGAAAAATTAATGAAAAGTTGTATTTGGGGTACTTCGACGGTGAATAACCTTTTTATGTCAAAAATATTGGATGTTACTAATGAAATTTTGAAATGTTAGTGCTTATTTTAATATGTAGAAGAACTCTTATGCAAACATTGATACCAAAATCAACTTTAACATTTTTGCCCTGAAAAATGACATATCTCAAAAGCTTCTGTTTAATGTCAGAGGAGAAACAAGGGATAGATCGTTTTTTTCGCAGCTGTACAAACATAGCAGTAAAATAAAAATAAATAGACCCAGATAAAATGTCATGTTAAACTTTTCCTGTTGAACCATAGAATAATGTCCTAACTGGGTCCGTATTAAAAAAAGCGCTTTCATGGTTTGTTCAAAATGCAATCAGTTCAAGTTTTTTCCTTTCATTCTATTTATTTATTACTCTTTTATTAAACTTTCTGGGTGCAAATCAGTTATTTAAGTATTTAACTTTAATACTAAAAAATAATAAACTATAAATTAAAGATTATATTACGTACCTGTATGAATGGCATCCCAGCCTTATACCGCAATGTAAATGATACTTCTCTAGCCAAGTTACTATGACAGAAACGTCACTTTTGCATTGCAATACGATTTAACTTTTAATCAATGGATAAATAATTTTAGTCGGCTTTTTTAAGAATAAAAAAATTACAAGTCATTACCCATAAAAAGTTATAATAGCTAATTACTTATTTATAAATACAAATGAACTTAGATTTTGTTTTTACTATGCAAAGATACAAAACTTTGTATTTCTTAATAAATTAAAATTGTTCAGTTTCAAATAAGTTTTTCTCGCTTTCTGATAATTTTAATCCCCCCCTTTTTTAGGACAATAGTTAAAACACTTTCTACACTTTAAAATTTTTTTAAATAATTTATGTTTGTGTATCGTACATTAAATATCAAAAATTTTGTGTTTTACAACTTTTCAAATTTTACATTATGACAAATACTTTAATTATGTACGAATATCAAAGATATTTTCGACTGATTTGGTTTTTATTGAAATTCAATTTAAAATAAATATCCATTGAGAAAGTGTTGGCAACTATATTGAATTAAAAAAAAAGTGATTTATTGTATCATATTTTATGCATCAATATCAGAAATCTATTTGGACTAGAATATGAAAAATTGTCTTCTTGCAAGTTTGTTTTAATACTTATCTGTTAGCAATATGCGGAGTAAAGGAAAAGACAGAAAAGTAGTCCAGTGAAAAGTTTAAGCATAAAATATGTAATGCATTTGCCACATTTTTACAGCGCACTTTTTTTTAAAGTCCTAATTCTAAGCAAAATAATTATTACTTACAACTTAGTTCCATTAGAGTTTAATTTTTTTTGTTAAGAATTTGAAAATTGTGATATATAGTAGCGAATATTTTAATAAAGAGAAAACTATAATAATACAGAATCCAGACTTACAGTAAAATGAGAAACAGAATAGAAATGTAAAATAAATAAAATGTTTCACTTTAAAAAATTAGTAATGGATCCATTTTAGGACAACTTTTGAACAAAAACATAGCTTAAAAGATTTAAAATAAGGTTCATAATGGTTATACTTAGATATTTTTTTATAAATAAATTTAAAAGCCTTGAGTTTTCTCACCAAATTTGAAAGTAAACTTATATTTAAATAAATCCTTTGCTTAAAAATCATTTTAACTTACTAAATTCAGCTGTACTGTCATACGATAAAAACCACTTCTAAAGTTAATCGAAAATCAAATTCAAAGTTTCTAAACAAATATATTCATTGCCTTTTAAGAATTGAATTGAACTAAAATTCTGTAGATAAAATAAATCGGTTAGTCATTCTTAAACAAAAAAATATCGGAATTTCAACGGAATCATACGTTTAATCAAAATTCCTAAAACAGATAAAGGATTTTCAATAGTAGCTTGGTTCCGGAAAATAAAATATTTTGTATATTTATAGACTATTTCTATTATTCTTAGGAGACAAGTATGATATTCAAATCAAAACGTAAGCATCATTCGCATTATTCATATTTTGAATTTACTAGAATATATTAAATATAAAAACTTAGATTGAATAGTTTGCATCAACGTTTCTTTAAAACCATAGTTGTTACATATGCTTGTTAACACTAAACTATATCGCTTAATATTTATTCAGAAGCTACTTTAGCTTTGCGAAAACATTCTTTAGAATATTTCGTGCATATTAGCTTAGAGCAAATAAAATATTTACACGTTGTCGTTTTAATATAACTCTAAAAATATAAACAATTACGCATATATAATTAATAAAAATCAAAGTTAAAATGCCTATGAATATAAATAAAAAAAAGAAACACTCTATTAGTGCTTTCAAGTTTAGAATATTAATACAAAAACATTCATGGGGTTTGCTTTACAAATGCGCGAGTTTTCAAAGGTTATGTAAATACCAGGTCTCTTAATTTAGATTTTTTTAAAAAGTATATGTAACACAACACATGATCCATTACATGCATACCTAAATTTCGTTTTACTGTTTATTTGAACGGAGTGTGTAACATTTCATTCACCTGATTATCTTTATACATACTAAATCTTATCAAAAAGTGCTCAATGTTATTACAGATCTTGCTAAATAAACTGTGACCCTAAGTTTTATTGCTGTTTTTGCGTAATACGTTATCCAATAGTATTTGGGCTGTTAGATAACCCGTTTCTATTTACATTGATTTAGCACCTTCCTCATTCAATATTTATCTGGAAACCTACATTTATTTGTGTAACTTGTTTTAAAAGATAATTGATTGAAACCTAAAAACAATAATTACAGTCCAATGGGTATAAGTTTAGATTGGGTGGGAAAAGAGGTGGAATCGAGACTTAGGTTTATATAAATTATGCCCTTAAAAAGTTTAATTTCCTTTAGTTTCTTGCAATAAAGTGACAGAAAAGTAAATAAGCAATTTTAGAACAAAAAAAATATAGTGAAATTTTAAAATGAACGATTTTTCAAGTGATCAAACACAAAATTGGCTAAAGCTTAAGGGATAAATTTTGACCACGAAATTTTTTTTCCTTTTCTACTTGATTTTTTAAAGTTTTTACGGAAAGTAGCATAAAAGAAAAAAAAGTATCGACATTTTGACAGCTATGTAATATTTTCCAAGTGACTACTGATCATAGACCATCCCATTTTATGATATGGCATTAAATATTATATTTCATAAACATATAAATCAGAAACCAACAGGGAAACGCGAGTTTGCCATCTATGCCATTCATAAAATGTTAGTATATTTGAAGTGACTATAACCTAAGCCCAATATATGTTTATAGCTATCACTTCATCAAGAGCTTTACTGAGAAATGATTGAAATTCTGTTCTAGGCACATGTGACGTTATCAAATGACGCTTAATTGAATAATGTCTGTATATCTTACAAGTTAACCTTTTAGGATACACATCCTTTAAGGACGTGACCAGAATGGAATTGTTAGATGTAGATTAGAGAAACCACGGCCGTATAGGATTTTCCTTATATAAACATAAAATTAGCACTAAATACATAGCTTTAAGTATCGTAACTTTTAGTCGCAAGTATAAAAAATTTGATTTTGCTTGAAAGTACAAAGTCACACAATAATTAAACCAATTACAATGGTTTTAGTCAAGTTTAAGAAGTGTTGTGGGGTTCAGTTTACTTGGGATTGAAGATAAAATTGCAGATAAGTAAAAATATATTTGTTAGCTATATTTGATAACTATATGCTTCAATTGTTTACGTTATTTCGTTTTTTTCCTTTTTAATAGTGTACTGTTTGGAAAAACTGACTTTTCGAGTTAAAAAGTCTAAACTAAGCTTTACAAATAAGATTTAATAGCGAGTGCAGCTCTCAAAGGCGATCTTCAACAACAGTTAGGTTACTTTAAACAAACCCATCACTTTTCTAAAGATAAAATGCAATTAAAAAGAAATTATCCAAATATTTTTTCCAATATGCCGCTTATTTTGCATACAAAACAAGTTTGAAGAGGCACACATTGCAAGTGGATGCATGTTAAAATTAAAAAAATATCCTTTTATTTCGTATAACAAACTGTTGTTACTAGAAGTAAAAAATGTGTTAAATCATTTATTTTTATACCCAAAATACAGAAATATTATAATAATTTTATTGAAAAAAAATTTCCCATGTAAATACATCTACTTTTCTTAACAACTAATTCCATAGTTTTCTTTTATTTAAATGTTTCCATAAAATAAAATACTAATATTTAATAGACTCTTGAGTACTAATATTTATATATACTTTACTAATAAAATAAAAGGTTCTATTCATTTCTTTTAAAATTGTTTCTTAAGATTTTCACTTTTCAGTATTCATTTTTTAAAGTGCGATGATAAATAATAATTATTAAATATTCAAGTGCACTTGAGAAGATTATTCGCATGTACGTGTTTCAATTAGTCATAAAAAAATAAGTAAAAGCATTTAAATATCTCAAGGATAAAACTATTTTTCCCGTTTCAAATATTTGAGTAGTATTAAATATCTAATTTTCATTGCAAGTATTTAACAAAACATAGTTGAAGCTAAACTTAAATGAAAAACACATAAATAATAACAAAAAATATTAAAAATAAAAGTTTATGCAATCGTATACGAGAAAAAAAGATATTTTGAATGCTGTAAAGGCTTTTATCCAAATGATGAAAAGAATTTATAATGATAGTTGGTGTTTTTATTAAACTAATTTTAAAAACAATAATTCCGTCTCACGATTAGAAGATATAAGATTTAAATAACATTAAAGAGGATTCATAAAATAACTAGTAAAATTCTTTAAAAAAATTCACTAATACATTATATGCTACACTTACACATGGAAAATTGCTATTTAGAAAAAATAGGAAATAAAATTTAATCGAGATATCCTTATTCTCTGATACACAAATGTAACTTATTATGAGAAGGTTAAACAATTTAAGTAATTACATTTTCTTGTTCACAATACGTGATTATTTGTATTTTTTTATAATTATTCACCAATTTAACTGAAATATACTTTCATTCGTAAAATTAAGTAAAAAATAGGTGCTTGTAAAGCACGTTAATTAGTAAGGTTTATGCGAATGAGTGAAATATTTTTCATTTAATAAGTTTTTCGCATATCGTCTAAGATATTTCTAATCAGATAAATAGTTTGAGTGTTTAATTTTATTTGTTTTAATTGAAGTTTGCGATTCAGGAGAATAAACAAATAAATTAATTTAAGATTTTTATTTTGTCAATTAAAATAATGATATTTCATTAAGATATATTCTTTAAATAACTTTTCATTTTAATATGGATTGTATTCACCTTAAAGATTTGATAAAGGAGTTTTGGTTACTATAGAAAACAAATTCTGATAAGGATGGTTATTCTACTTCTCGAGTGACAGCAATTGTTCTTAAGTTATTTTCTACATATTTAAAAAACCTAACAGATTTGAGACCTGTTAGTATAATTTCGTCTGTTCTAGACGATATAACTATTTTTGGCAGATCGTTAACTTCATATCTGTAAAGGTTTTCTAGTTAAAGAATGCGTTGACTTGAATGTCAGTTATGAATGGAAGTTAATAATTCTTTTTTACGGAAGCCATGATGGTTGTATGGTTAATATGATAATTGATATCACTTTAAAGACTTTTCTTAGTATTTTCATCTCAAAACTAAGTGTAAAAAATGTTAAACAAACATTTTTAAATAGTTAACTCTTGTCTGTTTCAAATGGAATATGGAAAGTATTTTTAATTAAACAACGATTTTAATAGTGGGATTTGTGTCATAAAGCTAAAACTAACCTGTATGTATAGAGAGTTTTAAAGAAAAAACTAACTTGGATGTATTGCGATTTTCAAACAGGACTGTAAATTTATTAAAAAACATAATTTTAAATTTAAATTATGGTCAATACACATAAAACACACTACTAGTTAATAAATAAAATTTTAAGCGACGCATTTTTCTTTCTTATACAAGTTTTTAATCAATATGTATCGAGTTTAGCGAACTAAAACGCTAGGGTCAGTTTTTGTAACGAATTTGATTATAATACAACTTTAAAGCTAAGAACAGAAAAATATAAGCATGAGTACATGTAAAGAATAAAGGTTTTAGGTAAAATTGCAGAAAAAACCATTCGATTGTTTCATATTAAATATTATGATTGATGGAAGGTTTTTTTTTATTTTCGCATCTGAACCTAGTAAATAAATAAACGAGATTATGTAACGAAGTTAGGAAAAGAATTTGATATGTTAAAATGTAATAAATAAGTGTAAAAATATCCATGTTTTTTTAAATACTTGTAAGCTCACTACAAATAAAAGACACCAAAAATAAGAAATTAAAGTTTGAAAGAACTGTTTTACAAGTATAAAATGGATTTTTTGTCAATAAATACAGAGAAGTTATACAATGGATTGAGGCTCAGTGGCTTAGTGGAAGTGCTTCGCATTGCCACGCCACAGGTCCGGGGATCGAATCCAGGAGTGGGCAAGGTTGACCCATCCTTTCATCCCTTGAGTGGGTCGATAAAATGGGTACCAAGCATGCTTGGGAACTAAACATTGGAGGTTCCGCGTGAGGCTGACCACCTTACCGGGACATATGCCTAGCACCAAAGAGCTCTAGGTAACGAAAGCTGAAATGGGCACGGCAGGCCTTGGCCCAGTATTGGGCTGTTGTACCGAGGAGTTTATTTTTTATACAATGGATTAAATTATATTCTTGGACAATTTTAACTTTTTTTCCTTTTTACAAGAACGGTAATCAATTTTATATTTATCTTAGTAAAAGAATATTTGAGGCTTCAATTCTACGGCCTCAATTCCACAGAAAGAATAAAGAGGTGAAAAATCAATTTACCGACGAATGTTATTTCTTGATTTCCACTAACTTCGGATATCTTTTTTTCGAGTCCCATTTAATGATGAAGGTAATGTCTTAAAATTGATTTCTAAAGTTAATGAAGTATAGAATTTTTTTAGCGTTCCATTTCAAACGATTTCATTCCGATTGACCATTTATTTTGGTAACCAAGAAATACGAAATCAGTTTAGGTTTAGATATCAGAACGTACATAACCTTACAAAAAACTAATCGATATTACTTTAAATACCAGATTCATGATTTTTCACTTTTATTTATAGTTTTTTTAAAGGGAGTTGAGTGTTATTCGCTGTTTTTCCATAACATTTCAATCAATTTGACATATACTTTTCAATGTGCAATGGAGCATGGAGTTCCTAAACCGTTCTAAACCTAATACTTATAGTAAATATGGCGAGTTTTCATGTTTAAACTGTCTTACTACAGAAAACAATACATTTTAATAGGCTTGTGTTTAAAACAGGCAAAAAATGGCATTTTAAAGCTTTTTAAATATTAAACCATCGTTTCAATTTATTCAAAATAAGGTCTATAATAAATTAAATAACTACTTATTCTGCAAAAAAGTCAGATGTCAAACAAATTATGACAGACTTTAATATTCTTTGATCGGACTAAAAATTTCTGTGATTACCGAGTGCCCACAGAGAAAACCTTTTTTTATTATTCCATTTTTAAATAGCCAAATTTTTTGCTTCGTTATACACCCTACTACACAGGCTTGTCTGGCAATGATGCCTTTAATGCAATTCTATCTATGTAGATTAAAAAGAGATTATCTTCCCATTTAATTAATATGATCGAAAAACACTCTTTCACATACAGTATATTCATACTTTGTACTTTAAAAAAAGGAGAAATTATGGAAATGAAATAAGTACCAGTTAGAAAATAAGTCATAAATATTAATTATAAAGTCAACATATAAAAGTTTACTACATCACACCGTACGGTCACACCGTACATTCATCTTTTATCATCGGATAAAAGATGAATTTTCTGCCATGTTAACTTAAAGTGAAAAACATAACTTTCCCACGTGCAGTAAATTATCGTTGAATTTATATTAAAATATTTTCTTTTTTCTATTTTAAAATCTTAAAGGATCTATAGCTTATAGAATGCAAAATCTGATGACAATATCAATAAATTTTAAATTAATGCAATTTTGTGTCAGTATACTACTAGAAGAGAAAACCCTTACCACCTTTAGATAAAATTTAAAATCTTTTCTAAAATTTCCTATCTTTTACCGTTTACCAATTCAACTAATCTTTTTACGTTCAAATTCAATAAAAGCGAGAATTTCCACTCCTGAGAAACTTGCTTCTAGACTTTATGCCAATTCTAACTCGTATATACTAAAAGGAGATTGAATTGGGAGTCTTTCGTGAAGAAAATCGTATGTCGATGCTTTCCTTCATCTTTGTTATTGAATTAAGTAATGTTAAATCAAATTTTTGTGTTATAAAATATAGATAATACTATTTTCAATTTCTCTATTTCTGTCTATTTTATTTGTATATATTCATGTATGTATCTATTCATATATGAATCCATTTTTAGATGTTCCATCAGTATTTATCTTTCTAGAAATTTATTTTGTTTTTAGACATCATCACCATTTAACTTAGTTTATATTTTAAATTTAATTTTTAATAATTTCATTGAATTAAATTATGACTTTATTGTTTAAATTTACTCAATTCTTAATTATGCATAAACATAAAGATTTTTTAAAATGCTTATGCAAGTTTCAAAAGAGATACTTTCCCCCAGAAAATTATACTCTAAATACTACGCTGAAGCAAATATTAGTTATTTTAATAAAAATTAAAAATTATAATGCGAGTATTAACGCAACAAAGTACCCAAAACATTACACTTTTCAGTGCACGAATGAAGGAACAAGTATCCTTCCTAATTTGTAAACGTCCATCGGATCCTGATTTAGAATCGGCAAACTTGCTTCGCGTTAGAAACGATCTCAATTACAATTGACAGGATGCTGCGAACCTCCAAATTGGATATTATTTCCAAAATGACAAAGCGAATTTGTATAAATCCTCGACTGAGGGACTAAGTGGCGCAGAAACAGCAAACTTAAGACAATTCCTTTCACCAGACTGAAAAGGTTAGAACAGTAGAAATATATTTAGATGCAATATACGTAATTAATTCAGGAATCAGCTTGCTTCGTTTGGAAATTGAAGGAAGCATTTGCAAAACTCACATTCTCCAAAGTATAACTAAGGTATAAGGTCCTAACCGTTCATTTTCGACTTTGTGCAATTGAATTAATGATCGTCAAATGTTGCCAATGAATGGGCGAAACCTATATCGTATACTTCTGAAAATGCAAGTTTTGCAACTACACCCTTTAATTATTATGTATCTCTCTAACAGGAAAAGGAATTCAACTCCAAAAAATGATGATTTTCAGGTTGCAGTTAAAAGTGTTGTATTAAAATCTACCTTTAAACACATAAAAAGTAAGTTTTTGTAAATTAAAAACAAATATCTACAGGGGGATTAATTTTTAGAATTGCATAAACAATAAAAAATTTACCCGTACTTTATATGGTACAGCTACGCCAAAAAGTTACCACCAATGACTATTTCGGCCTTTACGAATCCTAGAGAATCGGGTCCTTTTGTTTTTTATCCACAACATTCCGACTTGATTGCATGACACATAATTTGCATGTAACCTTCGTATTAAATTGTTTTAAACTTCAAAATTTTCAAATGAAACACAATTTTGAATTTATATATCAAATTTATGAAAAATTTGAGCACAAAATACCAAGTTTCGTTATTTTTTTAAGCATTTTTATTCGAATTAGAGACATGGAATGTTCAGTGGTCGTAATGTTAAAAAGGAGTTGCACATAAAAAAACTATCCCATGCATTAAATGAAGATACGAAAATATTTATTACCTAAGTAGTATTTATAATTAAACAGACAAAATACATACACTTAGGTGTCATTAAAACAAATATATTTTAAAACAATTATTATTTACAATAAAAAAACTGAGAAGATAACCCCTTTTTTTGCAGAAATGAATTCAGGATTTAAGAGCTTAAGCGAAATCCCAACTTTTAAAATTGTTTAGTCATTATTTGTTGATTAAATCCAAATTACTTTAAATGAACCCATGAAGGTCTCTATAAACGAACTTGATAAACTGGTAACGGCCTTCTAAAATGAAGAAATCGTTGAAACAATGACCCTGAAAATACTTTAGTACCACACAACAGGGACCTTTAAAGTTGATTCCAGATTTTGAAAGATTTTTTTCTTCAATTTGTATCTTTATAAAATATTTTAACAACCAAAATGAGAAAAAAAAGTTATTTAACGATGACGACTGCACTTCTGAATCTTTTTATATCATGTGTATGATAACTAAGAAATTCTTTTTTAACCGAATACATTGCAAGAGCTTTTTGCTAACTTTAAAACTAGTGACAACACTTAATGCTAAACACACAAGGGCAATTCCATGCATGACGGAATGACATTTTGAACTGTAGAAATGAAGTAAAACAATTACCACAAAGCTATTTTCAAAGGAAAATGGTTTTTTTCAGTTTATATATTACTGTTAATGATTAAAAGATTATAAAAAAGTTGAAATTTTTTAAAAAGTATTTTATTATATTTTTGTGTAACTTCCTTTTGTGTTACGGAATGACATTTTTGCAACCACGACTGCATCTTGGTACTTAAATTTGGAAATTTCTGTGAATTAACAATACATTGAGTTTTTAAACTAATGCATATTTTAAATATGATATATAAGCTATGTAAATTATAATTTAGAGCAATCTACCTGTAACATGGTTTAAGTTATTAACTGTCATTTGACGTTACGGAATGACCGTTACGGAATGACTAAAAGTTTCATAAATTAAAAGTGATTTTCAGTGTCAGTTTATTAAATTAAAAGTGTGTAAAGTAATAAATTTAATTTTTTTTATTATCTAAAATATTCATAAGATTAAATATTACATTATATACATTTATTCACATGTGAAAGGTTTTCAAACACTTATCGAGGTCGATTTCCAACTAGTTGAAATGCGGCTGAATTTGTGAGAAAAAAATCTTTTGTTCACAAGACATCGATCTCCTTTTTCGGGAAATGTGAATACATGTCCTTTATCGCCCTGCTTTCTTAAACCATAATTTGAAAGCTTGGAATATATTTTTAAACCTAATTAAAAAATATTTTTAAAAAAAGCGACATTTCAAAAAGTTGACATTTTTATGGAATTGCCCACAAACTAACATTTCGTGCTACCCATAAAAGAAATACTGGTGCACTATGATTCGGTGGCGCAACTTTTATGAATCTTTTGCCTATGCAATTTTAAAACTTTTGTTTTAAATAAACTTAAAAATTCTTAACTATTCTGTGGAAATAAACTTGTAAAAAGGAAAAATCATCTTAGTAAGTCATCATCATTTATTCTACATCCTCTGAAAGCCCTTTCCTCAAGGTCTTTAACCTTATGCTTCTTTTTCTCTTTCGCCCTCCAATAAATCTATAGATTATTATTGTAATTTTGGAGATAGTCCCTCAAAAATCAATCAAGTGATTCGATAAAAAACTCGTTAAATATTCTTCAAATAATAATATAAATTTAGATTTAGGAGTTTTCGAGGAAGCTTAACGTTTCTAACATTGCTTAACTGCAATTTGAAATTTTAAAAGTTAGTAGCATTTTTATATGCAGATGCCCCCCGTATGCAATTTTTTTAATCCTGCAATCAACTTAGATTGTTGTCAGGGCCGGATTTCTAAATAGGCTAAGTAGGCTGTAGCCTAGAGCGGCGAATTTTTTTGGGCGGCAAATTTTACGACCAATTAAAGCGGCATTCGGCTTAAAAACTTATTATAAAGATACTAATATTTTAAAGAAAGAAAACAAATAATTTACATTAATGCGTAAACTGTTAACGTATATATAGTACTAATATTTAGTAGCAAACATAGCCGCTGTGAGGGCAATTGCACCCTTTCGCCCCCGGATTCGGAAGTTGAATAAAAATAGAACAGTCCAAAATAATTCGCCTATTTTTCCGCTTTCGATTTAGAATTTAAAGGTACATTGATGATACTAATAGGTAGACAGAAAAAAAATAGTCAAGAAAACTATATCTGGGATATCTTACAACGGAAGTGGGTGAAGGAAAAACACCATAAACACAAATAAATTCATTATTTCAAATCAGGCGTTTCGTATCTTACAAGCGGCAAATCTTTAAATCCAGCCCTGATTGTTGTGAGTTACATGAAAACTAAAAGTCTATTCTCTAGGATGAATAAATGGCGAAATAATCACTGGTGGTAACTTTATTTGCGCAGCTCTACCATTCTAAGAAGAGAAAAGAAAGATGTTCCCATTTTGCTCGTAAATATAGACTTGAGGAGTTTTGCTTCGATACTTACCATTATCTTGATTTGCGTGGCAATTTGTTTTACTATAAGAAGTGAGATACGAAGTTCATGTCAAGGTTCGAGATAAGATTTGAAGTAAAGGGGCTTAAGTAGCCTAATAGTATGTGTTAAAAGAAACATTTGATTAGCTAATAAATGTTTATCGAATGTACTTGTTTCTTCACAATTTATTTTCACTTATAATTGTTTATGAAACTAAAGGTGCTTTAATAAGTGTTATTAAAAATTTCTGTAATATTGCAGTATAATCAGTTTGCGCATCTGTATATAATATATATTTATAATTTTGCAAGGTATAAAAAATAATTAATTTTTTAAGTATTTTGTTTTACCACAGAAAACCTTTAATCTTTTCAACAGAAAAAATCTATTAAAAATCGACATAGTTGATATTTAGAAATCACAAAAAAAAATTGTATTCAAATAAAAACGATTAGTAAGAAAATTTGCCACGCGGAAATTAGCTTTCTTACTTCTAATACAAAGCATTCTTACTCTAAAACAGTTTTTAGCTTATCTAATGTTATCATGGTATTCTATACAAAAAAAAATCCCTAAAGATTTACAACGAGTTTGATTTTAAAAGAAGTATTTTTATAGCAAATAAAGGCGTGTTTAGTAATTACCCTAAAGATAACTATCGAAAATTGCCCCAATTCACCCATCATGATATAAACTTAGCTGGAAAATTGAAATGTTATTACTTTCTACGTTAAAATATTAAAATTACAAAATTTCCACACACCGTAAGTAAAAATTTAATATAACCTTCCAAAAGTACATACGAAAACATTTCAAGGGGATGTTCTTGCATAATAACTGAAAAATATTCTTAATATTTATTTTAACCGTAGAGCTAATTAACCAATATATTTGTATAGTTAAGTAAATAAAATAATATTATGATAATCAAACTGAGTTGTGTAATATTTATAGAAATAATGCATATTTCAGTTTTTTCTATAACATTAAATTCCTAGGGCATTATATTCCTATAATTTAAAATTCTTTAGTTGTACTGTTTATCATAATTAGGCCTGTAAAGTGTTCAGTGAACACTGCACATTATTTTGGATATTGATTTTTCGAAACTGTATTTTCCCACCTTGATAATATTGCTACATTTGAGCTCAATCAAATTTTAGTATAAAGAAATTGCGATTTATAAATAACAAGGTGTTGCTAAAAGTACAATTTGTTATACCAATTATTTTAAAATATATAAATTTAATAAAACTTTTCTATACTCGTTAATTAAATTTTCACTAGCAATAGTTTTTTTTTTAAAAAACAGAAAACTTATTTGAAAACAGGAAGCTTTAAAATATAAATATATAAAGAGAATTCTGTAACACACTGAGGATTACTGGGACTAACCATTCGAGCGTTGGTTTTAATCTTATTAAAAGCAAAAAATATACAAATAAGTTATTTAGGGTTCACAAAACTTTCTGAAAAGTTTTTTTTAACGAATTGTGTTGAAAGAGACTGTGGCTAAAATACTGTTAATTTGTTTTAATGCTGTTTGTTTTTGTATCTTTGATTTGGTCTCAGATTAATCAGATCACTACTTATTCTTAGTTTCCATCAAGCAAAAACAATCTTGCCCTTTTTAAGTAAAAAAAAAGGAAAACCGAAATGCACTAGTGTGGTGAAATTCAATCTCGAAGTCCCATCCCAATTTAAACTTCCTTAAAAAGTTTCGTAAGACATTTTGTTAACGCTATAAAGTGGGATGCAGACATTATAATGAAGTTTCACCGATTATAAAATCTCTGAATAATTACACCAAGCATGTAATTGGGTTTCTTTTTGATTTGTTCACTTGCCGTAACGAGTTGCAGAACGGATGTCGAGATTTCTTTTATTAAGTTTAAGTATAGCTTCTTTTAAAGTAATCAATGAGAATACAAACTAATTAATAAAACCTAAATTGATCATTTTTGTATGGATAAAAGTGTTTTTATAGACACTTTTTTACATCTAAATTAGAATAAAATAGTGTAACATACATGTTATATGAATTACTCTTTTAGAATTTTTTTATTAATTTCAAAACTAAATGAAAAAAAACGTGTTACGCAAGTTGTATCAAAATTAATGTACCTTAAATATTTTAAAATAGAACTATGTGTTATATAACATCAGTGCAATTGTTTTTACAAATTTATACCTACAGTTAGCTATAATATATATAATATGGATATATGCTCCCTATGATATATTTAACGAGAATTTATATTATAGTTGTAGATTATACTAAACAGTGAACGAGTATCATTTTCTTTTTGGCTTTTTTTTTGTAAGATTAAAAGTATTAAATATTATCAGTAAGCATGCGGGGTCTTAGAAGCATTGTTGAAATTCAGATAAAAATAAAATACTCTTCACGTAAGATATATTTAAATTCTATAAAAAATATACTACTTACAGTGTATACTTATTTGAAAACTATTTTTAAGTTTTCAATTTTAATTTTAAAATTCAACAGCTAATATGAAATAAAATAAAGTTGTCAAACATTTTTATTGACATGTTTTCAAATTGGTTTTGTTTTACAGCCAAATCCTCTCCCAAATGATGTTTCGTGTTTGCTTGTCATAAAAAGTTACGAGAATATAATATTATGTTGCTTCTGTGTGATACATTCTGAAATCTCAGGAAAAAAAAATGCCTTGAGATTTTTTATGAGTTTTGATTTTTTCTATTTGTTTATCCAAGTTTCCGAAAAGTTAGCAAAATATTTTAGACTTGCATCTTCTTTAGATTTTATCTTTAAATGTTAGTAATTGGAATTTTAAGAGAAGCTCAATTTTAATTTTATATCCAATTTGCTTTTGGGTGGCAGTATTATTACTGAGGAATGAAAATTTATTAAATAACCTTAGAATGTTTTTTTTTAAACAAAATATAAAGTTAACTACGTTCTGAAATTACAAAAAGGATCATTGTTTTTTCTTTATACATCATTTAAAAAAATTTTCGGAAATTTACGTTAATGATTTGATAAAACTTAATTTTAAAATTAAAGAAACATAAGTTAAATTATTAAAGGAAATTATGTTAATAAAATTTTTTAACTAAAACTTTCTGTATGAACTATATTATATGAAATAAAATATTAGTATAAGCAATAAAGTATTCCTAAAATATAATATTAACCAATAAAGTTTTATTTTTATAATTGTACAAAATTAAAAACGATTGTGTAATACAATGTTTCTTATCCATTTCGGGGTATAATTATTATAGGTACATTTAAGTTAAATCCATATCAAATGACAGTAGGCAGTGGCGTATTTCAATAATTGCTCTTGCTCATAGTGATCCTGTGTATAAATGATATCCCACAAAGTATTAAGTATACAATTATTGAAGGTCCATTTACTGAAAGTTTGTACCCAGAGTTAAAATTTAGTTCCGTCTAGACACGAATGATTTATAATCGATTGATATTGGTCACCATTTCAAAACGAAGTCCATTTTGTATTCTGAACAAGTAATACGCTGCTAAATTTGGAAGTTTCAGGGCAAAATGATTGCAAAATGTCAAGAGAAATGTCGCTTTTATAAAATAAACTTTGTAGGGATAGATTTTTGTTCTCTATTTGGAGAAATTTTCTTCCTAAAATCTTTAAGGGGGTTATATTTGGGAATTTGATGGCACTTTGGGCTATATTTTGAGCCTCTTTTCAGAGCTTCAACACAGTCAATATGTAACTAGTAGATTTGGCGTCGGTCATTTTTTTTATATCTCAGATAAGTTACGAAGGAAGTTATGGGAAAATATGAGCTTCCACACAACGGAATTTGAAAAAATGCTGGGACTTGATAACCCTTTAAACTAAATTCGGGCAGTTTGTTTGGGTATACGTCATAATTAGGGGGCGTAGGGTAGTTGAAATATTATGGTTTGAAGGTTGTTTGGAAATACAATCGAACAAAAGCTGTCGTTGACAAGCTGCAAGGGCATTGAAACAGTTTCCCAATCAGAGCGAAAAGGATTTCTTTGACAAGTATTTTTCTAAGTATCCTATAAAAAGCATTGTATCATGTACAAGTTTCTTTTAGCACGTGCGATGCAGGTCAAACACTTGTTGCGACTATTGTAACAAATTACTTGAATTGTATGTTTCGAAAAAATATGTACATTGTCGATTTAACATTAATAAAAGCATATATTAAAAAGTCTTATTCTGTAATTTTTTAAATGTATAGCTTTCTGTTTTGTAAGCATAAGAACTCAAAATGTTAACTGTCTAAACTCAAATTTGGTAGTGTAACGTTAATTAACACCATTAAAACTAAAAGCATCCCTCTCAGATGGTGTGTTTACCATTATTCGCTTCAGTAACCCTTTATTACCGATCAGCTAATACTAATCAAACTTATTCTTATTTTATTCACAATGAAGTTGGACAATATGAAATATATCTATCTACATTTTTAATATTTAAAATCGGATTTTTTCTTTCTCGTATCTACACTGCTCAAAACAATTAGGGGAACGCATGGTTTAAACCCTTTCACCCCCAATGATTCCATTTGGAATCATCAGCTTACGATTTTTTTTCTCACTAAGTTGAGCACGCACTTATTTATCGTTAGATGGAAGAATCGTGTCTTTTGAAGAATTAAATAATGTTTGTTTTAATTAAATGAAGGTATGAAAAACATGGTAAAATAAAATTCACTTCCAAAACATTTATGAAGTGAATTGGCCCTAAATTCTTCACGCTTGCATTCTTGGATGTTTAAAAATTGATTTAAATTTGTTTAACAAATAAAGTTTTAAAAAAAATTATCGTTATACCTTATTCAAAAGTCCTGATCCCAATTTTTTCAACCTTAAATTTTAATTAAAAAATTAAGAATCCCCCCCCCCCCCCTGTTTTTTACTATTTAATTCTGGATGCATAGTTTCACAAATTTTAGATTTTTAGAATAAAAAACAAAAAGTTGAAATTGAAAGGGTTACCAACAGTACGCAAAGTGCTACCCTAATTGACCAGTGTATTATTTTACTATTGCAAACACCGACTCTAGTTTTCGAAAAAAGCTGATTTCTGAATCTGGAAAGAGAATACCATAAATTAAATTACCATTATCCTAAATCACCCATAAGAAACATTAAAAAAATATTTCACTCTAATAAATGAAGAGCTGAGTGGAAGAGCGTGCTAAGTGACATTTTTGAAAAAATTGAGATTTTTGTGTCAATGATCATGTTATTACCTGCTTTAAACATAACAGCTTTCAATTTTTTTTAGAAAACATTCGATTTCGTATATTTTTCGCATACGAAGTTGGTAGGTGCACGCGTTTTCGTCACATTTTCAATGGAAGAACGTGCTAAGGATCCTTGGCATGTTCTTCCACCGAAATCGCCCGATTCCGGAACGATCGTTTAGTGGAAGAACGTGCTAAGTGACACGTTTGCGGAAATTTTTCAGAGTTTCGCTTGCATTAATAGTAAAACAAATGGTTCTTTTGTAGTTTAAATCAAAAAGAATTCAACAAAATGTAATTAATATTTCCTAATTAACTTTAATTAGGAAATATAATAAGTGAAATTAAATTTATATTTCGTAAAACTGGGGTTTGAGTGCATTTAGCAAAATAGGAAAAAAAAAGCATTTTGATTTTAAATTTAAACGGAGTTAAAGGTTTTAACATCTTATAAAATGTCGTCTGATTTTTATTGTAATAAACATAGATAATTTAGCAGCACACAGATGGTATAATTAAAACAAAGTTGCACCTGCTCTATGGAGATCGCACATTCGCAGTTCGCGTTAAAACAACATTGCACCGAACATTCAAAGCATCTGGTTTGTATAAAAAAATGAATTATGGGTACAAAAATCGTTTTAAAGCCATATTACGTTTGATCTCTAAAGCTATCGAACGCATTTTGTGCAATGTCCTAAACTCCTAAAATTATTAAAATGGAATTAAGAAGGAAGCGGAAAGCTGAATTTTTGCTTGAAAGTGAGAATAAAAGCTTATACGGTAAGTACAAATTTAATCAAGATATTGCTTTGTTATGTAAAACTAAAATATTTTTATAATTGATGTAAAAATAAAATGACAAAGTATAAAACGTTATAAGTTCTTAATATTTATTAAAATATCGATGACTTTAAAAAGTACTATGCGTCACGATTGTAAAAATAAATTGTTTAAACGATCATGTTCGACCGTTGTAGAAATGCTGTAAATTAAAGTAGCTTTCTTAAAATTGATTAAACCCTTAATTGAAAAGGAGAAAGAAAAACGTAAATAACCTTAGGATCTATATCTTGCCATACAACTTATTTTTACTTTTTTTTAAATATCAAAGTTTGCTTTTAAATTCGATTATTCTTATCTAAAAACTATTTAAAAATTTATTTTTCGAAAACTTACATCTTGCATTATAATCTATTTTTATAAGTCTTTTAAATTTAATATTTATTAAATTCAAATGCATTTATGTATCTTTTACTATCTTTTGTATACTTTTTATTAAGTTGATTTGTCTTATTATTCTTCAAAGTATTTAGTTTGTAATTTCAGTGATAATGGTATTTTTTAAAAAATATTTTCAATTAAAAACTTACTCATCTAACATTAAGCAAGAAGTTCTAAAATAACTTATATAACCTATTTTCTTTTAACTTAAATACTCAAAGAAATCCTTATTGTAGGGACAGACGGACGAACAAAAAGTATAAGATAGGTGACTGATATCTTAAAAAAAACTAGGGATGTGTAACACTATGTATCAATACGCTCATTTAAAAGTTATATATACCTTATAAAATATTTTCAATAACTTTCAAACCTAAAAAGTTCTATTTCAGCTACTCCTTGCACATGCACAATATTGTAGAAAACTTTATTTTGACGTCCGACTAGTACAGGGAACACGTGTATCAAATTAGAAGTCTATCTATTTTCGTTGTTCAGCAATACCTTTAAAACCAAAAAAAAGTTTATAGCAGCTACTACTTGCGCAGGCGCAATTTTCTCGAAAACCTTATTATGACGTCCAACAGGAACTAGGAACCCGTGTACTAAATTTGAAGTCCGTAGCTCTTTTATTTTAAACTGTAAAGTAGTTTCAGACAGACAGACGGATCAATGTTAAAAAAAAACAACCCAATTTTTTAGAATGAGCACCCTCCAAAACGTTTAGAAAGCACAAAATCTACATTTTTGATTATGGTCCCCTATTGCACTAATTTTTTTGCCTTATATTTTATAATAGGTAATTGAAAGTAATAACTTTAAAAATTGGACGGGTACAAAGGAAGTTGGGGGGGGGGTAGTAGGACGTACGGACAGAAACAAAAAAGCAGACGTACATGCAGGTGGCCAAACATTATACATTGTAGTCATCTAATTTTTTACTTTCGAACCAAAAAAAAGAATTTTCAAAATCAGGCACTTTGGATCGGAAATTGAAAGGAAAATGGACGGACGGACAAAATGATGGACGGACAGGCAAACGATTAATAAGTATAAAAGAGATCTGAGAAGTCCTATCTTCCAAACAGAAAAAGAATTTTGAAAATGGGAAGGTTAGTACAGAAATTATGAAACGTTTATGGATCAAATTTACCTAAAAAATGTCACTTAGCACGTTCTTCCACTAAACGACTGCCAAAATCTGAAGCACTTCGGAGGAAGAACGTGCCAAGTGCATGAGGTGTCAAGCGCGTTTTGTAAATGACGCGTTATGACGTAAATTACGGCTAAGCCAAAAGCCACCAAGCATTTTGAAGAACCAAACTAAAATATCATGCCGAAAAAACTATGATTTTGTGAATGAGTGAAAAGTTGCAAACTAAAAACTTTGAAGCTCATTATCTCGTTTTCACCTTTTTGTTACTTAGCACGTTTTTCCACTAAGCTCTTCAAATATCCATACTATTTTACATTGTAAATTAAGTTTTGAAAGAACTTAACTTTTAATTATTGTAAGCATAGTATGCAATCTGAATTAAAAATAATGCATTTGAAATTTGGTAGTTTACAGGATTTAATCGCGTTTAAATGATAGATGTACTTTAAATTTAATTTTTCTCATATTAAAAATATTTTATAAAATAAACAGTTGTTCTAATTATTGGATTACTGCATCCAAATGTAATGGGATCCTTGTGGTGGAATTATCTTCAATAAATCGCATATTCAAAATTTCCGGAAATGAAAAATATTTTTTCGGTATTAATATGATTTTCACACGAGATCGACGAATTTAATTAAGATTTTCCAAACTTTTACACGTCGAAGAGTGAATTCAGTGATGCTGAAAATTATTTGGCGATTTCATTTATAATATGTGACATTATTTAGAGAAAAACTGAAAATATTTCAAGCGTGTTATTTACTAGGTTTCATTACTTCTTAAAAGAAGTTAAGGCAATATGAATTATTTTTAATTTGCACAAAATATATCTTGATATTATTATAATTAATGTTCTATTGATGAATACTGCTGTGTAGTATTTTCAAGATTGTTGCAACTGAAAAGGTATTTAGTTTATTTTTTTAGGATTTATTAAATTTACAATTTTAATATGCTTCTAAATGGCTTAAGGAGGAATAGCTGGACCGCTAGTCTCCAAAGCAAAGTGCATCAGTGTTAATCCAATGAAGAAAAATATATTTTCTCTGCCACATTTCTCCGGCTGTATTGAATATTTTTTACAAACGGATTTTTTTGTGATAAATATAGCTGACTTACAGGTCCCGACAAGTTCACTTTTTGAAATTAGTTCGAATATTTTTTAAAATTTTCAATAAATAATTTTACAAAAAGTATTCGAAGCAATTTTAAAAAGATGGATATAGAGGCCTGTAAGTTATTTACATTTATTTAAAAAACCGTTTGTAAAAATATTCATTACAGGCGGAGAAATGTGGCAGAAAAAAGTTTTTTCCCCATTGGATTAACACTGAGGCACTTGAGTTTGGAGACCCGCGGTCCAGCGCGTCCATTCCCCCTTAAATACTATGTATTTGTGATATTTTATACTTTTATAATGAAATAGTTAAACAAGTATTTTGCAAACATACAAATGTATAAAGAACATTTTAATTGCCAAAACAATAATGCAAATAACCAATTTGTTTTGGAGTGGAAGTATTTTGTAATTGCAATTTTATTAACAAATGGTTATGCAAGGAAACAATTTACCAAAACAGTTAAAAACAAAGTTTTTATACGACAATTAAACATCCTAAGCATTGGGTAAAGCTTGCGATGTTTATTCAGAAAAAAAAATGGAAACGCCTATTTTACTTTTGAATGAGTAAACATGTCATACTTAATGTACAGCTAAAATGTACAGCATCATACAAAGTACGGGATATTTAAATGTTCCTCCGAAAGACTGTCAGCATAAATTCAATTTCAAAGAGTTGTTGAAGTTAAAGTGAGCAAAACCTTTTGTTATGAAGAGCAACAGGAATATTACGAAGTGGCAGTGAATGGAAGTGGTTTTAAAGTGCATTTTTCTAACAGCTTTAAAGTTTCGTTTAAAAGGACGCATTTGATTTGTTACACAAATTTTAAGGAAGCAAAGCAATGGGTTAGTCAGTATGTTTGAGGTACAAAGCACTTACACAAGCTAAGGCTTAAAGGATCACTCAATTTGAGATGTAAAGTAGTTTCTTTTTATAGAAACATGAAGGGTTTATAAATTTTATAAGAATTTGTTTATTTAGGGTTCATTTTGGAGCTTTTTAAAACTTTTCAGCGCGTACCTTTGGTAATATGTGGATGTTTTATTTTTTTTAGATTTCATTATTATTAAAATACACAAAATAATTGGTTACTTTATATGCAATCAGATAACCGATTTTGAATTACCCGAATGAAGTTAATAATGATAGCTGAAAAATATCATTAAAAAAGAACCGTAAGTATAAACGGCGAGATTCTATAAGCAAAATTAATAAAAATTTAAGGAAGATTATGATCCGAAAGTAACACAGTGAATAATACATAGGTCATCATATTGCTTTGCTATCAAGAACTTTTTGTAGTACAGGATGACGCAAATAAAAGTTGCCCCGTCATGGAGATAAGAATACGATAGAATTGTTGCCAAGTCAAAAACCAATGCAAAAACAGGTTTGCTAAGTGAATCTATTGATTGCTTCAATATTAAGCCCAAACAAACGCTTGGCGAATTATTTGATTTCAACTATGCTATGGTATGACAAGCTAATTGGATTGCAATATAAACTGAAGGTTTGTACAGTTGTGCAAAAAAAAATCCACTAGTGCTTATTTCGGTCGTTATTAATCCTAGAGAATGAATCGAACCTTTTTGTTTTTGTTGCTACAAAACATTTTAAATTGATTGCAAGACACAAATTTTGCATAAGGAGACGTCTTCAAATAATACACACTAAGATCTGAACTCACCAATAGTCCATGAGTAGCTCTAATATGATGCGAATCCAATCCAACCAATGCAAAAACAGGTTTGCCAAGTGCCATTGCACGGTTGAATAATTTAATCTTTTATTTCGACCTGGAGGCTTTCAGACGGCTTCAATAGATTTTCTCGCCAAGCATCTCAATGCATTACTATCACTACGCCGAGGCCACTTTTATTTACGCCACCCTGTAGTATGAGGAGTGTGGAATACCGTAATTTAATTTTTTTTTAATTTTAAGCATATCCAAAATACGATTTCGTTAAGTTTATGCTGAACCAAAATAAAAAAAATACAAATACTCTTGTTTTACGAATCGCATTTCATTGATTTGAATCAACGACTTAGACAAAAAAAATAGCATATTTGGTGAATTTCTTTTTTGGGACGCAGTCGTAACGTTTTGGAGTTGGATATCCTTTGTCCCATTCATTTTCTAAATTTGACGGATGTATATAATTTTAACACATTATGTGCTTTCAGAGCATTTATAACGTCATATATCACATTTAGTGTTCAAAACTAATAAATTGCAAAGCAGAGGAAATATTTATTTTCCTTAAGGTAAAGGTGTCAGGATTGTATCGTAAAGTCAAGGACAAAACAAGTAGGTTTGTAACAGAATCTGTCACTTAACCCGCTTCCACACAACAGTTGTGTTTCAAAGGTAAAAAGGCGCCAAACACAGCATTAATTCTATATTAAGCATTTTTATGCTAAATTTAGCTAGTTTCATTTGAATTTTATTTCGAAAATTCAATAATTATTACTTATCGTTTGCAAAAAATAATCTATATTTTAAAGAATAAATATGTAATATTCCTCGCTTTTAAATAGAACGAAAATATTTCATATCAACATACGAAGAATCTCGTTGTGAAATATATTTGACGTCATATCGATGTCTTAAAAATAAATTTATTTAAATTTATTGTCTAAAAGAATTAAAGTTTCTCGAGCGATAATTGCGAATGGCAATGGTGATTTAATTATAATAAAAATCGCTTCCTACGCTTTTTAAATGAGCATTACATTTTGCACTTTTTTACATAATTGAAGTACTTCGAATTCGAATTCTTTTCTGAATTTTTTAATGTATTCTAACTTCAATGCGCTAAATTTTTTGACGCATCACACTTGTCCGTAGCATTTGTAGTTTGGGATATGAAAGTGGGTGACGGACAGACAGACGGACTGAACGATTATAACACCTTCCACTTTTTACGTTATAAACGTAGTGTGGAAGCTAAAAAAGAGAACAGACCTCGCTGGTTGACGCACCGTTTGCCGGAGGCATAATTGTGATGCGTCTTTTTAACGGAAATAACTTTGAGTTTATTGGTCAACACAAAAATTTCGTAAGGGGTCGTCTCCATTTTGAAAATAATACAAACTTTAAAATTTCCAATGTCAAGACCCACTCAATTTTTTTTGTTTTAAAAATGTTCAGAATCGTCAAAATACCCCAAATATTAATTGTCATTGCCAGATTTCTCATAGTTGTTGAGTTATGGTTACAGAAAGTTTATGGATCATAATGTTGAATGAGATTTCCAAACTTTTGATCATATCTCCGTTAATAATATACGTTAACCAGACGATATTTTTCTGTGTTACATTACAACTCTTTCCAAACAAAGTTAAAATACTTTTATATAATTTAAGAAATATTTATTATTTTTTAAAAATATTAATTTTTTTCGAAAAAATATGAATATAAACCCATTAATTATTTTGCAGAAATGGATTTAGGGCCAAAAGTTAATGAAAAGTACCAAATTTCCTAATTCAACTAGCATAACTGAGTTATGATGATCATAATTGTTAAGAAAATAGTTTTCATTTCTGTGAAGTAAATTAAATAAATAATCAGTTTTTCCATGGATTTGGTAAGTATTGTAAACAGTTTTGAATGTTATTACAGGTTATTCGTGTATCAAGTCTTTTTTTTTATAAGTTCTATAACGTAAAAGAGTAGGTGAAGTATTAGATATTAACTGGAAAATAAACTTGAGAAAAAATTTCTACTTTACACAAATTTATTTTTAAAAACGATAAGCAAAAGAAAATATCTTTGTAATCCATGATAGTAGTGTAGTTAGAGGACTAATTGGATGACTTAAGTAATAAAAAGAACACTCAGTACTATTTATCGTATATACGGACAGACGACCAAAAATCATAAAGCATTGGTCTACAATATGATGTTATACCTTTCAAGCAAAAAAAATATTTTTCAATATCAAACCATTACAATGAACGAAGTTAGAGGGGAGGGGGGGGGGAAGTACCGGCGGTAAGGCAAGTATAAATTTAAAAGCTACATATCTGATACCTACCTTTTCAAATAATAAAAATATATTTAAAAATCTGAAGGTTAGAACGAAAGGTCTAACTAATCATCCGTCTGTCTATAAGCAGAAGGGAAGGAAGGGGAAAGATTTTTTATTTAGCGCTATCCACATATAGGATGGCTAAAAGGAGAATAAAACCTGCGAAGGCATCCTCCGTGTCACCACACCAGGGCAACGCTAACTTTTTCAATTTTTTCTACTAGAAAAAATTAGTCAACATTCAAATTAATTTACAATTATAATATTTCAATAAATATAGAGACTTTAATTTTGTAACAACATTATATATTTAAAATCATCAAATAAATATCCGTCCATCGCCGGGGTTGGTGATCGATAGCAAGAAGTGTCGGAGACCCCTGGTATTAAAAAAAAATAAAACCTAAATTTTGAGCCACAAACCACATTTAGCCCCTTTGGCGGGTTATATGGCGGAAATTTTGCTACTTTTTTAACCTTTGCCGATATATTTGGCAAGAAATGAAGTTTTTAAACGTGGAAGTTTCAAGAAGTTTAATTTACAACTTCACAAAATGGTTGAATACAGAATGGTTTAAACTTGATTGCCAAAATCACCAAATCTATATAAAAGTTTGAACTTGTGATAAGATACATGGAACATGCTTGAAGAATGGAATTATAACAGATCTAAGAACGAATATCGCTCACAAACAGTTCATTACAGCTCCATAAGGTAATGGATCAAGAGCAACAAAGCTATTAGAAAATATTTAATCAAGAATCTGTTATAACATGCAACCCAACTCCCGACAAACGAAAATCGTGGTCATAAACTATTTGAAACGTCATTAAAATTATCCACATAATCCTAGTCTAAACAGTTGGCACATAACTAACAAACTCCGCCAACAGCACCGTCTTGGCAAAATGAGTTAAGGTGTCATGCCACGGAGGATACCTTTTAGGGTTCTGTTCTCGCCTTAGTCGCCCTAGAAACGAATCATGCTGGACCAAAAATGCTCCACCAATAAATAGCATACTGAAGCAATTGGTTGCAGGTTAAATACGGCGTGATCCCACGTGCGAAGTCATAAGTGGCTTTGAGTGCCAGCTCAGAAGTTGGCGTCACTTGACCACTGTTTAAACTACAAAGGCTTTTGTCAATATCCCTCGTATAGGACGTTGATTCAACCAAAGATCCTCCATAAAACAGCATATAAATCAAACCAATATATTCAAAAAAATTAAAAAAAATGATGGTTTCATTCCTTGGCAGTTGTCTAAAATATCTTAGCCTTAACCAATATATTTTCTGTAGCTCTAGTGGGATGTTAATGCACTCATCTTGCCATCAAACCCTCACCCCAAGCAAAAAAAGTCACAGAAAGAATACAGAATTTGGCAAAAAACCATATCGGAAAAATGCGGACCTATAAATAATACATGTTTATTTGGATTATATTATATTTTTCGCTAAATGCGTTTAGCTGTATAGATCCTATACTATGGGGAATCTTGCAATGAAAATTGATATTTGGGGTATTTTGTCAATTCTGAACATTTCTATACCAAAAAAAAAATTGGGTGTTGCTATTGGAAATTTTAAAGTTTGTATTAATTTCGATATGGAGACAACCCCTTACGAAATTTTTGAGTTGAACTCAAAACGTTATTTCCATTAAAATGACGTATCACAATATTATGCCTCCGGCAAACGGTGCCTCAACAGCGAGGTTTGTTCCCTTATTTTTGTCCTCGACTGTACAAATTCATTTGATTATGAAAAGGTTGCGCCGAGTGTGATTTTACCATTTATCTCTGAAAATAGTTTTACTAAACATTTTTAAAAACTAAGTAAAATGAACATTTACATCTCAATATTAATCAATACAACATTTTTAATAAAGCAAACAAACGAATGTATGACAGTTGGGAACAGTTTTTAATCATCATTTAAAATCATTTTTTAAACGATAAATCCGTTAATTATTACTTTACAAAATATAATTATTGAATACAAATTTTAAGAATACAAGAATACAAGAACAATGAAACATATAAGTTAAAAATAAAATGTTATTATACGATATCAATGAACTTTTATTACTTTAGCATACATAAATAGACTATCAAATGCCTTTATTTGAGGATTGTCTACCGATTTTCTCAACAAATATTTGATGTGCTAAATTTAAATAAGGATCTTTGATGTAAAGTTTAACGAATATTTAAACAAAATTATGGATTGATAATTTCGAAATTAAACAGCTTCAAATATAGCTATCAAAATTCATTAGGCAACTTCAAAGATTTTACATCAATGGTTTGAAGAAGATTTGGTTCTAAACTAAAAAAAAAATAACTAAGATTAGTATTTTATGAAACAATTATAATAACCTTTTATGAGATTTTATTTCAATTATTTATTTGCCTAATTTAAAGTCAGCTGCGATATTAATAATATATTAAGATAAAAAAATAGTTGGGACAAAAAAAAACTATGTACCCCGAATTTAATTTCTTTTTTTCTCCTTTTTATTTACTATTACTAAATTATACTGACTACAATAAAATTTGGTTGGTAAAATGTTTTTCCAGGATGACTTAAAAAAACTTTCTAAAGAATTAAGTTTATCTTTGTGGACTTAAAAATTTTAATCAAAAAGTTTCACCTCCTCCGATTGTCTTAAAATTGAACAATGAAAAGTAAAACAACTGCCTTATAAGTGGTACTTGTAAATACCGTCAGTGGATAAAAGGTTATATTTAATAAAAGTTTTTATAAAGTGGAAAAATAATTTTTGGATAAGCTACGAATACATTTTATTACAAATCGAGATCATTAATATAATAATTCTTTAAATAAGTTGTAAAAATTTATTTTAAAAGATTATTTGTAGAAGCTTTAATCCTCATAACTCCGTATTTGTTAAATAGGTAATATCATTCATATTAATATTGTTTTTTTTCATATTTTATAAATTTATTTAATTGAAATTAAATTATTTTATTAAATAAAGTCTACAGAAGGAATAACTAGTTAAACATTACAAATTCCTTAAAAACGTTTAGTAGATATCTGGAATTGAAATGAGCTCAATTGGACAATTATTTAAATTAACAAATGTTTTTCGCAAAATATTCTCAGGTTTCTCAAAATTCTAATGTTCTTATAACACCATTAACGACCCATTTATGAATACCCTTAACACCTTTCTTACAGATTTTTTTTTTTTTAAATAAGTGTTTAAATTTCGCTTTTTTTTTGTAACTTAATTTATCCTACATAAATTGTTCCGCACTATGGTCTTCATTTTTTTTGTCTACAATATTATTTATTTAAATAAACTTCAGCAGAGATATCTTTTTCACATCCTTAATTTTATTGCCAATCGTCGTTAATAACTTAAAATAATCTTAATTCATTATCTGTTTCACACACATTTACTTAGAATTATTTTATTTTAAGTATTTGTACTCCCGCATTTAAAATTGTAAATTAATCAATTTACTACAATTCTCAATTATTACCGTACCATATTTCTATTGGAAAAAATATAAATTTAAGCATGATCTTAAATAAGTTAGCTTATTACGATACGAAAATTACCAAATAATAAAATAATGTTCCTTTTACGTTTTGACTTATTACAATTTCATGAATTCAAAGAGTAAAGAGTAAAAATGAAGAGTAAAGAGTAAATAAAGTAGGTCTTTTTGAATAATGCTTTTTTTAATCTCATTAGAATAGGAATATTTCATAAACCCTTACTGGAAAAATCATTGTTTCTCTTATGGTAATGAAATTATAGATAAGACTTTTTTTAGCAAGATCTTACACAGTTAAGTCAAAATAAGTATACTGGAAACAACCTCAACTTTTGAATTGTAAATGAGCACAAAAAGTGAGAAAAACGAAAACACAATTTACATATTCTCAAAGTTTACATTTATAAACACGATGTCGCATATGTTTTAAAAAATGAAGATAAAGTTAGGTTTATAAGCAATACGTGGATATCAAATATTCTTGATATGTTGAATAAATTGAGAAGTACACGGAGAAAGCGACTCAAAAAACTATGTTTTAGGATAGCCGTTTGAAATGTTGCGATTTTTTGGATTTTATATTAGAAAGACGATGGATATGCTTATTGTAGCCACATTGTTGTACTGATTGATTTATCTTAAATAAATAAATAGACCATAACACCTGCTAAACATGAAATTTTTTAACTCTAAAACTTATATTTGTTAGTTATGTCAATTTTCCGAGTACTCTGCCGTGGGCGGGTCCACTGCAGTAACCACAAAAATTGATTAGACCACTTTGCTTTCGAATATTTAGTCTTTCCCAAAGTTTCACTATAGGCTAGAGTAATTAAGTTTTTGCAACAATAGTCTAAGTCAGGGGTTCCCAACCTTTTTGCCCCTGCGTACCACTTAACTTTTTGAGAAATTTTGGCGTACCACCAGACCTAAATATTTTAATAAACGTATAGTACTCTTCTAAAAGATACTCTTCTAAAAGATACTCTTCTAAAAGATACTTCTATACTTTTATAGTATATACTTAAAAGTGTTCAAAGACTTTTAGAATTAAAGGCTTTCTGAACTTCATATTTAATAGTTAGATATTTATTTATTTATAACATGCTTATAATAAAGGAGAAATAAAAAGATTAAAAGGGTATTAATTTACAGTTTTATTTATTACCCATTGGTCTAAAAACATAAAAATAAAAAAAATAGTACAAACTCAGCAAAAAAATTAATCATCATACAATATATACTTTTATATTGCGAAACTTGTTGTTGTTTGCCTGTGATTAAAATACCAACATTAGGAGTAATGGAAGTTATCTTCACTCTTAAGTCCTCTTCGACACTTATTCTGCTTCTATGTTTATTTTTTTATGTACAAGAGTTTAGAAAATCCACTCTCACACAAGTAACTCGTAACAAATGGCATCAAAAATAGCAGAGCTTACCGGAAGATCAAAGGGTACTGGGTTTTACATTCGATCCAGAATTCAATTAAAGATTTCTCTTTAAACTAATGTTAATTTTAAAATAGTGAGTAATATGTTTGCGTGCTCACTGTTCATGCGTACAGAAGCTAACAATAGCATAATGTTGCTCGCATTACTCACGCGTACTACCTGAAATTTTCCCGCGTGCCACCGGTTGGGAACCCCTGGTCTAAGTCATTGGGTTAGTTACTGCAGTTTACCTGCAGTACTATATGAAATATTATTGAGGAATTTCAGTCTTTTAATATTATAAAAAGTATGCTTAGAATAAATCACTAGTTTCATTTTGTACAATGTTAGTTGAATGTTCCTTCACGTATACTATTTACTTTGAACTTCTTTCAAATAAATTTTTATCATGCAAAACTTTCTTTTAAATGAAACCGTGGCCAATGTATGAACCCCTGTCGAATCTGAGAATTTTACCTTTCAAAATAAACTTCTCCTGAAGTTAACAATTTCTAAGAAATTTGATTAAAGTATAACTATAATGTTTATACATTTAAGGATGTAAAAACCATTGGTATAAAGACATATCAAAATAAAATTTCTATTGAATTCCGAGGGGAAACTTAAGATATTATCAAGTATCGAAAATTATCAAGTATGAAAATGATATTTTTAGATAAAATATCTTTTCGTGGTAAATTTTTGCACTCAGAAATTGTTTAAAAGTAATTTTTACTTTAAAATTCGAGTTGCTTCGCTGAAAAGTTTAGTCAAAAGAATGATCTATCTTACAGTTTTCAGAAATGTGACAACGGACAACCAGTTCTCCCTTTACACCTCAAAAGAACTTAATAAAATAAAACTTTCCGTTATGTGTTTGTGGGATTCGATTACACACATGGAAACGAAGGAAAATGATTCAATTAGAAAGAAATTTGGGTCTGTCCCCTTGCGCCCCGTCTAGCACACTCAAATATAACAAATCGGCATAAAAAAATCGATACATGAAAACAAATCAAAACAGTAAATACTTTCCTATTTGATCTAATTGAATGAAAATGTAAATATTTTATTACATCTATCAGGTTGCTTCAAAATAATTTTTAAATCTTGATACATAAATTATTGTATATGTCCTTTGGAATAAATTGTACTAATTCTAAATGAGGTTCCATTTGAATCTGACAAATTCGAAATCGGGAAGTTTTAGCAGTTTAAATTCATTACTGGAAGCTTATCTACATTCTCCGAAACATGTTCCGGCATACGATGCATACAAACTGAGTGCTATCATGCTGATTAGTTGATAACTGAATAATGTAACTTCCATGTACTACGTTGGGAATGGTTATGATGATGACATTGAAACTTGAAAGGTAATTTACTCAGGTAATAATACTACATAGTCAATAACCAGCCAGTCCATCAAATGTCTGTCCAAATATTAGCTAACTTCGTGAATGAAATATTTTAACATTTAACTTCTTCTGCTCAAGGTTATTCGATTAATTGCAAAAGTAACTATATTTACAATAATTCAATGTTGAGTTTGGAAATAATTTTTTGAATTCATGGGAACATTAATTGCATAGGGCGACACGTTCATAATTATTGGACAAAAATCAGACTTTTACCATAACTCCCACACTTATGTAATTTTCTAACCTGTAAATATTTTCGTAATGACTATTTGATTATATCTGTCGGGTATCATTTTTGAAATTTATTATTTCCTCTGCAGAGGTTGAAAAAAAACAACTTTTGTCCAAAAATTACCCTGGTCTTTGGGAATCCGGTAACTGGTTGGTTATTTTTTGTGTCCAATAATTACCCCGTTTTACCCTAATAAGTTAAGTTGTTAAAAATAAACTTGGAAATCGAAAATTTTGAGTTTGGTTAGGGTTGGTTTTTTCACAATACAAGTTTACATAGTTTGACTTTTAACACAGCATAATGTTTCTGTAAAGTTTTACTTTAAAACAAAACCAACATGAAAATATTTTAGTTACTGGAGATCAGTTATGGCAAAAACAAAAAAAATGAGTTTTTGAATTAGTCTTAATTACTTCTGATTAATACACATCTTAAATAATCCACATGTTAACGAAAACTCAAAATTTACTGAATTATTAATATTCCTAAATTATAAAATGCCTCTCACAACCGTAATTAGTAAGTTCGAATTAATGTATATTAGTTGAAAGGTTTTTAAAGTCTACTCTTATTGTTTTACTAAACGTGACACTTTTACATCCTTGAAACATTCAATTGTAGCGAGCATTTCCTTATAGAAGTAAACATCTTATCATATTCCTTCGCTGTTAAAATTCCTCTCGGGTAAGTAAGTTATTCTAGTCATTACTCAACATAAAATAAAAGTTCAAAGATTTTTTTTAAAGATTTTGCTAGAACTTTGATTTCGAAGATATAAATAATGCTCTTCTCTATTTACAAACACAAATGAAATATGCTTACACTTTCAAACCACCCCTAGGACAGTTAAAAAATAGATAATGTAAATGAAGAGCTTCAAAGAAATCTTTGTCATATTGAAATCAAATAGCTATTGATAGAATTTTTCGGATTGATCTTTTGTATTTTTATAAGCTATGATAAAAAATATGATTTAAATATAATTATATGTTTTGCAAAATTGTTAACTTTTATTTCATTAAAAAAACGAATTTATTATGACATATTAATATTTTTCAATACAAGACATGGTTTTTTTTGTACAAACTAACCAACTTAGTAATTTTGTACTTATGCTATTGTTATCTTTGAATGGTGGATTAGGAAGTAAAAAAAAAACTGAGATCGTAACCAAATAAGCAAATTAAATATAGAAGTAAATGGGCAATTCCATAAAAATGTCAACTTTGATAAAATATATATTTTTTAATTTTTACAAATTAAGTTTAAAAATGTATTCCAAGTTTTCCCAATTATGGTTTAAGAAGGCAGGGCGATAAAGGATATGTATTCACACTTCCCGAAAAAGAAGATCGATGCCTAGTGGACAAAAAGATTTGTTTTCTCTGCAAATTCAGCCGCATTTCAACTAGTTGGAAATCGACCTCGATAAGTGTTTGAAAAACCATTCACATCTGAATATATGTAAATAATGTAATATTTGATATCTTGTGAGTATTCTAGATAAATAAAAAATATTACATTTATTACTTTACATACTTTTAATTTAATATATGTTTATGAAACTTTTAGTCATTCCGTCACGGTCATTCCGTCACGTCAAATGGCTTAAAAACCTAAATGGCTTAAACTTAAACCATGTTACAGGTAGGTTTCTCTAAATTATAATTTTACATAGCTTACATACCATATTTAAGATATGCATTAGTTTAAAAACTCAATGTATTGTTAATTCATAGAAATTTCTATTTTTAAGTACCAGGATGCAGTCGTGGTTGCAAAAATGTCATTCCGTCACACAAAAAGAAGTTAGTCAAAAATGAAATACTAAATACTTTTTAAAAAAATTTCAACTTTTTTAAGTAATCTTTTAATCAGTAACAGTAATATATAAACTGAAAAAACAATTTTCCTTTGAAAATAGCTTCGTGGTAATTGTTTTACTTCAATTCTACAATTCAAAATGTCATTCCGTCACATATGGAATTGCCAAAATTCCTAAGTCTTTCATAACTAAGCGACGAAAATCTGTAAAACTAGTTACTAAGAATCAAAACCCTTACATTTCCAGGATTTGAATGCTCTTGTTAAAACACTTTTACTAATGACATCAAGATCCCGTATATTGTGTGTTAATTAAGTTTCAGAATTATCCGGATCCTCTAATCGGCCTTTTGTCACTTAGACGAAGATTTTGCCGAATCGCATTTCGCATGAAACAATCCTAATTTAAGGGGGTCATTAATTCCAATTACCTACACAAATTACTTTTCCAGCTCTTGAAAGGTGCTGAAAACTTTATTGAATATTTTAGGCTTAAAAACTGAATACTTTGTTAAGCATACTATAAATAGAATTTTTATTTAAATGTGCGAGTTTCATTTATGTAAATTATTCTAAATACAATAATTATATTCGTGAAAAAAAATTTAATGTTTTTTTTTTAGATTTAATTAAACGCCTTTATTCCTTTACAGTAATCTTCATATTTTTTTAGGATTTAAAAAATGTAAAATTATAAGATAATTGGGCGTGACGAGGAATATGGCATGCGTTTTAATATAACAATAGAAATTTTTATTTAATAGTTTTAAGGACATTTTTTTCTATTAATTTTTATTTTCATTAAATCCGTATATTTTTTTTAATTGTATAATATTATTTGAAATGCCATTTATTTCTTAAAAAAATGGATTTAAATTCATAAACGTGTATGAAAAAGTTTCATTTCGTAAAAAATAATTTTTTAAAAAATAAACATAACTTGTTTTCTTTGACCCGAAAGTACGTAAGCGCTTGCGACGAGTTCCAAGTTCAACTGTTATTCATAAAAATTACGTAATTAGCTATAAAAAACACCGAAAAAGACCAAAATTTGTACAAAATCAAGCAAATATAAAATTGCAAAAACTAAATTGATATAAAGACAGAACTTATACCGGAAAAGAATTACACAGATGATGGCATAGCTTGTAAGACACCACTTAACGTAACTGTTAAAACATAAAATTTTATACCAAGAAAAGCTATTCAAAAAGTCATTTAACAGTTTACCGCTAGAAAAATGTGTGAAATAAACGTTATACTTAAAGAATTTATTATTTTTGAGACAAAAAGAGCACCTTTGTAAAAGAATGTCTTAAAATCACCTTAAAAATTTACTACAACCCAATATGTGCACACTTTGTTAAAATTGGGCGTACAAGAACATTCAGTTTAAATATAGTAAAATAAACAGTTTGACTTACAGTGAAAACATGACTCGGAACATTTCATCACAACCTTTAAAGTCAACAATAAATATCTCGGACCAAATGTAAATATACCTAACACGTCAGGACAAAAGGTTAATTTTACTGTTTAAAAGACGTCAATAATCTATTGATAATATTTGTAGGGGAAAAAAGATCGTTCTTAAAATCTTTTTGAGAACAGTCAAACGCCTAATTCCTTTTTCACCATAATACAATCGACAAGGGATTCATACAAAATCAGATATGAGGGATTGGAACGCTTCGGGCTGTTAATTTATAGCCTCTGTACAGAGATTTAACACAACAATTAGTTTCGTAACTTTTTACGGTGTTCAAGTGACGAGGTTGAGAGACCCAAGCTTGCACAAAATGCAACCTTCGAACGACAAAGAACGCTCCGTGGCATTAAGATTTTGGAGAAACGAACAGATTTAAAATGCACCATAAACGAGTTTGGTAAACAGCACTTGGTGTTGCAAGGTGGTCATCCACTAGAACAAAACAAGAGGGAAAGATCGAAATAGCAAAAAAAAAGACGGAATCACCGGAAAAAATTTGTCGAATGTCAAAATAACTCTAAAGAGTCACTATAACCACGGCCTACTCAAGTATTAAGGCCAAAGAAGCTTTACGTGACGTCACACTTTCCATCCGGTTTGGAGTTTCCGAATTAAAAAAACTTCTCGCGCAAGACTAACTATAAGTTTTGGGTTCCAAACAGGTTTTGAGAGCAGGTTTCTTCGTCGGAGCAGGCAACACTCTAAATATAAAGTAAAGCGTGACGTCAAGGGGATTCAACAATTCTAGCGCAGAAGGAATACCATGTACATTGTACATGGATCAAAATAACTTTATTCAGCTAAACGTTTTTTTTTAATCACTTAATATATCAACACCTTTATTTTGTTACTTCTTCCATTTTGGCATGAAAACGACTTAAGTTATATATCGAGATTAACCTTTCGTAGTAAAAAACAGACACCAAAACCAACATAGAGAAAATGTATACAAAACCAGGCAAGAAGACCATTTTATTTACTATATTGAAACAAAAGCGGCGAAACTTACCAAAAAAAATAGCTCGAAAATGACAGCAAAGCTCTAAAGTCAACACTTTATGTCCCAGTTCAAACGGCGAAAAAATGCCAAGGACAGCGGAACAAAATGGTGTTTATGGCTCAAAATAGCACCCCTAATGCTTTCCTTGAACCTTTATTACCACTGCGAAGGAAAAACTTCGTAATATTGTTTCCGAGTAATGGAGTAAACAAAGTCACTTGGTCAGGACTATCAGTCACTTTTGTTACATGTTGGTCTAACAAGTGTTAGGATGCGATTAGGAGCCGTTTGGGAAGGATTATTAGCTCCTTAGATTTTTATTTTGAGGGTATTTAAAAACCTTGGTTAGAATTGGCTGTATTTTTGCTGTTTAGAAATTGTAAAAGCGTCATGAGATTAAGGAAGGAAGAATTTGGATACTATTTTGTACTAGGTTACTGATATATCGTACAGTTACTTTGAAAAGGGAAGCTTCAACATTGTTAACGTTATTCAATGACAGATGCATTACATTTTCCCGTAAATGCGATGGGTACTAAACAAGTTATAATTTTTGAATTGATGTAGAATTGATTATTTGTTATTGTTGTATATTTATTAAACTAAATTATATTTCAATAAAAAATAAATTGAGTAGAGAAAAGTTTAAAAAATATCATTAATTAAATACATGAAAAAAGCAATTAATCTTACTAACGTGCACTTGCACGTGCATTTTATATTATAACTGAATTTATTACACGCCTTAAAATTATATAAAATAATGATAAGTATTGAATGAAAAGTTATTAATTACAGCACAATTTCCATAAAGTGCAGAAAACATAAGTTTTAAGATGCTTTTATGTGTATTTATTCTAATATCTTTAAAAGATAGAAGTGCAGTTTTAATTGAATATAAATCCGGTCTTGGTAAAAAAGCATTTTGAAGCATGAATTGAAAGTGGACACTTTCATCTTTCACTTTGGTTTCAAAGTAAAGAAATAAAATATGTTAACGTTCACTTCTAATATGTGATGTTAAATGAGTTTAAAGAGTAAATGCTTTACAAAGATATAAAAATTGCTTAATGACAAGTTTTAATTAAAACTAAGTGGAATCGTTATTCAATTGCCTTCGTGATCTCAAATTTAATGAAAGTATTACAAAGTATTTTTGTAACATTAAGTGATAAAAATATATTATGATCGGGAGCTAAATATCTTTAAAGTAACTTACAAAACGGATTTGATATTATTAGAACAAAATAACCATCATTTTTAATGAGTTTTAGAAAAATGTTTTCGTCGATAATCATTTACATCAGCATTTGAGCAATCAACTTTTCCTTTTTAGAAATTTAAATGAACATTTTATTGTTTTTGTAAAAAAATTCATTAAGAATAAAAGCACCATAACTCTTTTATCGGTTGAACAATGCCACTACAGAAGGGATAATTTTAAAAAACATAAAAATTCGTTGAACATTAGCATCATTATTGAAGTTGTTTACCTTATGAGATCCGACATATTCAATGATAAACGAACGAAAGCTTTCCAGAAGAAAACGTTGAAATGCGTTGTGAATGAAGAAGCCAATTTTTAGCGAATAAGCCTGCACGTGATAGAATACAGAATAAGCATTATTTACTTGAGTATTCAAACAGTATTATGACTTGTAGAAAGAAATGAATGTAATTCAAAAACAGATATTGGCATAGGAAAAGAGACCTTTCTTGTTGAAAAGAAACCCATAGAAATGAAAATAGATTTTCCTAGAAGTTTTGGTGTTTGGCACGTGCTATTTTCAGAAAACTTTTGTTCCTTCATATACGTAAGAAAATTTGCCGAGTTACAAAACTGGTAAACGAAATACTAAAAGTCCTGAAACTATAATGGTAATGGGTTGATTATTTGTTTATCAGAAATAAAACGAGATCTTTGACTTAATAGAATAAATGTCGTCATGGAAAATGACCAAATATCTGTCGAATATAGGAATTATCCAAGCTGCAACAGTTAAACACAGATCCATATGTTATTAACTGAGTATAGCAAATGGTACCTCTGAGGATTTTTCGGCATTGATAAATTGCTCCACAACCCAATTATTTAATAAACTATTGATTTCTGCCAAACAAACATACCAACATTATACAAAACAATGTTTTGTCAATCCATACTTAAGTCCTCAGGCAACTTTAAAATTTAGAAATCAAATATATTTATAAATCATGAAAAAACAAAAAATAACGTTTCAATGCTCTTTTCCGTTAATACTTTATCCAGTTTAATTTTAGTTAATAAATTGTCCTTAACGTTGTGAAGTACTTTTCGAATATAAGCAAAAAATTAGTTACAAAGAAACTTTATAAACAAATAAACTATGACTGTTACATATTTCTACCATTTATCCCCCCCCCCCCCCCCCCAAAAAAAAATAATCTAGAAAATGTAAGCAGAAAAAAATTAATATTATTTTTCATGTTAAAAAGTGACACTGCCATTTTGTTAAATTCAAGATTGCATTTAATTTCTTCCCAGATAAGTCAATTGCAAAGTTTTAAAATAATATATCTTTTTAAAAAATGTTTAGTAAGAATCGTATATATCTAGTTATTTTTAGTACATAACTAAATTTAAAAGATTGGAACCGTTAAGTTATAACGTGTAAAACAAAACTTGAAAATTGAATTGGACTTGGAAATTGAAGTAAATAATGTTCAAAAGTATACGAGTAAAGATAAAAGTTTACAACTTTCATCTTTAAAAACACTTAAAACACACAATATAACAATCGAGTTACTGTCCTTACGTTTACTGTTGTGGGTAAAGATGAAGGATCACCATAGCGCGATTTCGTCGTCTACGGACACATGGTTTCCTCAGCGAAATTGACAGTACTGCGACAAGCTAAATAATGATGGATGCTGAGAAAATGTGAACATAACGGCAGACTCAGGCATGAAAGGATCGCAAACTGGAAAGTAATGGAGATCAAGTATCGAGAACCGAGGCAGGAGGTAAAGAAATAAAGGACTCGGTGGGGGATTTTTTTATACTAAAGTATATAAACACACTGAAATCAGTCATACAGAAAATAGGAAAATTAACTATTATTCAGATAAAAAGTCGCATTTTTACAAAACTGTTAGAAGTAGGGGAAAAACAGGAACCAGATGTGTTATTAAAAACTTTTTCAAAGCAAAAAAATAACATTGAATTCTGGCAACATTTGACAAAAGAAAAACGTCAATACTCACCAACTGGAGCCAAGATTTGTTTGTGTTTTTCATGTTGTACTCGCTAAATCCTTTCACAATTTTATACTTTACTCTCTAGGTCGTTTTCACTGTTGCCCAGTGTGATAAGAACAAACCATGAGCATCTCCTGTCACTAAATGGTTAAAAGTCATTAATTTTAAACAGGGCCAAATTGAATAAGGGCGACATAGTGTTAGTAGTACTAAGATGAGAAAAAAAAGGGAATTTCACTTTTCCTTAAATCCCATTTGTTTGACCTTGAGAGGTCAAATTTCAGAGTGACGAATAAATGGTGTGCATAATATCATGAGTCTACTTGTAAAGTCATGAGTGACCTACGGATTTTTTTCTTAAATATGAATACTACTTATTACTAGGTGCATATCAACATAATTAGTTTGTTGGGTCACTCATGGTTTTGAAGGTCAAGGTCATTCGAAAAAGGTTATTTGCGTTGATTTTAATCTTGTTTCTGCAAAAATTTCTGGTAAAGCTATAAGTGACCCATAAAAATAATTCTTGAATTAATTACACACCCTAAAGTAGTACTTAGAAAAGTATAAACACCAAGGTTAAACAAGACAGGTTCAAGAAAAACTGAAATTCATCTTTTCTTATAACACTACTAACGTATCCTAAACATTTTAGGAAAATTGAAGGTATCGACTACTTGCACAAGTTGTCCCTCTTAAAAAAATTACTCTTAATATTTCTGAAAAAATTGAGATTCTAGACAAAAATTAATGGCATATTTTAATTCCGAGCTTCAACTTCATTTTTAATCAACTCAAAATACCCCCGCCCACTAAACAGCTTCACCCCTCTGTCATAGTATGAGTCATGTAATTTAGCGCACGCTTTAACTATAAAACATTATGTGGAACCAAAGTTAAATTAATGAGTAAGGATCGTTAGAAAATTGCACTCCACACTTTACTTAACACGATCAGACATTTCATTGAATGTCTAGGTATTTTCCATATTTAGAAATTTAATTTTTTTAGTGTCTAACATAGAGTTTAAAGTATAATTTTAAAGTTAATAGAGAAATAATTAAACTAAACATCCGAGTATAAAGTTGAAAATATTTAAATAAAAAAAATTAAAGAGGGTTTACAAATAAATAAAACATTCTTAAAAAAACTATAATAAAGTACATAAATTATTTTATGTTTAAAGGTTTGTAGGCCGATAAAAAAACTATTTTAAAATTGTATAAGCGTATTAAACCATGCAGATTTGAGTGTTTAGGAATGTATTTAAAGATTTAAGTTTAATAAATTATACTTTTTCAAAAATACTACTTTCGCATTTTATAGGAACTAACAAACGCTATGAGAGTTTCATATTTTAAAACACCATCAATCTTTCTTAAACTGTGATACCATAAACGTATATTTAAAAAGAAACAATATTTTGCAATGTAGTTTTACGATATCTTTTAATGCAGTTTACGAGGATTTTAGTATAACACTCTTTTCAAATCTCCCAAAATATAACGTTTCATCTAAAAAGGATATTTTATCTTTCTATAAAACTACTCTTTCCATGATATGAGAAACAAAACTATTTCGTATAACATCTTCTTGTGTGATAAGAACAGAACTTAAATTTTTATTACTTTTGCCGTTGACAACGCGACACGGGTTTTCGACTAAGTTTTACTGTAAATTTTAGTCCAGGATTTACTCTACTTAAATTGATTCTGTACACGGTAGCGTGAAACGAAAAAACAATATACTATGTTTTCCTGAACTGAGTCTTTTACTGGAATATAAAGATATGAATGTCACATAATATATAAAGATGGAATAAAGTAGTTTTAGGGAGAAATTTATGATTTCTCTATAAAAACAAGATATGGTCTTCTGATAATAATTTTTTTATAAAAATAAAAAGTCGAGTAAATGATATGCAAAATGCAGATAATTTAAATTTTTAACTAAACTTCTTAAAAATAGTTTCTCTTTCCATAGGTTTTATTGACTCACATATTTCAGTTACACAAATGATACTAAAAATCGACAAATAAATATCTATATTCATTAAATGATGTAAAACCAAATGACTTATTCATTTTCACATAAGTTATTCATACAATTTTAAATACCTAAACAAATTGAAAAATTAAAGCAATAAGTTGCTCACGACTCATTTTTTGAAAAGATGTATTCCATAAAATTAAAAATCGGACATAATATTTTGCCATTCATATATGTAAAGCCAATAAGTTATGTCGATTTTCTCAAGGGGGATAGCAAATATTTGGAAAAGTATTAAAACAGAAATCAATATTTAGACTACATATAAATCCTACTGTTTTATTAGGGAGTAATTTTGTGATTTCGGGGTGATTTGTTGAAGTGGAAATTTAGTTTGTACGATAAAGGCGATCCGAAATTGATTTCAGCGTGCTGACCGTGTGTACACGAACTACTCTGGAACTTTTAAAGGATAATGGACTATTTTCATTTCACGTTTCAGTTATTTTATTTGACCTACAGGTTTGGACAAAAGTATGCATTTTCAGTTTTAATTGACTTTCAATTTAAATCCCTTATTTACTTAATAGTGGTGTATTATTGAAGCTAAGGGTCAATATTATGAAAAGTGCCCATTTACAGATGTAATGAGGCGTTACAGATTCAACGAAGAAATTAAATTATAACATCAGTCATCCATTTAAAGTTCAAATTATCTCGAAAATCCATGCTATAATGTCTTAAACACATGTTTACAAAAAATCGGTAACGGAATCGTATTTCAGTAACAAATCGAATATTGCCAAATCTAACTGATCTGACTAATTTTTAAGAAAATAGTTTAATTTATTTCTCATATTGTTAAACAAGAAACCACGTTGATTTGTTCACGTCCACGAAAACTATCATTAGATAGAAAAAATGGATATTATATATTTCTATTATTTTATGGTGCGTTACTGATAGGAGTTACTCAAAAGTGCTCGGATTAAAAAAAAATCATAATTTTCACCTGTTTTTCCTACTACAAATTTTTGAAGTTGCAAAATGGAAATTTGAAAACGGTCTTGGAGGACGATTCAAAGACGTGGTTATTTTCCGAAAATGACGTTTTCAGCCCAGAACTCGTTTTGGAAGTTGATGTTTAAATATGAGACTTAAACTTGTGCCATACATATTTTGCGTCTTATTGCGTATTTCGGGTAACTTTATAAATACCAATAAAATACCTTAAATAAAGTAGTTTTCATTCTTAAGTACATTTATTATGAAAATATAAAACGAATGAGATATCTTTGCAATATATGCATCGCTAGTTGTGACACGTTACCGATCTGACTTTCAAAAATTTCAATACCTTTCCTAAGAAATAAACATATGTGATGATGTTATTAGAATTTAAAACAGAAATATCGTTACTAAAGTTTGAAAAAGTAGCATTTAACCCTAAATTTTTTATCATTTAAAGTATATAAGTGAAAGAGGGCTTTTGTATAGATATATAATGGATGAATTATGCATGTATAATTCTTTTAAAATTTACCTATAATGTTCTAATATGCTTATAGTATGTCAGAATTTAAGGTAATATAATGATTATCATCTAAAACAAAGTAAACCATTCAATCGACTTGATTCCAACAATTAAACAACGTTTTAGTTTTGTTTTCTAAAACTAAATAGGGTACAAATAATTCGTTGCTTTGTTCAAAACTTTTAACGGTTTATCTTCTGTGATCGTTTATTTTATCTATAGATTCTTAGTTTAGAGAAATACTATGAAAGGCCGTATTTACTCAACTAACTGAAACGATTCTAAATAATTCAGCATTGTTCCATCCCATTTGGGACCGTTTCAAAGTTTAAAAAAGTGTCTATTTCTCAAAACGGCCTTTCAATTCTCTTTTGAGACCGGATAAATCCTGTATTATTTCAGTAAAAGTTCAAAGTTTCAAATAAGTTTAGTAAATAATCAATCTACTATTTCAAACAAAGAACTCAGCAGTTTCCAACTCATAAAGATTTCTTGTAAGGTGAATTTAAAAGCAATAAAGTCACATATTTCTCGAATTTAGTTGCTTTCTTTAAAGTTTTTTTCCGACAAAATATTGTGTCAGCAAAACTTTTGAACTTTATTCAACATTATATGAACTCATTTTTATGAGATGGTTTCAAAGATATTTTTAAGTGCTCACTTATAAAGTACAAGAATCCACGTTTACTATGTGAATTTACTTATTTACAAAAAACTGTAAATATTGTTTTGAAGCTAAAATCAGATTTTATTTAAACTGTCTATGATAAACAGATAAACACGTGTAGGTTCTAATTATGGTATAAAACAAATGTAATACTTCTAATAATGGAATCGTTAATGCTTGATTAGATGGTGGATGTCCTCGTGGACACGGATAGTTTTTACGACGACTGATTGGTTGCTCTGTAGATTGGCACCAACCAGGAACCTTTATGGATATTAATAGAATTTTTATGATTTTATTTTAGTATAATTCTTAATGTTCACTGTTCTAGACAGAATAGTTTAACAACATTTACGTTTTTTACAGATAAAAAATAAATTATTATAGAGCCAATCCCACTCACTGGAAATCAAAATAATCAATGGAAAACAAATGCGATTTCATACTGAAAAAAAAAGACATTGCAACAAAAAAAAGTGAAAATAAAATCCAAATGTTGATAGAAATAATCGTTCCTTGTATTTATTAGAGATGAAATAAACAAAAAACTAAAATAAAATGTGTCAGAAAGTATTTGTATTGATTGATTTTTTTGGCAAAATAATAAAAACTACTAAGTGTTTCATTGATTGTGGATACTTTTGTTGAATGTTTTGCCTTATGGTCATCTTCAATTAATAACTAAAAGGTAGTCTTTATTGGATAAAAAGAATTAGGTGTTTTTGTTTAAGAGTTAGTGTAAAAAGTTTCATTTAAAAAAAAAGTCTTAAACCTAATTACAAAAAGAACTATTAGATAATTAAGAAATGCAAATCTTTGACATTTAAAGATGGGTTTATATTAAAATTTAATGAAAGGCCAATATTTTAATTTAAAATGCATATTAAGGTTTTGCAAAAATATTTTCGATTTATCTTTGAAACAGCAAAAAACAACTTATATTGTAAGGTAAACTCTTTCAAACTATCTGAAACTATTCAATAAAAGTACTATTATTCGTACACAATTGGCTTATGAAAAATTCCCTAACACAAAATTTATTGCACATAAATATATTAATTCGATATTGTCCAGTATCTTTCGATTACGAACCAAACATATAAATAAAAATACAGTGTTACGGAGGAACGAATATATAAGTTAGCAAGCGATTACAAGTATTTTAAATTTACAACATAGTGCCAAAGAGATAATCTATGTGCTGTTGTGTAAATACTAAGAATATCAATAAATATGTTAAACAATGCGAATGAAAAATATATTTAAGATTTTGTAACAATGAATCTAAACAAATATTTGATCTATCTAATCTTTTTTTGTTTTGTTTGATACTCTGAAATGTGACCCGAATAGCATCACTGACTGTCGATTTTTATACGCCTAGGGATGTTTTCATATTAGAAAATCAATAAAAAGATTGTTTCAAATAAAAAAAAGAAACTAAAGTATATGTTGAGATTTCTTAGAAGGAGAAAGAAGTGATAAAACAATTTTGATAAACTGAAATAAGTAGGTGCTTTGGGAATTTATAATTTTTTTTTAACGGAATTAAAGGGCTAAACAATAACTAAATTACACTAACTGAATCAACTTATTCTTACAACTAAAATTGTTTTTGCTAAAACAAATTTTATTTTTCAAAAATACTTATATGAATAAAGGTAGTTTTTATATTTGCTGTTAATTTACAATACAATATATCAGTAAATGTATCTAAACATGCTTAACCTCTTGAACTATAGATTAAAACAATGGACAGAACTATGGAAAATACGTGCAATTAATTTGTAATAAAAAGTTTCGCTCAAGATTTTTTAGCGAAAAGAACAATGACTTACTAAACAAAAGCATAAATACTCAATTAGGTGCTCCTTTCGTTTTAAATTTACAAACGTTGAAAGGAAATTTCTTTCAAAGCCTTTTTTAATTACAGCTTTGTCTCTTTAGTTAAATAATAAGGGGACTTTTTACCACACATGCGTATATAAAATGCAAAATTTTTTACTTTAGGTGATTCATTGTGTGTTTTGCAAAGATAGTTCAAAAAGATATCAGATATCAAAATGGAATCGTCCTTCTGTAAAAAATTATACTTTACAAAAAAGCTTAAAGTTACGAAAACTTCTCATCGTCACACCAAGAACAATACACGCAAAGATCCTTTTCAAGCCATAAACTTTGAGTATGCAAACCTTATAATTCGCTCATTTGCATTGTACTCGCGTAGGGATAATATCATAAACGTTTTAGATTCATTAAGGAGGACACTGTTTGCTCGTAAAAGTTAATCATACACAGCAATAACGACTTGGGCAAATAGGTTTTATTTACGAGTTTGCGGAAGTGAAACAATCTCAGCAGTGTATGCTTTGTTGTGATTTCTCGAGTACTTGAGATCAAAAGCAGCTTGGTAAATGTGTTGAAAAACGATAATACAATTTAAAACCCTTAATAACAATTTTATGATTGTAATGAAGATAGGTAAATATGAGACGATATGCAATACTTTTATAAATACACTGAAATCAAACTTAAATGCACTGAAAAGTTCAAAATAATTGTCAATACTTAATATTTTCTAAAAATAAATACAAAATCTATCTTGTATTAAAGGTATCTCTTTTCAGTCTATTTTTAATTATATACACTGCTCAAAACAATTAGGGGAGCACTTTGCGTACTTTTGTTAACCTTTGCAGTTTCAACTATTTATTTTTTATCTTAAAAATCTAAAATTTGTGAAATAGATTCATTATGCATCCAGAATGAAATGGTAAAAAACAGGGGGTGGGGGGGGATCATAATTTTTTTTATTTAACATTTAAGAGGAAAAAATTGGAATAATACATTTTGAATAAATTATAACAACAATTTAGGTAAAATCAATTTTAAACATCTAAGAATGCAAGCGTGAAGAATTTAGGGTTAATTTATTTAATAAAATGGATTCAGAGTGAATTTTATTTTACCACGTTTTTCATATTTTCATTTAATTAAAACAAACATTATTTACATCTTCAAAAGACATGATTCTTCTATCTAACGATAAATTAGTGCGAGCTCAACTTAATGAGTAAAAAATTGCAAGCTGATGATTCCAAATGGAATCATAAGGGTTTAAAAGGGTTTAAACCATGCACTCCTTTAATTGTTATGAGCAGTGTATATCAATCATTTGTGTCATGTCAACTCGAAATTTACTTTAATAAACCGGTAAATTAGCTGCAAATTAGCACAAACGTTCTGTATACAGCGTATTGACCTTTCTAATAACTGTAAATTTACAAAACTTATGTATTTCAAATTATTCTCAGGCTGTTAACGTAGCTTTTACAGATATAGCTACCTATAATTATTATCCAACTTGAGCCATTACCCATTAACTCAGAATTTGAATACCATTGGCAACTTCATTTTCCGAATAAAAACTAACTTTTAAATGACCAAATTGGTCAATATTTTTTTAGATATGTCTGCCTCGGTTAGCTATGTTACTGCTGACGAGGGAAGTAGTAACAAAGCTAACCTTGTTTAGTTTGAATTATCGTCACACTAGAGCTACACGAGGGCTACAAAGCTAACCTTGATCTAAAACCTACTTTGAATTTGGAGATAACGCACCGTACGCAGAAAAGAGACCTATCGCGAAATAGACCGTTCTTCAGGAGAGCCGTTTAAGGTTTTAGTAAAAATTCAAATTATCACATAATCGTTCCAAATAAGCCTAGATCAAAAATATTTTGCAGGGATATCCGTTTTATGAGTACCAAAAAGTATATGTGGTCATTTTTAAATTTAAATTTGCATTTGCGAGATATTTTCAGATATGTCTTTCTTTCGCGTACAAAATCGTTCAAATTTGTACGCGAAAGAAAGACCTATCTGAAAATATCCCAGCAAAGTTAAAGTAAATCATGACTATGCATACCATTTGATATACATAAAACGGATATTCATGCCAAATATTTTTGATCTAGGTTCATTTGGAACAATTTTGTGATAATTTGGAATGTTTATCAAAACTTTAAACGGCTCTTCTGAAGAACGGTCCTGAAAAATTTGGTGCTAAATTCAATATAAATATTAAGGAAACATACTTTTGAAGAATACTCATTTACTTAATGCATTTTCATAATCCAATATTATATTGATCAACAATAAGAATAAATTTTTTTTAATTAAATTTAACAAAAAGCTTGTTTAAGCAATTTAATGAAGTTTATGTAATAAGGTTTATCTCTTATCATGTAATTACGATATTATTTTTTAAGTCATGTTTCTTTTTATAATTTAATATATTCAATGATTGAAATCATAATAATGTTTAGATAAAAAATAGGTGTTATGAAACGAATCACTTTTACAAAATCAGGACTTAAGAGATATAAGAATGATGTCCACATTTTTCTACAAAAACCTTTCAGTCTAAATTTTTACTATATATCATGTTAAAATTAAAAAATAATTTTGAAGCATTATTAAAATTTTAAAATCTTTTTAAAACTCATGAAAATTTAAAAAAAAAAGTTTTAAAGTTTAAAAGTAAGTTGTAGGGATGCCTCATACCTTAAGTATAAAGTTGAATTCATTGACTTTATACCGCAAACTGTCCAGTTGTAGCAATTGAGTTTAGATTTATAATAAAATACCGACGATGAAAACGATTTACCGTTAGTTAAAGTATATTGTCTTGAGAAAAAATATATATACACATTGATATATCATTTTGCAATCAATATATGATACGATTTTTTTGTATATATTTATTGTACTAAATACCACAAAACAGAGCTTTGAAATGGGCTTTCTTAAAATGAGAGTATTTCAAATAAAGAAACAAATAAACAAATTAATTACCGACTTCAACCTTCCCATTTAAGCACTTCAAACTTAGCTTCACTGCCGTAGCAGCTGAAACACATAGCGAAAAATCGCCAGGTGCGATAGGTCTTTTCCGCTCATTTTCATCCAAAAACGAACGCGGAAAAAAGACCCATCTATTAATTGCATACGAACTAAGGCTCGGATCGCTATTCCGATTGCACCATTCGATAGATATTGAAATTTTGCACCCTACAATAGTGTTAATTAAAAGTCGATTTTGGTCGATGAGTCACTTTTTCGCGTACGGTGCGATAATTGGAACCCGACGCTTCATAGGATTTTTCTTGCTTTATTTAATTTATAATTTATAAATTTTATTTTACCCTGCAATAGTCATCCACACAATTTAGATTTAAATTATTAAAAATAAATTAGTTTTTACGTGACAGCATAAAGCAATTTTTTTTCGCAGCACAAACGATTAATTTCACAAGCAACTTTCCCCCCAAACAGCTTAATTTTTATTTAAATATTTAAATGCACTTTAACTTGAAAAATAAAAAAATGGACCTAAATTGGTGTTTGTAACACAAAAAATATTTTTATAAGAATCATCAATCGTGTTTGATACGCTAAGCAAGAATCTTGACACGTAATAGGTATTTAATCTTAAGATTATGTTCTTAAGGAAAAAAGAAATCGGCACAATGAAGTGGAGATTATATTATACTTAACTGTAAGATGCAGTTTTAAAGTTTATTCATGATACAGTTAAAACACATAAAAAGCTAAATATTTACATAATATGCCATTAAGGATATTTTGTACAGAATTATGACGATTAACATGCAAATTTTAACCCAAACGACTTTATTTCATGAATTCTTGTTAATGATTTATGCAATGAATTAATAATATATTTAAAAAACTATTTTTAAAATTAGCAGAAAGTAAATTTAATTAAAAAATTTTATGTATAAATATAAGAATTAACTCTACGAACTTTAATATTTATAACTTCTGTAGTATCAGCTAAATCATTCATTGTTGGCGTTACTTTAATTAAATTTTTTTTTTATGTTAAATCATTATTTTAGAGGCAACATTATTTTAGAAAACAAGAAAAGGAGGGAAAAAATAAAAATGCAAAATTTATGCACAGTACAAAAAAACTTAAATACTTAAATTTTTGTATAAATAAAAAAATATCAAATTTTTTAAATATTCTAAACAGCAATTTTAAAAGCTAAAGTAATTAAAAATATTTTTTATAATACGTTAGAGTAAAATTTGCATAACGGCTCGATTTTAAAAAAAGTATTGGGCAAAGACGAATTTAAAATTTTACGAAAAATACTTGCATCAGTAAGTGTAATATTCACGGCAATGTGAAATTTTATATGAAACTATTTGAGTTATGTTAGACCATTTCTTGTCGTATTACATAAAGTACTACTTTAACAAATTGCATTTTTTTAACAAAATACTTTTACGAAATTCTAAGAACTGGAAGTATCAAAAGAAGATATTGTTACAATTTAATACTTTAAACATGATAAAATTATATCACATTAACAGTGTGAATGCAGTGTTTATTTTGTAAAACTTTCTTGAGTGTGATTTTCTATTAAGGGTAGTCGGATGGGTGTTTGGGTCAAAAATGTCGATTTTCTGTTTTTCTTTTATTTTTAATCTGCATATCTATAGCTTTAATTTCAGACCAAGATAATCGATTTCTGTTTAGTAGTTTTTTTTTTATAAGAATTTTTCAGAAACTCTGTATATCAGTTTTTACCTATACCTTAATTTTCTTTTGTGTTTCCTGAAATATAAGGTTTTCAACAGTTAGGAAATTTTTTCTCAGAAACTATAAAAGATATCAACATGTTTTGTTTTATTATTTCTTCCCCATTAATAGCTCTTTGGTTTAAACTGAGGAATTTTCAATATCTCTGCTAAAAAAAAAGTTATAATTTTAAATCGGATTTTTTGTTTTTTTACTACATATTTTTAAAAAAATCACTGTAAAAGTATTTGTTTACTGTGAAATATCCTCAGTTTAAATCCAAGAACTATATGTAAGGAACAAACTATAAAAAAATTCATATTTAAAAAAAATCCTTCAAAGTTTTACGAAATACAGCAAAAGATCTTTAAAATAGATTTGATTCGCTAAGAAATGCTTCTTATCACGCATTTACACTCAAAGAAATTACTCTTTTGAATAGCATTGAATATTTCATCTTTCATTTTACATGGAAGATTTTTCTCATCGCATGATCGAATCTCGTAGATTTTTTCCAATTATTTTCATTTTTCATTATTTGGTGTTGCAAATTGAAAAATACCCTAAAAACATGGTTTTCAAAAATACATGGTTAAAAAAATTACTAGTGCAAAGATTTATAAGTCTTCAAATACAGGTAGTTTGAAAAATATCCTTAGAGGAAACTGTGTTTTCATATGCTATAGAAAAAAAGTAATTCTTTTTTTTAATGTTGGCGTTTAGAAGAGCAATAAAAATACATTTTACTGAATATCATTTTTTTCAGCTACAAAATAATGGCTTCGGATAAATTAAAAAATGTTTTTATAAAGTTTTAAATCGTGACACAATAACTAAATATCCAACGAAATTCACACGTTTTCTCAAAGTTTAATGCAGCAATGCAAGACTATTTTGTAAAACCAAAATCTATAAATTTTTTCTTCTATTACACGAACGACTCTAAGATTGTCAAGCTAATAGGTAATTTTTTTTATAATCCAAGCCTAAAGTTTTAAAACAGATTTTTCTAATTTTTAGTAACTAGATACTTCGTAGCAATTTTAAAACAGCTATTTATGAAAAATTTAACTAATACTGTTAAGTGCATAGTTTTATTATAATCGTCAGTTAACTAGTGAGAATTAGTTTTAACTGATGCCCTTAATGAAAACTAGCTTCCTCTAGCTAAAACTAGACCTTCCTAGCTAATACCAGTTTTGACCAATTGCATTGGTTAAAACTAGTTGTAATTAGCAAAAACTTGAATTATCTAATATGTTTTCAAAAAAATCGATCCATTATTAAATGCTCTAAAAGAGGATATAAACTTATTCTCCTATAAATTTGCTATATTCAGTTAACTTTAATCTTTATCTACTACAAATATTTTATAGTAAAAACTAGATTTAACCAATCTATTTTGTCAAAACTAGTATTAACTGGGAATAACTGGTTTTAGCTAGTGGAAACTAGTTTTAACTAACGGCCTCAGTTAAAACTAGTTCTTACTAGTTAGTTTTAGTTTCAGCTGATTTCGGGTTTCAACGGTAACATAGATTAATACAGATTGATACATACGCTAATAAAAATGAACAAAAGCAAGTAGCAATTTATAGTCGTTTTTGATAACGCTAAATAATATGCCACTTATATCATCCTGAAGAACCTTCAAAATCCTACACATACATTCTTCATACAAATATTTTTCAAACAAATATATAAGACCTGCCAACTCTGTCTCAAAAGAGCGACGTTAATGCATTCAACCTGATAAGTCTTAGGATTTAAATCTGTAATTACTATTTTCCGGGTTCCGGGCCTTAAGAGAAAGTTTAAGTTTTCTCTTTGAAAATCCATCAATTTGTACATACGACGCGAAAATTCAGAAATTAGTTTAAAATCGTCCGGTATTGCCGGGTTAATTACGTACATTTGGCAGATCTGCATGCATTAAAAAGTATGTTTTGGAAGTAATTTTGAAAATATTACTGTTTAATATTTGATGAGGAGAATGTCTATTTCATGAAATTTGATGTCTAAAGCCTTAAAAAAATATTGTTTTCGTGCTATGGATGCAAACACTAGTTGTATCGGTTTTTAGTATTAAATAGTTAATTCTAACATTAATACGTTATTTTAATACAAAATGCCTTTAAAATATATAGTTAAAATACTTCTTTTGCGAGAACTCTGAAATAGTGTTGACCGTCGTATAACTTGAATTTTTTTTATCGACATGAGGCAAAGGCTACAAAGTGATTTTCAGATCATCTTCGATCGAACCATTTCAGTGATTAAAGACTAAAATAAATTGAGTAGTTATAGGAACATAAAACAAAACTTCCATTTAAATGAATGTCAGGCCTTAGGAGGATTTATAAACTCACGGATGAATGGACATTCTCGGCACATTGGCTTTGACACTATTTTACGAATAAAATCGTACGCTTGGGATTAAATTTTTTGAAGGTACCTTAGATATGAAAAATGTCAGATATGAAAAGAAAAACATAAGTTGATCCGCTTTTCTTTGGATAAAAGCAAGGAAATGCGAAATTCACATAGGGTAGGTGTTTTAGAAAATATATTTTTGCCCTATGGTTCAAGCATTCGTCAAAAAACATTTTTGCTTTGAGAGCTGTTGAATATTACAAATTTATTGTAAACTAAAACAAATATGCCGATTTGAAAAAAATATTGATAGATTGGTTTTATAAAATTCTATTCGGGTACATTGGCCAGTCAAAAGGTTGCATAATTTTTTAAAAACAATTTTTTAATTTATCTGGACACATCAATATAGCAGAATAAGCACAATATCTTAGAATTCGTAGATATTTTTGAATGAAAAAGCCAATGCTATATCAATTTCTTAATACGTACCCAAGTTACCCATATTTGTTCAAAGAGTGGTTATTTAATGCTTACCCAAAACAATATATACATTATACATAGTACAATAGTCCTTCTAGCAAGTTGTGCCCCTCACTGTACACTATTAAAAAAATCTAGGTTTATGGGGGCTTTTCTAAGATTTTTATGAAAATTAACAAAATTTTACATCCATTAACAGTGTTATATAGTTTACTTTGCAATAAAACTATTTTTAATGAAAAAAATCCGTGTTAAAAATGGTAAAAGTTGGGAATAGGTTTCAAAAATCAAAGTCTTTTATTCAAAATTCGAATAAAACTTTTTCACTCTTAAGAATACGATAAATTATTAAGACATTTATATTATTGGATAACAATACTTTATTAAAACAAATGAGTTAAAACAAACGAGTTAAAACAAACGAGTTAAAACACAAACTATTATGATTCATTTACTCAGTTACTTGGTGTTTTTGCACAAAAGAGAACAACTTTGTAAACTGTATAACAAGATTCTCAGAAATACTTAGCGACTGAATCTAACATTTGCATTTTTATGGAACGCATTCATCGAAATGGTATGTGAATGCCTTGCAAAATGCTGCAACAAACTATCGGTAGTTTGTTGCAGATGGGTTAAAGGTAGCTCAGAACCTCTCTTCTCAGAAACGGAATCTGATTTGAGCTTTTCAAAGAAAATGTATTCGTATTATACCGGTGCTCTTCTTATATTCTTAGTTCAATAAGGTGAAGTTTTCAGAAATCAATCCATTCTAACGGTAGTACGCATGGATGATGTTTTCTTGATACGAGAGTGGAAATACAAAATAAAAAAAAGTGTTGTATTGATTCGAAAACTTGGATGTGTTATAGCTATTAAGTAGAGCGTTTTTCTTTAAATTTTGCTGACAAATAAACCACAATGTTAAAATGGTTGGTTTCTCCAAAATGCGCAGTCAAAAAGTTTTTGTGTCACAAAAAACTAGTTTTATTCGTTTTATTCAGAAGGATCATCTACAGTCTTAAAACAAACGAGCGGTTTTAACTCTGAGTTAAAATTTCCACTCCTTTCCGGTGCCGAAAATGCACTTCCCCTATAGGAGTGGATTTCACTCTTTTGTTTTAATAGTGTAAGACTTTGTAATTAAAATAGTTTTGAAATATATTATTTTATTCATAATAAAACTGAAAACGTTTTAGCACTTTATTTGATAAGAAAATTACAAATCAATTAGTTCATTTTCCCCATATGCTACACATTTCGATAGTAAATAATTATATAGGCTAGACAAAAAAAATTGAAGGGTGCCGTAGTTACAAAACTCACGTTCTCCAAAGTATATCTAAGATATAGGGTCCAACCCGTTCAAAGGCGACTTCGTCCAATTATATATACGATGGTCAAAAGTTGCCAATGTACGGACTGGACCCTATATCTTAGTCATACTTCGGAGAATGCGAGTTTTGTTACTACGCCCTCCAATTTATGTAACTATTTAAAAGAGCTACATTTAATTCAATAACATTCTGAACATCACTAATATTTGTGCTATAGAAAAATATATTTATAGGTTAACAAGCGTAGAAGAAATTAATGACTGGTTTTAAAGCAATATAACTATTTAAAAAATGTATAAAACAGTTACTGAAATTAAAGAAACGCTTAAGAAGTAGTAGAATTTATCATACCACGTTTTCATTAGCCACCCCAACAATCGTGTTTGCACATTTTCTTAAACTACCAACTTTTGGCAGCGAATCAAATCGCACGAGTTTTTTTTACGGAATTTTCTATAAGTCTTCGGAAATAATAAACCTCTCCTGCAAAATTCCACGGGAAAAGTTCCAGCAGGGCACACCATTTATGTGACAAAAATGTAACTGGTACTTACCAGTTTTACCCTGGTGCCAGTTTTATTACTGTTGCCACAACAATGACACACGAGAAAGTTATTTATATAAAATGAATAAAATTTTGTTAAAGAAATTTATTTTAATTTTATTTCAAAACCTAAAATTAAAATATTTATTCAATATATGTAAGCTTTACAATTAATCCTTTATAAGGCTGTTTGAAGTATTCCCACAAACTTCATTACTACCAGTGGGTAGTGGAAACTTCCCACCCCAAACAAAGATCTTTAAAATCGAATTAACTTTTGGTAAAAATCTAAAACAATCTATTTTTATAAATCAATCATAATCCAAAAAATATTTTAACGTAACATTACTAGAAAAAAATGGCTCTATAAAGGGGTACGGCAAACATGCCCAAAGTTTCACATCAACTAAGACAAATGGCTAATTCCATGCAAAATTATCCTTTTTGTAGAGTGTCACATGTGTAAAAAGTGATTATCACTACAATTTTTAACATTATATGAAAAATATTAGTGGAATAGCTGATCTACACTTATTAAAACTAAAAAATGTAAAGCGCTTTATTTAATTTGAATTATTTTTCAAATTGCAAAAGCTTTTAATCTACCCTTAAATTGTGACTTACACTACAGTTACAATGAGAGAATTACCCAAATGTTATAATTAAATACCATACTATTTTAAACCATTTAAATTTTCGACTGCAAAGTATTCTCATGTATATCGACAACTAAATTGAAAAGCTGACTAACATATATAAAATTAAGCTGAGGAAACACCAATAACGTTTATAATTCTTAAGATATAATGCTTACTAAATCCAATAAACTCCAATCTAGGGTGCACCTATCAATTTTACTGAAGTTACATGCACATCTAAAGCCAATTTTTAACAATATGTCAGTTACATGTTTTTCAATCAAACATATTGAGTTTGAGTATAAACCTGGAATATTAAGTGCTCTAGATTTTCAAAGTTAACCCCACATACTCACATTTTGATGGATCCGGGAACTAATATTTGCTTCCCAGATCAGTCCGAAGAGCAAATGATTCGTCTTAGGGCAATTTTGTGTCACTGGAAGGGTGGAAATTGACTAGTTTTTCAAATGATCGCATTTTGTTTGAAAATGTCAAGTTACCTACGCGTTAATATAAAGAATTTGCTATACTAAAAGTACTTTTAGAAGGTTTTATGTGACGATCGTTTTTAAAGGGAGTTTTAAAATGTATACATTGTTAGTTGAAAACTGTAGTCTTGAGTCGCAAAAAATACTAAAAGTTGTGATTTAATCTAAATTGAGTTCTTTTTATTATTTTTAAGGAACTATAAATGCTGCAGAATTTTTTTATTTCTTATGCATTGGAAAAAATCTACAAAAATTTACAACTAAGGTAATTATATTAAATAAGTTATAAATATCTTTTAAAAAACATAAATATATTTCTAATACTTGTTTTTATCACTAATAAATTTTAAAGTGTACAGGTTTCTTTTAATAAAAAATACTGACTTAGTCACAAATAATTAGACATTAAAATCCTTAATTGATAACCACCCATATGGTGTAAAAAACAATCAAATTGATACATGATTTTATCATTCCAAAGATTTTAAAAAGCGATTCCCAAATAAATTAATTTTTTCAGAAACCCCATAGGTCACAATTTTTACAAAATTGAGTTTTTGATATGAATTCATCCTATGTAAGCACACATTCTTTGAAGAAATCATGTTAATCTAGTGCACAGCCACGAGAAGCAACCGAATATTGCGTTTCGGGGAGAAACCATATAAGTCACGGGTCTTGTGGAATTGCTACTAGAGGCCGCGAGACACAGATAATTGTTGGTTTTATTCAGAAACTCCATAAGTCCAATATTGTATACGATTGTTCTGATTAGTTTCTTGTTTACTTTCTTTTGGCCTAAAATTGTTTTGAGATGAATGAACAATAATTTAGTTACAAAATATGAGTTAGCATTTTTATTGTATGTACTTAAAACACAATTTTTTTTTACAAACCCCATAAGTCCAGCAACATTAAAAATAACTTTGAATGTTAAATAAAGCTTTTTTATAATCTTTCAAGTTGTAATAAAGCGTCAAGCTTGAAAGATTGTTATTAAATTTCTTGTCGAGTAATTTCGATGTAAGGTTGCTGTTAAAACAGTTTTTTTTTTCAATTTCTCGAAAGCTATGATTCGTAGCCTTATGGGGTTTCTGAAAAAATTGATTGAAATAGGTAAAACATCGAAGATCGAGTTATGGCGCGATAAAAATAAGGACAAAAATTGGGAATTATGATTTATAAATCATTTGTTTTTTTCATTTATCTATCTATGGGATATTTGATTTTAATAATTTAAATAAATGAGTTTGTAAGAATGTACAGTTTTTTATCAGCAAAATAAATACAAGGAAAAAGTTTGATTTCAAACATTTCATTTCTAGGCATACGCAGTTTTATGAAATAAAAAAACTTTTTAAACATTTCTTTAATCTTTGAAGATTAGAAATTAATAAAATATTTTACTGTGTTTGCACTAAATTCAATTTGAATAAGGTTGAAAAAATACTTTTAATAAATTGCTTTCGAGCATTTTGTGTGATATGTTTTTTTAAAAAAAGTATATGCCATTACATTTTTTGGGAAAAAAATTAATAGATTCGTAAAACAATTTGTTTAAAAGTGTTTCGTTTATCAAAAATATCTAATTATTTTATTCCTGGGGGCTATTGAATTCACAATTCACATTTTTTACATAAAAACTGAAAATCTAAAAACATGTAATGAGATACAAGAAAAATTGTTTTTTTAAGCAATTTAAAATTTTGAGAAAATATCAAGTGTAAAAATATGCGGGACAATTTCTTATAGAAACAAATTAACTGAAGAGTATAGGACAATAATAAGTAAATTCGCTACAACAGTAAAATCCCCTCTTTCTCTGCTAACTTTTTGGGAGAATAAATGTAAATTCAATCTTCTGAGTGACATAAATATCAAAAGGGGAAATAGAAAAACAGAGGTTTTATTAGTGACTTCACAAGCAAGCAACTAAAAATATTTATTTTTGGCTATTGGTCTAAAAATATTGCTACTTACGAGGAAAAATGAATTCGCTCATTGAGTTAACATAGAAGAAGCGGCATTTTCCACTTATGGAGTGATCAATTGTTAAAGCCTTAAAATAATGCGATTATTGGAAAGTGGAACACCCATTGGAGTTGATACGGTAAAGCTTCACTTTTTCAGTTACAGTGTGATATTATCTTGCCAAAAAAATTATTTTTTTCCCCAATTGTATTGGTTTTATTCCTAAAAATTATAGATTTAGTCCTCTTAAAAATATAAAGAAACAAATTTAAATAGTTAATTCTAACTACGAGCACATCTTCTAACATCTCCTTGCCTTTTTTTCATCTTTAAATACCACTCCTAAGTATTAGCTCATAAACATAAGTATATTCAACACATACCAACTTCATAAGAATGCACTAAGAAAATTGAAGGATAGGTTGTTAAAATCACATTATCCAAAGTATAACTAGGATATAGGGTCCAGCCGCTTCATTAGCGATTTCGTCTAATTGAATTTACCATTATCAAAAGTAGCCAATAAACGGAACCCTATATCTTTGCTATGCTTTGGAGAATGTGAGTTTTACAAACAACTAGATCCTTCCATTGTAATGCAGATTTGATAAATCATCAGATTTAACACGCGCATCTGTGATTCATGAAGTACTTATGAGAAAATTTTCATTTTGTTTAGTGAAACATTTTACACGACAGTTTTTAAATTCTAGTATTGCCTAAAGTTTTGACTATTACTTAAAATACCTTTTTATGCAGTACACCTTTTATTCCAGCTGAGAAATTATATTTGCGAATAAATTCACGATTTTAATGAGTCATTTGTTTTTGTTAATTTTTCTACCGAACAATCACAATGTTTTACATTAATATATATTCACCAGCATATAAAAATAATCAGATGGAAGATTTTGGCATTGACATAGAATTTTTATTGTAATTAAAATGTCTTTTGAAGTTCATAATTTTAAGAACTGCAATAAATTACATTCTAATGAACAATGTGTTTAAGTTTGAAATAAAGTATGTGTGTGGGTAAAGTTTAAAAGGACAAAATGTATAAGAAATGTTTTAAACAACTGAATCCTTTATAAGTACATTCAAATGCAAAATAAACTGCAACACCCATAAATTCAGTTTCATACGAGCTAGAATAAATGAATATTTTATTCTATCCTTCAAGCGCTATTACGTATGATATTTATCAGATATTTCTTATTTTCGTTGGAATTCATAATCTAAGAATAATACAATTCGTTGGTACATTTAAGGTACGTTTTCAATTCAACACCCTGATTATGAATTTTCCCCACTTTTTTTAACAGAGTATTATCGAATATTGGTTTATTTCTATGGGAATTTCTAAACGAATTCTTATATGAATCTGATATTACTCCTTTGAATCTCTCATCCATATGTAATCAATCTTTAGATTTTTAAAAACATTAGAATCAAATAATTGCGTTTTATCCTTATAAAGTGAATTTATTTAGGTGCAAGATAAAAAAAAACACCATTGGTAATGATTTGAGCATTAGTTTTTTTTAAATAAAACTTAGCTAAAAAAGTTATACCATTATAGCTATAGTTAAGTTTTAAATAAAATAGTTTTAGTGCACACTGTTAAAATGTTACTCTGAATAATTATAAATATTGCATTAGGATTTTCCAAGAATCCAAATTCTTGTTTTCTCACCAAGACATAGTGAACTTTTTTTAGTACCCCTTTTCATAGTACTTCCCTAAAGACATATTTAAGGTAAGTTCCTTAATTAACAAAATTAAGTTTAAAATATTTCCAACTTTCTCCTATGTAAAAAATAAACTTTAACTATATTTTATTAACATAGCGTTCTTTTGATATTTTTTTTTACGTCTTCTTATATTTTAAATATATAATTTAAGGAATTTTTTTACCCAGTGTATAAATATTTAAAAAGCTTAATACTTATAATATATGATAAAATTTACGTCGTTTTAAAGATGCATCTTAATTTGGTATTGATAATATTATATTTGGTATGATTTAATTTGAGAAACAAATGCGGAATAGAAAATAGTGCGTCTTTAAAATCGTTACATTCGATTAATCTTTATCAGTAATCTATCAATAAACGAAAAATAAATTACATTTTAAGATAATGTATTTTTTAACAGTGCAGATGAATAATGATTTTTGGTAATGTTATGAAATTTATACAATTAACTATCTCACTTGGGACCATAAAAGTGAAAATCATTTTACAAATGGTTCTCTAGGGCATTTTAAATCATTTAAGCTGTCAGACAAAGAAAAATGTGTGCAGATGTAACTAGATATTAAGGTATACACAAGTGTAACAAAGAGATACTCTTAATTAAAGTGTAAAACAATGTTATGTAAAAATGAAGTGCAAGACCAGTGCATTATGTGTAATTTATAGTAATAAAAATGTAAAAATAAGAAACAGTGTACACTATACAGTGATGTGTAGTGTAGTTATGGTAGACTAGGTTTTGAAATATTTTCATTTTAACTTTTGTTTGGAAGTAAATTTTTTAATAAAACATATTGTCTTTTCATATACTTAAAAATAAAAGTTGTAAAATGAAGAGTCTAGTTAAAAAAAAGTCATTATCCAAAGCAAAACTAAGGTGACTTTGTCCGATTTGAATTTAAGTTTGCCGCCAAAAATCGTCAATGAACGGGCCAAGCCCTATAACTTAGTTATACTTTGAAAAATGGAAGTTTGGCAAATACAACTTTCAAATAATAAATTTTTCAAATAAATATATATATTTCTTACCTCATCAAAATATATTGCAAATTTACTTTCAATGAAATCATTTTTTAACATGGTTAAACATTAGTAAAATAATATTTTTTAGTTTAATTTATTAAAAAGGTAATAAGTCGAAATGACTTTATTTCTCACTTTTTTTTATTAAAGCTGTTTATCTTTAACTTAATTAGATTTGAAAAAATAATATAATTAGCTTTTTTTCTCAAGATAAAATTTTTTCAATAACTGTACATTAACTTATATAATGCTGCGCACTTTTTTTTTACTTTATTAACTAATAATTCTAAAAAAAGATGATATCTTTTAACTTATTATTCGATAAAAAGTTTCCAACTCTAATGCATACAAATGTATTATTAGTCAAGGGGAATAATTGGATAGGTCTATAAATATGTAGCCCTTAGATATATCCAGTTATTCCAACCGAAAAATCTAATCTCCAATACATGTGGTAACGCTCTAGGAATAAGTCATTTCAAATATTTTTCATCTTTATAAAAACAACAATACACTTATTTTGCTAATTTACGTATCAAAATAATACCGTTTATTCATGCATATTAGCAATAAAAACTAATTATTTCTATTTGTATTATTTCTAAAATATAAAAAAGCTTTAATTTTGATCTTGTATTTTTAAAAATAAACATTGCTATTTTGCAACATAAAAATAATTGCATTGTATTGTTATATAAAAAGTGCTCTTCAGATTTTGACTAAAAACGAAAGCCTTGAATTAATTATCTACAACTATAAATTTACTCGGAACAACAAATGTTTAAACCGTTACAACTTCATGTGAATTTCTGTAACCAAAACCTCAAAAAGCCCAAAAGAAAATTTATACAGACTATTTTTTTAAAACACTCGTCTCTAAGCTTATGGAGTTTTTTCCGGGAACATGATGTCTGGAAAAATGTGACAAGGATTCTCTTTGAATATACTAAACTTTATTCAAATTGATGACGCATTCAAAGAAGTTTTTCGAAAATAATGCAGTCTGCTCTTTAATCTCTTCAAAAACGCTTTTAGAACGTCGCGTTTCAAAAATACTGAGGCCACTAAGGAATTCAAGACTTCAATGCAGTTGGTAAACTTGTAGATGAAGCACTTCAATTCAGATTTACTGAATTCTCTTTGAAGTTGATTTAGAGTTTTGTTTTGTTGCATTTTTTGCTGCAAAACTTTTTAGGTTTAGGGCAAGTTTTTTTAGAGTTGAATATTTGCTATCTTCTTTGATAATGAAATTAAAGTCATAGATTATAATTTTCCAGATCATTATTCAATACTAATAACCATGTAAAATAAACGTCAATTTTTACTGCAAATACTTTCCAATAAGTGTTTAAAATATATTTATAAAGCTTTGTAATGCTAAAATGAAGGAAAGATTTTTTTCTCTTTGCCATAATATTAATTCTGCAATTTAGAAAAAAAAAATTCGTCACAAAAATAAATTAAACATTGCATTCCTACATTGTATTATTTTTTGTTACGTTTTGTTTCTTTTAGTTTTATTGATCCTCGTTATAAGTTAAATGAGAATTTACGCTCCGTTTTGCAAATGCATTTTGCTCAAATCAGTGTTTAATTGTGCATTAAATTGGCAAAATGCAGAACGTTTCATTAATGACTTTCTTTTATTACCCTGTCTGGTACAAACTTTTTACAGTCAGAGATGTATTGAAGTTCGACAAAAAAATTATACCTATAGAAAAGTTACAATTGATTTCGAAGTAAAGTTTACATTATTACGATAAAGAACACTCGTCTAAAATTGAAAGCTAAAGTAGTTAAAATTTTCCCTTGTAATAGTTTAGTTTAGTTTGAATTATCGTCGCACTGGAGCTACACAAGCGCTATTGGCGACGGGCGTCATATTTTAGAACCACAGTCAAGGGACGAGCCGACACCCGAGTTGGCACCCAACGCAACCGTTAAAGGCGACATCGTACGCAGCGTTGGACTTTGGAGCGTAATTTAACGTGCACTCCATCTACACGGGGTATTATTCGTCGGACATTTTTGGCTGCACGGGCCGTTTATAGGTCGGCAGTTATTTTGGCGATGCCCGGACCCGAACCTGGGACCTTTCGCATGCTAGGCGAGCGCCTAACCGACTGGGCTCCCTAGCCCCCCCCCCCTTGTAATAGTTACTTTTACTGTTTTATAGCGGTTTTTTTTAAATTTATACGTGTATTCATGGAGTATTATTTTTTAAATTTAAAAAATGAGAATATCTTAGTTTTATAAGTAAAAAAAAAGAATATGAAAGAAAAGGCATAAAACTTTGCTGATTAAAATTATCTAAAAACGCGTTTTTTTATCAAAATAAAAATATAATTTTTTTTTAAATATTACTCAATTTGCTTAAAACATTGTAAATAAATGCCAGCGTTGCATAAATAAATAACCTAGTTGAAAAAGTACAACATTAATAGCTCTCTTTTAAAGACCTCAATAAAATTCCCAAGAAAGTCATCTCTAGTAGTGTATTTCTATTCACAAGTCTTATCACAATCACATCGCTACGGAATCTCGGAATGGGAAAAGCCCTAAAAAGCTGGGAACAATCCAGGAAAGAGAGACATGGGGGAAATCATTATACCTTTGTACAAGAACTTGCTGAAATAAAAGTTGCCAGAAATTGCTGCATTATGTATTTACGTAGTTTTAACAAGAGTGTAACTAACAAATTTACCACTTTTAAGTCAAATGAGCTTGGAATTAATGGTTACAATAAATGACTGATGACAAACGACTATAATTTATCATTATCCTGTGAGTTTTACGGTCACTCTTGCTTTTCAAGAATGTAGGTTTGAGCACTTATTGGAGTAATACTCAAGAAATATTGGAATAGAGGCATGTTATTTTGAATCTGAGTCAACTAGTGACCTGATTTTAGTGGACAATGACAGCACTTTTTCAGTGAAATTGTAAGCGGCTTCTTGATCACTATAGATTTAACGTACACTAGCTCTTGCGTGGCTATTAGTTTATTATATACTAATTCGAAAACTTATCCCTCCTTGTAATTCTGTTTCGTGTAAAAGTATTATCACATATTCAACATAAAAACTGCATTAAAATTTATAAAAAACATGTTTAATAAATATCCCTCAAAGGTATTCAAACCATAAAATATTTTACAATTTAAATGGTACTTACAAATACTCAACTTTTGGAAGGCATTCCAAAACAAATCAAATAAATTTTTGAGAAAACATACACTTCTTTAAAAGATTTACACAAAAAAAAAGCCCCGCATAGAGACGTTGAAACTAAACAATATTTATTAAGTGTATTTTGCTTTAAAGCTCTCAATTGATCAGGGTTTTCATGAAGCTTATTTCTCAGTACAAGCACATAGATTTGAATAAGCATAGGAGTTACTGTTTTTTCAAACTACGATAGCAGCTTGAGTAAGTAGGATCATTTAGAATTGCCCGTCTTACTTTCCTGAGGGTGGTATTTCCATATTTAGAGGGGAAAAAGAAGAATTGCTGATAATGGATAGAGGAAAGCCAATGAATGTTCTTTTGTAGTACATTGAAATGTGCTGACAAAAAAGATGTAATGGGTCCATCACTAAACAGGTTTTTTCCCCAGAAGGAAACTTTCTTCAAATACTTCTCATCAATCTTTTGAGTTATTTAATTCTTTACACCCTGAAAATCCTTTTAGTCTATATTTATTTTGTTTTGTTTTTTAAAACTTATTTCGGGTCATTATTTCTATTTAACTGTAAAATGCTAAAATACTTTAAAAGGACTTATTAATTAAGGGGAATACTTCAAATTTTTAAAAGGATTTAAGATATAACATAAGTATTTAATATTACAATCTAATATTTATTCTACACAATATTGAAAACTATAAGTAAATAACTTTTTCTTCTAGTTTAAGTTAAATTATTTTCGACAAATTTGTGTTTAGTTTATTTTTTAAACCTTTCTTTGAAGTTCGAATAACCAGATCATAGAGGCACTATCGAGTATTGTAAATTTAATATTTGATATAATAAATTATATTAATTTCTTTAATAATATATAAATAATTTTTTTAAAAAATGGCTATTAAATGAAATTCATCCAGTTGTGTATAAATAAAACTTGCACACAAAAGAAATCTTAAATTTATATTACATTAATATTTCTTTGTTGTGAAAAAAACCAATCAAATTAACGAATTACTTTTAAATGACCCCATGATGAACCTGGTAAATAATGTTTGAAATTAAGCAGAGAATTATCTTTATATCTTTAGCATCACTTTCACAGCTATCTATTTATCTTTAAAGTATTGATCGAACGAAAACTGAAATTGCTATCACGTTAAGCAATAAAAAGATATTAGTTTGTGAAGATTTTTGAAGTGATTCGAATTTATTGCTCTTTTGGATTTTATTTTATAAAAATATGAATGAAGACTCATATTTTAGAAAGAAGACAAAAAATACTTAAGAACGTGAGTTATTTTGAAATCTTTTATTCTATATTCATATTTATCAATATTTAAAATCCATATGTATCACACTTAGAAATTTAATGAGAAGTTCTCATTTAAATGTAAATTGCAAACCTATTTTAACAACTTTAAAACTTAATTATATACGTTAAAATGGAATCGAAAATGAAAAATATATTAATACATTTTAAATTGCTTTATAGGCAATTAGTTATTTTTACGTTTAACCTTGGAGCAGGTGCAAGCTATTGAGGACAGATTTTAGTAATGATTATTTTTTTTATTGGAATCTCGGTTGTAGACAAATTTAGGACTTAAATTGATCAAGTGACCTTCCAAATCTTAAAATTTGGCACACTTTGGAAAAAATCAGATACATTAGGATATTAGTTCTAAAAAATCTTTTTTTACAAAATAACCAGTGCGCCTTCTGCTGGATTAATACCCCAAGCTTTTCTCTTACAACGATCATTTACCAAACAAACTATTGCCCTTTGTGAAATTTTATGTATTGCTATACTAAAACGTTAACAAAGGATTGCCTACATATTAAAATGCAGAGAAAAAATATAAACGAGAGAAGCAACTTTAGAAGTACAAATGGCAACACCCATACGTTTTTTGGCATAAGAGATTTAAAAATCGTCAAAATACCCCAAATATCGATTTTAATTAAGGGAAGGAACCTGGGGAGCCTTGGCCATAGTTTCAGAATTTTATTTTTAACACATTTATTTTTACACCAAACAATTCATATGATAGCTAATATTAAAGGAAATTTTATTGGCAACAAGGATATAATGGTATAATACAAATAATATATTTTAAGGGAGGCTTGGCCCATGGTAAGGGAGGCTTCGCGCATTAAAAAGGCATAATTTTAAAGTGCACAATAATAAATATTTCAAATTATTTTTGTAAGCATTAAATGCCAAAAAAAATTATAATTCGACACTCTGGAATCATTTAAAAATCATGTTCACCATAATAAATATTTAGAGTAATACATTTTTTTATAGTATCTGTATTAAAAACTCTAAAATTGTCCATATAAAGATTTTTTTTATTTATGTTAAATATATTTTATTCAGTTTGTACACACATTAAAAGAGACAAGATATAACTGCTTTAGTTTGATTTTTTTTTATTTTAACGGCACAAATTGGAAAAAGTCAAAATCAAAGAGCACTTTCAAAGCTACTCGTTCAGTCCCCCCCCCCCCTTCCCCAAAGAAAAAAAAATCAGATAATATCTTTATATTAATCTGGAATGTTATAATACTGCAGGTAAGTGAGCCTGGTGGAAAACTTACCCCATGGGTAAACTAGCCCCGGTCTCCCCTACAGTTCTTTAAACTTCATGGTAAAACAAATAACTACAATTCCAAAATGAACAAAAATGCTGAAAAATCGCGTGTCATTTGTGTGCTTGTCGTTCGAAGACACTGCAATATTTCATGTTTTTACTTCTCTATTGTGATCGTATAGCATTGAATATTGTAATGTAGAGTGGCTAGTACTTAGATTACATAATGCATCATGATTAAAACTGATTAAGTTAAACATCACTAATTCAAGGTTCGAAGTAATTCTTAATGTTCTCTTTCTGAAAAATTAATAAATAAATAAACAAAGGTTAAACTAAGAATCATAAGATATTTAAATGGTGGTTCCAGACATATTTCTCAAAATGTTACATATCAAATGGGTGTTGCTTATAGCTAGAAACGTCGTTCTTTTACACACATACAATATTTTTTGGAATCATAAGTTCATTTTTTAACTCATTCCTGTTAAGTTGTCAGTTCTATTCTGTCTAGTTACAGTTCTATATTCTGACTCAAAAGTCTTTAAAAACACCACACGGATCGGAGAGCGCCTCCAAAACTTCATTGGCCCAAAAGCCGGCCACTAGGGAACATCCTCAACTCCATTCTCTCTTGATCCTTCAAATATCATTGGAGCGGGTGCTGTCATTGATTGAGAATTTACAACCTGAGAAGTGTCATCCCTTGGCTCCCCCGAGACGAAGGCATTGTTGCACACCTGTACCATCTCGTAAAAATCTCGTCTCACCGACGCCAAAGAAGACCACCCAACGAGTATCACACACATAGCGACAGCACAGACACATCTAGGTATTCCATTTAATATTCTGGAGATAACCCGCGAAGTTCATTCAAAATTTAAGGTATTTCGACTCTTGTATAAAAAAAATGAGATACTGCTATCCGAATGTTTAGGTTGGTATTAATGCAAAATGTAGACGACCCCTTATGAACATTTTACTGCTAAAAATCACTTTTATAGTTTTTGTCCTGAAAAATGACTTCTCCTTCAAAAGACTTATTAAATGACAGCCGAGAAACAAGGGGTGGATCGCTTTTTTAACGCAACAAGATACATATCATCCATTAAGGTGGGGGAATTTCCCTGATCTATCTTCATGACCGCTTTTCAAATCCGATAATACAATTTGCATTTTAATCACAACTGGAACGCATTTCTCCTCAGCAGTTGTGTGCATACTCTGAAATTATCCGTACTAAATCGGATACTTAAGGACGACAAGATAGAACAGACAGAGCTTTTCGTTTAGTCTCAATAGGATTCGCTTAATTAGTTGGTACATTTCTGTGTCTGATGGGATAAAGTTTCAGAGATTGTTAGTCAAATAAATACTTTGTCATGTTGTAAAATTACATAGCCTAATGTGCATTTACCATAATATTAGACATTAAATGTTCACCGACCATGTTTCTTGGTTTTTACTACACATTTAATTTATGCATTTGGTGGCTTCTAAAATATGTTTGTTTATAATATTAAATTATGTGTTTATGTAATATTAATTTTATTAATTAAAGCCAATAAACATTTTTAAATATATGGATCTTAAAATACTCTATATAATTAATAGTAGTATTTAGACGCATTCATAAGCACTTAAAACCAACGAAAAAGAGTATTTTTTTCTACTAAAATGTATAATTTTTGTGGCTTTAACTATTAGTTTGATTGCAATTTTAAATAAGATAGTAAGTGTTTATTGCATTTTCCCCCCAGAGTCGCATTAATAGTCAACCAAAATAGTTTTTGCTTGGTATAGAAATACTCAAAATTTAAATCAAATTTAATTGCATGTTATGAAATCACAAAAGACGTAAACTTTACAAATGAAATATAACTTTTGGCTTCCTAAGTCGTAACAATGGATCATAATTAGAGATACAATTTATATCCTTTTGACAATAAAAGTCCATTCAAACCGAAGGTATTATCATAAAATTAGTATTAATATTGCTTTATTTACTTGTGACAATGTATTTTGATACGGCACGGAACAATAAAAAAAGTAATTACTTTGCAGGTCATTAAATCTTGCATTTTTAAAGCGAAACTTAATGATCAGTTGAAACAAAGATTATAATGTTTCAAATAGTATTGACATTTGTGTAAGCTATCTTTTCGAACTTTTTTTCTTTAAATAAATGATATAATTCGAAATATATATTTGATATATTAGTATCTATAACTGCTAAAAATAAGTTAAATTCTGCTTAAACTTTAATTACTCAGTAATTACAAGTCTCATGGGAATGTTCAAGTATTAATGGACTGTATTATACATTTTGATGTTGCGTTAACGATGGAAACATTAACATAATGGCATCATTCTTCAAAAGATGACATTTTTTAATTTCTTTTTTTATAATAAAATAAATAGGAATATAGAAACTGTTAAAAAATACTGAAATCTTAGTATATTCATACTTTGTTTAAAAGTTAGATGAATATTTTTAAAATTAATATTGTTGCATTAATTTTAAATTTTTGGTAATTTTTTCATATCCAAGAAGTCTTCTATGTATGCATATTGTTTATTACATGAAGTGCGAGTTTTTAATATATTTACAAATTGACAGTACTTACATTTTCCAATGCTTGATGTATTAAGCAGCAATTATACTTCTTGTTTTTACATTGTATTTTGTTAAAATTAATTTAATAGTCAAGTACAGATTTTCATACCATGGTTCAATTAATAATATACGAAAGAATATATAAATTATTTACTGGAAATTCTTAAAAGTTCAATTCTTGCACCTCAATCATATATATCCAGCTGACATTCAATAAATTTTAAACTAATCACCTAAAAATACCAAACATATATGAATTGAAAAACTTTTCTGAAAATATTGAATCCTCATAATTGCCATACCCAGATCCGTAATGTGCAAGACCTCAACATTTATAAACATCCTCCCTTAACTATTGTATTTGAGTTTCATGACAAATATAATACTACGAAATGCCAATTCTTCCCCCCTTTGCATGGCATGAATTCCAGTCAACTTGACAATGCATCCGTTTGGATTACAACTTTTCTTTTACAAAAGGTCTCATGAAAAGAAGGAAAGCGATCTATCATATCTTTTTGGGTGTTTCGGTTTGAAAAAGCAGTAAATTTATTTTTCTCAAGAAAGATTTGAATGACAATGATAAATATTAAACATTTGTATATTTGAAATAAAAGATATTTGGTACATAGCTAAATACAGAAAAAACGTGGGACGGAAAAACTTTTCCCTTTTGTTAGTTTTTTTAGTGTATTTTATAACCAATTACTCTTAATATTAATGAAAGTCCAATAGAAAGTTTGTTATATCAAAGAAATTTATTAAATCAAAATGAAAGGAGTTTGAGTTGTATTTATATTTTTAATTTATATTCCAAACAACGAAGAAATTAAAATGGAGCAATATAGTTAAAACACCTCTTTAATTAATAAACCTATGCAAAATTTGTTTTTTATTAACTGTACGGTTGTCATTTAAAAGAAAAATATTCTTTTTACTTGGTAAAAGTTTTCCAGACATTTAGCTGTCATGAATATTGAAAAATTGATTTCTAATTGGATTAAGTTTCTTAATTAGTTTAAAAGAATATTTTATTTTATGAAAAGTTTAAAATGTTTTTATTTTATCTTTTTTATTTAAAATCGTTTATGCAAAAGTGAAAAACATTAAACTGTCTTTCATGTATTGCAAAATAGTAAATAAAAGTCAATTTAAAGATATTTTTCTAATTAAGAACAATGCATTAATATCGAACTAAAACCATATTTTTAAAAAAAAATTGTTTATAAAAGATAGGCCATTTATATTTTAACTGCACACTGCTACCCAAATTTAATACATAAAAAGAACATTTGTTACAGCAAAAATAAAATTTCATAACGTTGGTTTTTAGACAAAATTTGATGCAGCTATAATTTTGTATTATTAATTTTGCACATTTAGTTCAATCATATTTTTGATATTTAAAAGGCCATTCTCGTTATTTTTCGATTTCCTGCGAGTTTTGTAATCCGAAGATATCCGTTTTAAAAGAATAGAACATTTTGAAGCAAAACCCGTAAATACATAATATTTAAAGATACTTAGATAGAGAAACCCATTGAAAAAAGATTGCTGAAATGGAAACAAATATATTACGGCATATTTTTCTGTTAGGAAATTTCTACGAATAATAACATTGAAAAAATGATTCAGATCGGATTAGAGTGGACTTAGTATGAGTTACATTGAAATGTAAAAGCGTTCTGAAAAATTGCAACTTTAGGATACGAAAAAAATCTATGATGAAAAACAATGTATTCACTTTTAACTACAAAAGTTCAATACAAATATTAAAACGTTTTAAAATATTTTAAGCAATATTTTAAAATAAATCAAATTCTTTAAATGAATCAGAAATGTGTGGAGAATAAGAAAATATATATTAAAAAAATACTTAAAATGTTATTAAAAAATATTGAAAAAAAGAACATCAGGAGTCCTATTTGGTGTCAATGAGACACATACACGGTTAAAAAAATTTGGCCCAAGATTGCACCGGAATAATGGAACTTTCTAGCTGTACGCCTATTTGGAGGCGTGGATTTTCCACTTTTGCGATGTATGAAAGTTATGGTTTTTCCACAACGCGGTAAAATTCGCGCTTTAAATAGTTTTGGCAGCTAGAATGTTCTAGGATTCCGGACCCAACTATATTACAATGTATGAAACATGATTTAAACAACATTTTTATTTTGTAAATTATAAAAGTATAAAAAGTTCACAAAAAAACCCTCTAAAACATTTCTTGTAGTAATAATTAGGTACTGCAAGCAATTTAATATTTACTTAATCAACTTAACTAACTTATTACCATACAAGGCACACAAAAAATAGATTTTGAAAAATCCATAAGTGAAAGCTGAGTTTTGCACTATAGTGTCTAGTAGTAAGTTTTTTGCAGCGAAAAATTTAATGCTGATTCATTCAAGTCAGTTATGTGTTTAAACATACCTTCATATATCAGCCGCTGTCAAAAGCATGTTAACCTCGATTACATGATTCATTGGTTAAGCTTTTGTGCAAAAACGTATTATAAACAGGGTTGCAGAAAGACAGTTTCTAGAGGCAAAGGTATTCCGAAAAAGTAAAATATTCTTTTGTGCCTTAGAGTTTCTTTACTCAGCCAAACATTTTAGGATAAAAGAGTTGTGTTTTGTGCATTAAAAATATGTTTCCGATTTTGCTTGATATTTCATTTGTTGGTTATCAGTTTTCAAATGTTGTTGAATACATTCTTACCGAGCCGATTTGCACATAATTAAAAAAAATCAATTTCAATAAATCAAGAAACGCTTTACGAAATGTAAGAAAAATTATAAAAAGGTACTACCAATTTTTTAAAACAAAATATTTATAAACATACATAATAGCTACTAGCAAATATAGTTAATTTGTATTTTACTATTATGTCACACATTTTTCATGTTGACACTTTAAAATATACTACATTTAATATTTTATCCTAATATCGCCCTCTCACGAAACACAAAATTAATTTATTTAATGTGACTAAAATATTAATAACAGTTTGCTTGTCATGAGGGAGAAACTAAAAAGTCAGCAAAAATGCTGTCAGTAAATTATTTTAAGATTTTTTCCAATAAATTATTAAAAAGTCATCAGTGGTGTGATTAAGATTTTTTTCATAAAAATATTTTACTATGAAAATACTCCAAATTACTTAAAAATACATTATTTTTATCAATTGTGTTTTAATCAAGTATAGAGACGCATTTACAAATCACAAAAATATTTTAAAAGCATATCTTGAATAATACAATATTTTAAAGCATTTAATTTTCATTCCATCAAAGAGCACATTTATAATAAAACAACATTTTTGAAAGAAAATTCTTTATCGCGTTGCTTTTCTTCTATAATCGCATTTCCTTCACTTAAAGCATCTTCGCCAAAGAAGCTCTTAGAAGCAATTAGACAACAGAAAGTTTTCATTAACCAATAGTGTTCCAAAAGCTCAGTCCTCAAGCACTAGAAATGCTTTTTAACTTAAAACTAAAAAATTATCTTAAAAAACAGAGTCCCCTTACATCATTCTCTAATCAAGTTATACAGAAAAAAATGCCGACGACAAAGCATCGAAGGTGAATATAGAAGCACAAATACTTCTTAAAATTGTTTGTGTACTGGAACTTTTTAATGTTTGCTTTCAATGGTTAAAACACAAAGATGTTTTTCTCTTTGTTTGTTTTGGTTCTTAATTTCCTCTTTTGTATATGCGAAAACTAATGAGAGTTATTTCCGTTCGTTAAAAAAATTGTAATTCCTTCGTTTTTGTTAAATTTTTAAAGATGGAGTGTGAGAGATAATGCTTGAATGAATAATATTCAATAAACTTTTAAAAATAAGTTTTGTGAAATAGAAGTTTAAAATCTAAAGGATGGTCGAAAAGTTTAGAAAACAACTCTTTGTGTTAATCTTTAAGGACAAGAATAAGTTCTTGTTTTTAATGTCCTCTTCACAACAATACGATAAGTTATTTTGTAAAAATGTATGAAGTAGGGTGTAAATGTATTTACTAATAAGGCATACATAGGTATATAAATTACATAATACGCAGTTTATTCTTATTTAACATGTACATTTGGTTTTTATTCTTCTAAAACAATGTTGAAAGCTAACTATAGCAATGGATTTGCAAAATGATAAGCCTTTCTATTTCTATGTAGAAGAACAGCAGACAGAATGTTTGAAGTAACAGCAACTTGTAATTATTTTTATTCACCATGTGATCGCTTAGTTTAAGAGAATTAAAAAAAATAAGATGTAATTTAGTATGAAAAGGAACTTGTATCGATTATATCCTAAAACTGTAGAATAAATGTGTTACTTAATTCCAGTTGATTTGGACTTTTTTGTTTTGAATTAAGTTATAAATATCCACCTCCTCCCAATCACCTAGTCTTAAATTACACAAATGCAAGTTTATTCTATATATATCGTCGGTACAGCTGCCCTAAAAAAAGTTATCACCAGTGATTATTTCGGCCGTTATTCATCCTAGAGAATCAGACCTTATTGTTTTGTTAGTATACAACATTCTGAGTTAATTGCATGATATAAAATTTGTATGAAAAGGGGCCGTCTTCATAAAATATATTAAATTTTAAAAATCTAATATTGAAACCCAATATTAAAATCTTATAAATATTATATGCACCCTAAAAACCCTCTAAATCTAATTTTCTGTTACTTTTGGATAAATAATTAATGAGTTATCTAATAAAATCACTTGCTGACCGTTAAGGGACTATCTCCAAAATACAATCGTATTCTGTAGGTTTATTGAAAGGAGAAAGAGAAAACACAAGGTTGAAGATTTTGAGGAATGAGTTCAACAAATGAAAATGAGCCAATGATGATTAAGTCTTAAGATTAATTTTCTAATAACCAATTTATTTATGCAGTGTAATTTAGAATTTAAAGTTTTTTTAGTTTAGTTTTGAATTATAGTCGCACTAGAGCTACACGTAGTTTTTTTTAAATAAAAAATAGTGTTTAAAAATTGCATATGTTAAATATTCCTAAACGTTGCGCAACTGGATCATGATGTACCAACATTTATTTTTATGTTCATCACGATATGTTTGATTATTAATATTTTTTCGCAACAAAAAAATAAATTTTTAATTTTGCAAATATTTGTGATTATGACATTAAGTGCCGTCAACAGTTTTAAATTTAGAAAAAAGTTTAAAACTACTTGCAATGCATTGGGTTAACAAACATTTTCTTAGTTATCACGCACATGATAAAAAAAAAATACATATTTATATAGAGTCACCGTTAAATTTCTTTTTTTTAAATCTCATAGTTGGCAAAAAGTTTATTAAGAAACAAATCACAGGAAAACCTTTAAATGTCAGGAATAAACTTTATAGGCGATGTTTGTGTAACACTATAGACATTTTAAGGTCGTTGTTTTAATTCTTCCTTTTGACAAGACTGTGTTGGTTCCACAGGCAAACGTTTAATCTTATATACAGACCCTCCAGTGGGTTATTAAAAGTATTCTGTGATTTTCTTAAGTGGGGGGGGGGGGGGTCGGATAGATGTTTGGATCAAAAACGTCGATTTCTGTTTTCCTTATTTTTATTCTGCTTATCTTTAGCTTTAATTTAAGACCAAGATTATCGATTTCTGTTTAGTGGTTTTCTTTTTTAAGCATTTTTGAGAAACGCTTAATACTAGTTCTTATATAAAAAACCTTACTTTTCTTTTGTGTTTCCTTAAATATAAGGTTTTTCAACAGTTAGGGACATTTTTCTCAGAAACTATAAAAAAATATCAACATCTTTTGTTTTGTTATTTCTTCCCCATTAATAGCTCTTTGATTTAATCTGAGGAATTTTGAATATTTCTGCTAAAAAAAAAATTATATAACTTTGAATCTGATTTTTTTGTGTTTTTCAATACATATTTTAAAACAAATCACTGTAAAAGTATTTTTTAATATTTGAAATATCCTCAGAATTAAAGAGCTTTATGTAAGGAACAAAATATTAAAAAGTTTATAATGATATCTCATATAGTTCCTGAGAAAAATGTTCCTAAAGTTAGGTAAATTAATATGAGCGAAATAGAACCAACCGACTCCCCTTAACAAAATTATGAATGCAATTTTTTAAAAATTGGGATTACACCTATGCTTCTTGTCCTAAATTCATTTCGGTAAGAAATTAATTAAAATGACACTTTTCTAATTATTTAACAAATTTTTTAATACTAGAAAAAAATTTACTTTTTGTTTAGGTTTTTATAACTACTAATCAGTTAAAAACATTTTTCGTATCTTACTTATTAAATGTGCGAGAGTTTTTATGTGCAACTCATTTAACATTTTGCGCAGCTGTACAACGCTTTATTGCTTTATTTCTAAGCATTACGTATTCTTTCAAATACCATTAAAAAACCTGGTGGGTAAAAGTTTTAAGTATAAAAAAATACAAACTTAATAAATAGAAACTTGAAAAGGACTTTAAATTATTTTTCGAGTCACGGTTAAGTGTTTTTATTCTTCGATTGCCACTTTCGTTTCGATGGCACTAAAAAAAGTTGTCGCTCTTGTATTTTTTTCATTCTATAATACATGCAGTCAGAAATTGATTGCTTTTTCATCGACTATTTTCAATGACAAACTTCAGATATTTTAGGTCAAGTATTCTCTTTTTGATGTGAGCAATTGCGACGTTACAATGCAAATAGGTTGACAGTGCACTTCAAACGAAAATAAAATTGAATAATTGAACTACATTTTTCAACTACTTTGAAGAATAGTTTTGTGAAGAATTTTTTTTTCAAAATTTGTTGAATAAAATATTTACTTGACTTCAATTTGAGATACATACAAGGCTATTATAGGATACTGGCTAGGTTTGTATTAACTTCAAAAAAGTTTAAGTCGTTAAACATTTAATTTTGTTTTATCACGCCAACTATTAGTTCCGATTCATTACAAAGAGATGATTTGTCTGAAAGAAAATATAATTATTGTCATAGTTTCAAGTGATTTTTAATTCTTAAAAGCTCCCCAGTTAGTAAAAAAATTAATTTTTATCTAAATTGGTCGTTTCAATTGATACACTATTTACTTGGTTAAATTATTTAATAGAAACAATGCTGGGAACTTATGTCAAAGAGCTTTAAAGTAAGTTATAATAATTCAATACTAAGCGAGTCAATTTAAAATTACTACTTAACATTTATTATTTAATTTGGAAGGAACTAGCGACAAACCTTATCGTTATATTAACTATTTATCTTTTGTTAATGTAAACGATTGGTCAATATAAAATACAATATTTCAATGAAAAATTGATAAACTGGTTTTTAAAATGTATTGCACTATGACACGAAGCTCGTTATGTTTATGATCGCTTATTATTAAAAAACGTCAATAACCCAGTAAATAAGGATACTTTGATACGCGCCAGACAAAGTAATCGATTTTATTTCTTATATCATTTATACAGATAGTAAAAAATATCAGTACGGCGTAGAAAATACGTATCTTCCATTGAGTTGAATTTAGAAGTACTTCAATTTTCAAGGTAGGAAGCGATTATGCGGCTATGTAACCAATATCAGTCAAATATTTAGTTTAAAACTTATACTGATGCAATGAATGTAATTTTATAATTAAGTCAAGTTGCATAATTGCGTTATACTTATTAATTAAGATGGGTTGTGGTAATTTTTAAACAAATACATTTTCTTTGCAGATAACAATTGCATGGTTAAATGTATTTCTTACGTTTACCATGAACTCCTACTACGAGTGCTTGAATCAAATAACAATAGTTTCATCCTTTTTAATAAGTTACAGTCAATAAATTTTCGCATAACTTATAATTTTTTATTATATACACAGTGAAATATACATGTTAAAAGGAAAAGTTCATTTATAAAATATGTAATTCGTTTTACTTAAAAAGACATTAGATTACGAGTATTGATTTTCTACTAAAAAAATTGTTGCAGTGTGGACTATCAAAAAATAAATCATGCATGAAGCATATAATATAATAATTTCACAAGCGATTAGTTTAATTGTGATACAGTCTAGAAAAGAGCGAGACAATCATTAACTATCAGTAATCTGACATGGCAAAATATTCCGACTATGCCAATTATCATTCAGGAGCTTAAACATAATTTTAACGGGTCGACAGACTAAAAAACTTATTACAGGCTGCATTGTAATAAAACACTATTTTACAGAAACCGATAAGAGAAGCCTTTAAATGAATAATGATTGAAACATAAAATGAATCAGTTTTATACTACATTTAGCGGAATAGTAATAAATATGCTGTTGAACAATAATAAACTGTACCGTGTCCTTTATATAGAAGGAAAACAACAGACTTCGTCTGTTCATCATGGAAAAAAACAAGTTTTAATTATAATGAACATATTTTATGGGTTCCACGTAAGTGTTAGTAATTGCAAATTTTGAATATGGCTTTATACTTTTCTAAATGTTTAGTTCAAACTATTAGACTGCAAAAACAGCGGTAGTCGGCTAAGTTCTATAATCCCCTAAAAATTTAAAGTACGATTTTCTTCTCAGTTTTTTTTACGATTTAACAAGACGAATCATAACCCAAGACAAAAAAAAAATTCAATATATGCTTTTCTCAATAAGTATTTTAAAAACTATCCATTGTTTTTAAATAAAAACTTTTATGGTAGATATAATAAAAAAGCTTACAAGATCTCAAGTTGAAATTTGGCTTAATATGGTTTCAACATGAATAATGAAATGATTTAAATTCTGTTCTTGTACTTTTATGCGTAATACACGTGAACATTTTCAAAAAATATTTTTTATAATTTAAAGACTTCAAAAGAAAAAACCCTTTTATATAGCATGGAAGAGTTTTCATAAGACATCGTTTACTGTAATGATGTATTCTTAAAAAAAATAGGTAATTTAGATATTTATAAATTAACATCAGTTTGAAAAGCATTCGTATATAATTTAAAATCACGTTTACTAATTACCCCAAAACTGGCATATCAAAACTACCCAACATTTTAATAAATGAAATTCATTCATACAAATAAACAACTAGAAATATGAATTAAAAAAAACTATCTCCGTCTTTTCTGTGTTAGTGGACCCTTTTTATCTGGGTCAACCCTAACACCACAGCTCGACAACAGCATTTCCAATTGCCGTCGTGTTTGGATTGATAAATGGCCTATCAGAAGGCCGGTCACTCCTTTAAGACGATCATTTACCGGTGAAAATAGCTGAATCCGACGGAAGGAAATAGTTTCGAGGTACCGAGATTAATTTGAGTCTACTTTAACTGTTATTTCTTTTGGGAGTAACACTAGATGCTTAGTAGTCTACAGATTGCAATCATCAATCATTGGATTCGTTTATTGCTGCGGGTGGAATCTGAGAGTTTTATGCTGCAAAAGTGTATTTTGTTTGGGTTTGTTTTGGTTATTTGGTGTAACACTGTTTCGACTGAGATTCAATAACATATAAGTTTTCATGTTAAAGGATATTAAAATACTCGGCACACAACGATTGTGCTAAAATATTAGTTTATCATTGTTTGCGAACTATCGATGTTTGTGTAATTAAAATTTTTTTCTTAAATATAAAACCCTATATAAATAATAAAATGCACATTTTCTATTAAAATATATTTCATTAACTATTTTTAATGATGAAAAGTAATATTTTTTCTTACCTTTATTTTGGAGGCATAAATTGTGCAATCGTCAACTGTAAAGTTAGAAACATGGCACTGTTGCTTTACTACACCGCCGATTTGAGTTCCCAATTTCAGAATTATATAGACACATTTCAAGTATTTGAAGATATTCGGCTCAAATGTATAATCCCTAAAAAATGGAATAAATTGGTAGGTAGGTTGGTATATGTATTTCCCGGTTTGTGTGCTTGATAAGAGACACGTTTATAAACCGCCGTCAGGTAAGACAGGCACAGACAAAATTTTTACTGACACACAGAGAGAAAGTACAGCCAGGGAGGCGGGAACCAAATGGAATAGGTAAGGTTGGTTGGTTGGTAGACATATATATTCAGGTTTGTGTGCTTGGTCAGCGACCGCTTATAAACCTTCGTCAAGTAAGACAGACACAACAGACAACACACACACATAAGTGGATCCATCTAATTTTTAGAGACAGAGGCCAACTAGAGGATCCCCAGAATTGGCTTGTCACCCCCAGAGGTATTGATTTGGTATGGGAACTTAGAGGACTTTCGGACCCAACAGATTTAACGAGCACGTACTCCGCATATACTCGGTAGGTCTTCAGTGGTACCGGACTCGATCGCAGGACCTTCCGATCCGAGACGAGACGCTGACCACTAGGCTCACTACGGCCCATAGGTAAGGTAAGGTAATCGTTTCCGACTGCCTATTTCTAGCCTCATTCAGGAGCTTTAACACAGCCAATAACGCCTCCTAATTTGGAACCCTGGTCAAGTGACGAGGTCGGCACCTGAGCGGGCACCCAACGGAACTTCGAGCGACATCGTACGCTAACGCCGTCGGGACATTGGACTCCACAGATTTAACGAGCACGTCTGAAATTGTGTACTCGGGCCCATCCGTGATGAGGATTTTCTACTATTTCTAGCACGGATCCGATTTATAGGATGACTGGCAGTAGGTGGGATTCGAACCCCCGCACTCCTGAGAAGGTTGAATCTCTAGGCTGATGCCCTAACCACTCGGCCACGGACGGGCCAAAATGGAATAGTTAGTTAGGTAGGTTAATCGTTTCCGGGTGTCTATTTCTGAATTCCACGAGGAGCTTAAGCGCAGCCATTTACGCCTCGTAATTTCCCTGGCCAAATGACGAGGTCGACACCTGAGCGGGAACCCATCGGAGATTCGAGCGACATCGTATGCCAACGAAGCCCGTCGAGACTATCGACTCCACAGATTTAACGAGCACGTATATCTCAGTGTACTTGGGCATCCCAGAGATTTTTGAGGGATTTTTCTCCAGCACAAATGCGTCTATAGTACAGCTATGTCTATTGTTATTTCTATGTTCGCCTATAGAGGCTCGTCGATTTATCGACATCGGCCACTGGTGCTCTGGAATAGTTAGAATGCAGATTTGAGTGTGTTGCAAGTCTCAGATTTTATTTAATTTAAACTCTCCCGGCTATTTATTTCAAGAGAAGAGCTTTAACACGGCCACGCCACGCCTCCTAATTTTGAATGTCAAGGAACGAGGTCACTCAACGCAACATTCAAGCGAAAATGTTTGGCATCAAGATTTTTTTAACTCATAGATGTAACGAGCACGTGGGGCCTGGATGGCCTAGTGGTTTGGATAGCAGACCATTACGATAGCAGTCTGCGCGCTGTACCGGGCTAGGGTTTGGTTCCAGCCTTTGCCCTGGGTGTACCTTTTTCTCTCTCTGTGTCAGTAAAAATTTTGTCTGTGTCTGTCTTACTTGACGAAGGTTTATAAGCGGGTCTCTGATCAAGCACACAAACCTGAATATATATGTACCAACCAACCATTCATCCGCATGAGCTCATGCGCCGTTTAGAATCTATAACTTAGAAAAATCTAGTCTCGAGAACTATGCCATAACCCAACGATCTATACCGTAATTCTATCACTGTTTTTTTTAATGTTCTTGAAAAGATAAATTATTGAGTAGCTTAATATTCGTACTTCGTCGTCATACTAGGTGATTAATTAAATATTAATTATAAATATTTTTATCATTAATAATTAAAATAAGATAAACTTTGGAAATGTTTTATTCTACGAAACTCCCCGAGACAATCTCAACATGGCTGCCGCTCCGGCACAAATTCCCCTCTTAGTTCTTCATTACGAGTCTCCTCTAGAAAGTGTGCAATCCGCACGGTTTTACTATATCTATGGAGCGCTCTAAACTCTTACCCCATTTTCAGAAAATATGCAAACAATTTAAGTAAGCTATTACAACGTGGAAGAGCGTGGTTTGTTTGTGGTATATAAGACAACGTGTGTGGTATCTGTGGCGTCTCATAGGAGTGACCGTTCTAGTTTTTCGTTGGAAGGTACATGAAAAAAGGGTTGCTCTAATGGATGTGACTTTATATTACGTAATACTTTCATTCAGGCTACTGTAAATGGAGCCTTATTTGGTAATTTTTATTCAGTACATTTGAATCAATTGACACCCCATAAGTACAGGAACCATAGCTTTCGAGAGATTAAAAAAAAACTTTTAACAGCAACCTTACATTAAAATTACTGAACAAATGTATTAACAACAATATTTTAATCGGAATGCATGATTACAACTTGGAAGAGTATAAAGAAGCATTATTTAATGTTTAAAATTAATGTTAAAGTTTCTGGGCTCATAAGGTTTCTGCTAAAAAAAACACAATTATGTGTGTTTTAAGTGCAATAAAAATAATACTAACTCATATTTTGTAGCTAAAATTTTGAGTATTCATCTCAAAACAATTTTAGATGAAAAGAAAATGAAAAAGTTAATCAGAACCATCGTGTACAATATTAGACTTATGGGGTTTCTGAAAAAAAGAAAACACTTACAGTCCCTGGACATATTATTATACGCACTGTATTTTTTTAGTAATGATGAAAACATACGAAAGAATGCCATATCATTAAAAAAGATGTCGATATATGTATTAAGTACAGCAGATAGTATTTTCTATTCAATAGCTTAAGTTTAGGAACACAAATGTCCTTCTAAAGGTATTTTGTTCATCATTGATTGATACATGAAATCTTGCAGTGCGTCTAATAATTTGTACAGGGACTGTATGTGTGTTTCGTGCCCTTTTGCAGCTATTCGATAACGTCGGTGACTTATAAGGCTTGTTCCCGAAACGCTATATTCGGTTGCTTTCCATTGCTGTGCAAACCACCAGAACAGGATTTCTTGACAAAATGGTGTTTACGTAGCATGAATTGATTTACATAAAAAAATCTATTATCATAAAATTGTGTCGTATAGGGTTTCTGCAAAAAAATATTCATTTGTTACTCACATGTGACATCTGCATTTTTGCTTATGGATTGTACAATATTACACTAAAATCTAAGAAAAATTACAGTTAACTGTTGCGAAATATTCAAAAAACTGTTACTCTAATTTAAAATATTTTTGTTGCATTAAAGAGTTAAGTTTTTCGAGGCAAGTTTTTCTCTAATTTTAAATATGTTATTATTATTTCTATAGAGCATTATGAGTATTATTACTATTGAGCAATGTTTTAGATATTGCTCTTTAGAGAACGTTATTGCATCACATTCCCCCTATCTCTAATTAACTATTTATTTTTTTATTCGCTTCCATAAAATCATTAATTTTCAACTATATATTTTTTAGCTTTTCACAATACAGAAAACAATATTTTCTTCTATAACTATGCATCATAACTATAGCAATACGATATGTTCAACAAAGGATTTTGAAATATGTTTATTTAAATTCTTTATCTGCTGATCAATTACGCCGGCAATACGCCGTTTACTAGCTGTAGCTAATTCCGTCAGATGATAAATGTTTACCCTATTTTGGAAACAAAAACTTTTATCTATATAACAACACAGCATTTATATTATGTATAATCACGAATGTATATATTTTGATTAAAAACCGTTTTAGGACGCTTTTTACCAAATATAATATTACATTGAATTATTCTATTTCGAAAAAGCTGCATAATCTAGATGTATTTTAAGACAAAATAATAATAATAAAGTACATTTTTTAAAAAATATTTGATTTAAAAAAAGAGCTGTTTAAAAATAATAATTTCCAATATAGACAAATGAGTTAAGTTCTAAAATAATTCAAAGTTTCTTCATATAACCAACGAAAAGTTTACCTAACATACCTTTCCGTCCGATCGAGTCTTATTTTATAAAATCGATTCGCAAATGTATTGGCGAATCGTGTCTCTATGCAGCCCGGTATAATTCAATTGTTACTACTCGTATCACTTCCAAGACGGACTTTTCTCTTTTAGATTAATTTCCCTAGGGTCTTCTTTTAGGTTTGATTACTTTATCATTCTTTTTTAATCGAAGGCTTTGAGTCCAATCTTGAAACAAGAAAAGCCCCTGACGAAAGAACAGTTGAGGCAACAAATGTCCATAAGGCTGACTTGAATTAGAAATGATGGGAGTCAATGTTCAGTGGAGCTAAAAAAGGCTTGGTGTTGGACTTATGTTTTTCTAGAAAATTTAACGAGTTTGTGCTACTTTTTGCACCTTTAGGATAAGTTAGTGATAGTTATCTGATAAGTTTAGAGAAAATTATTAAATATTTATTGATAAAGTTTTATAAAAAAAATTAGTTTTACAATTTCATGTTAAAAGTACCGAAGTTTAAATAGTAAGTATTATTATACAAAGCTGAAATTTTTATGTATATAAATATATTTATTGAATTAAAAGAAGTATTTTAAAAATTTATACATAATAACACTTGGTATTTATAAAAGGTTTAGGTAATCATTTAGATTATAACGAAAAATTAATTTCTATATTTATCCTTATACATAAACCAAAGTCGTGTGACAGGCATTTATAGTGCGAAGTTAGCAATCAAAATAGAGAATTTAAGTATTATTTTAGTAAGAAAAAGGGTATCTATGAATTTCTACACTAACTCTATGACACACATTTTTCTTAAAGGTAATGAAACATCTAAATGCGTTCTGTTTTTTACTATTCTTGGTAGATCACAGAATTTTCACATATTAGACTTTTTTGAAAATTTGATTAAAATTTTTTATTATATATTATACTAATTTTAAAATCTGAAGTTATTGAATTCTTATAAGGTAATGTTGCAATAATATATATTATTTGCAAAAGACGGAAGTTCAAGTGTAAAAACAGCAATCGATAAGTTCTTAATTAAGTGCATTAATTAACTTACAAAAGAAATACCACAAAGGAGGAAAGCAATTAACTTCTAGAAAAAAAGGAATTTACTGCGATCAAAGGCAAAAAGGATTTATAGCAAGAGTTGCTTTACAACTATTGATTAATAAAAAGTAAAAGTTTTTAGATAGTCCCGAAGTTGTAAATACACCAAGTAAGACATCATTTATGATTAATGGTAGTTTTTGGTGAAGTGTTAGTGATTCTATTTTAGTTATTTATAGGTATATTCAGCAAAAATACTTTTTAATTTTCTTCTTTATTTTAAAGATTCCTTCCTTAGTTGGTGTTTATGTACCTTTACATTTATATCTCGATTAAACGTATTATATGATGTATATATTTAATTTAAACACGAGTACCAAAATATGTGAATGTAGGTTATAATCAAGATATAAATTTTCCACAATTATTCGTGAGATACTGATATTTTACTTGGTTTAACGTTGCACTAGACCTTCTCAGAATCTATTGGTGACAAAACTCTCGGAAAACTCAATAAAGATAGCTTTACTTACAATGGCAATCACGTCTTTCGTATCAATCCAAGTGACAAGGAGTGACTAACATATTGTCTAAAAACACATTTGAGCATTTTCGAACAAGTAGAAAGCGCATGGTACTGTGTTTGACAGACGTGTCAAAGCTTGTACAAGTCGATCCGTAAAAACCAAAACTTTTATCCACAGGTCTGTTTAACGGTCAAAATAGACTTTTAATAGACAAATCAGTCAATTTTAGCTGGATTGATTTATATTGGGAAAAAAAGTAGTTAGTACTCTGAAATATGGTAATTTTATAACGTGTTTTTAAAAATAATGTCTTTAATTCACCGCAGTTCAAAATTACCAACCATGTTACCAATACCTCATATACCTAATAAGGTATATGAGGTATTATAATAATATATAATAATAAAGACGTAAATAATAATCATATAAAGACGTTTTTTTAACAAAACTCTAGATACTTAAAAATATGGTTTTAGCTTACTTTTGATGAAATTTTAAGAATTTATATTTTTATTCATGAAGCAAGCTTACGAGGTGCTATTATTTTATTATTTCATAAAAAAGAAATCTTAAAAGAAGAATACAAAACATTTAGTATATCTTTTCACATCTTTGTAATATGTTTAAGTTTATGTTACTGTTAATTTATAAAGAATTTAAACTTGTAATTAGCATCAAAATTTCAAATATTACTGCAAGTTATATGTTTATGATCTATCTATCTCTCTATCCATTAACGTGGATTATGTAAATAATAATTGTAAGCAAAGTCAAACACCTCATACTTACCCTTTAATAAAATACCTGATGTATAATTATCATTTCTAAATCATTAATTATCTGAGCTTTAACTAAATATTTAAAACGGAATTTTAACTTAGCAATGCTAAGGAAACATTTAATTACAATCTTATTTGAAGCCTTGAGAGTTTGCTATTTACGATTCTTTACAGGATAATTAGGAGAATATCTAACATGCAATCATTACTTAACAAATATGTTAATTTTGTCAATTAATATTTATAAGCAAATATTAGGGCAACCAACAAGGTAAGTGCTACGTTTTGTAACATAATTCCATGATAAAATAAATGAATTTTTTGTAATTATCATGATGCATTCAGACCTTTATAATTGAATTGTAGCTACAAAATAAATGCCACAATCAAAGTTTGTCACAAATTAGTTTTATATCTATTAATTTTGAGTACGTTATTTATAGCTTTATTTAGTATAGTTACTTATTGTAATTCACTCATCGTGAAATTTTTCTTGCATCTTAGTGTTGTGAAATATAAATTTATTATTAACACTTTAACTACTGACGGTACTCATAACTATCACGTACAAGGCTGCTGCTTCACTTTTCTTTGTTTATTTAGAGAAAATGGGACAAGTTGGAACTTTTTGTTTGAATTGAACGGTTTCAGCACATTAAAGTCTACAAAGGTAAAGTAAATTCATTAGAAAAACTTACTTTAGTTACCTGCTCCAAATCTATGACGGTACATAGAAGTACCATTAAAAAAAACATTGTTTTACTTTTTACTGCTCGTTTAAGGGAAAATATATGAGAGTGGGGATATTATTAATGCAATATTCAGTTTTAAAACAAAAAGTATACAATGGTAAATCAGATTCATTCAACAAAATAACGTTGTTGGACTGTTGAATTTAGTTATTATAAATAGAAAAAAACTCACCGGCGCAACAGCTCATTACTGGGCCAAGGCCTGCCGTGCCCATTTCAGCTTTCGTGACCTAGGGCTCTGGGGTGCTATGCATATGTCCCGGTAAGGTGGTCAGCCTCACGCGGAACCCCCAGTGTTCAGTTCCCAAGCATGCTTGGTACCCATTTTATCGACCTACTCAAGGGATGAAGGGATGGGCCAACCTCGCTCAATCCGGGATTCGATCCCCGAACCTGTGGCGTCGCAATGCGAAGCACTACCACTACGCCACGGGGCCTCTATTATATATTAAAAAGAATAGAGGAAAATCAAAAATAAATTCACCATAAAGTGCATTTTATGTTCCAATTTTTTTTATATATTATATATTATTAATTGCACATATAGCTTTAAAATAGGCAACGGCAAACAATGATAATTGAACGTAATTCAGTGCATAAACGGTTAAAATAAATTGCAAAAAAAACATTGCACCATACAAATATTTATTGGAATAATTATTATTCTTTTAAATATATCATTATATACAAATAGTTGGGAGCAAATAAATAACCATAAACATCACAATATTCATTGGAAATATTTAAATATTTTTTTAATTGGTGGTTACAGTAACATTTGGTTCCTTCAGGTTTATTCCCTATGCGAAAGAAATTGAAAAAGCATGCTGAATTATTTTGATTTAACTATACTTTAGTAAAAAGTTAATTTATCTCTTAGCCTTTATGTTAATTTTTTTCCGTTCAATAAACTACTTTTTGTCTATTCAATATAATCTCTAACTAACAAGAAGCATTAAATCGAAGCGAATATACTATACAAGCAATATAAAAAGAAAGAGATATATATTTACAACATTAAATATAATAAGGATTTCAATTAAAACCATTTTCAAATAAGTATTTTTTGAGTTATTAAAATTGAATATTTTATAGTTTGTTGAAGTTTGGAAAACAGCTTGCAATAAGAGTTTCTTAGCATCCACCAAAAGTCTACATTACTTGAAACTTTCTTCACTGACATGTCACATAAAAGTTTTTGTTTTGTTTTATTAGTATATTGCGAAAAAAAGTTTTTCCCAGTTTTTATATTTATTTGGTGACACTTTTTTTTTGTGATCTTATTACGACTGAAGCAATTTCGGGTTCTGTCACAACTTTCAGAGTTAATGTTTTTTCTTCTTATCAACTATTTTTATTCAAATGTTAACTTATATATGAGCAGTATGTTATTACGTAACAATAATATTTTCTGCTACTTGTAAAATTATACATTGTAACAAAAAGTCGGTTGTTTTTACAGAAAAACACTATCAGCTGGTGTGCTAGAAAAATGCCGTTAAATTTTAAAAAATAATCTGTTTATTTTATATGAATAATTTGTAATTTTAATGCAAAATCTGTGTTTTAACAGACAAATTATAAAGAAAAAGACAAATTTACCTCCCTCCAGGTACATCCGTGACAAGTGGGTATACTAACCACATTACAAACGAGGATTATTACAGTTCTCCCTTCCGGATTCGAACCATGGAACTTTAGATCTCCAATCAAAAGCTTTCCCAACTAAGCGAGTTCGGCTATCAGAGATTCCACAAACAGTTCGAATGCTTCTCCGGTTGCAATCTAATGCTTTTTGCGCATTTAAAAACAGAAAAAACTGTTTTTTTCTAATCAGTTTATTTAGAAAAACTGTTTAAAGAAAATAACAGTATTTTTTTGTAAATATATGGTATTTTTCTGCAAAATTAAAAAAAAATTACAGTTTACAAATAAAATAAAGGTCAGTTCTGGTATAAAATAAATGCTTTTTAAATATAACATACACTTTTTTTCCACATTATTGGTAAATAATTTTATTCTCTTACACAATATGTATTTTCATTACACTATTAAAATCAAATCAATGCAAATCTCATGCATTTCCGTATCAAAACTGCTGCTAGGCAGTTAACTAAGATTTAACTTGAGCCAATGTGTTTACTTAGATTTGACATGACTCAATCTGTTTATTGGGTTGGGGGGGGGGGGGTAGGGGTTGGTACATATATATTCCGGCTTGTGTGCTTGATCAGAGACCCGCTTATGAAGCCTTCGTCAAATAAGACAGACACAGAAAGAACTTTTTACTGTCACAGATAAAGGAATATACATCCAGGGCGACGGCGGGAATCGAACCCGTGCCCGTTACAGCGCGCAGACTGCTAGCATAATGGTCCAAACCACTCGGCTATCCGGGCCCCGTTTATTGGGTTAGATTTTATTAACTGACATTAATTCCTTCAAAGAGACTCACCCTTTTGTGACAAGAACCTAATATGAAATCCACAGACAAAGATCGCGTTATTATGTGTCAAGAACATAATAAGATATTCTCTGAATAGACGCATGTCAAAGTTTTATTGTACGAGGTATCATAATTGAATTTGAGTCAAATTGATATATTACTAATAACCTTAATAAAATTTGATTTAATTCGATGAATCCAAACGAGATAACACGTTCTACTGTCAAGAAGTAACTCAAAATTGAAAAATTGTATTTAAACTGTTTTATCTTATTAATGATTTAGTATAATGGTTTTACGCATTAAAGATGTATTTTCTAACCATTTAAGGCAGTAAAGCGTAACGTGGTTTGTTTTAAACTGTTTAAGTCCTAGCAGTAAAAATGCAGCAATATCATGTAGATTATGCAACAAAATGCAGTACTTCACCAAAAACCGTTAAAAGTGCATTACAATCCACTACAAAATTGGTAACTTTTGAAAAACACAGATAAAATATTTATATTGCCTTTCTCAACACCAATACCACACACTGCTACACCATGTTTACACCATTTGTAACCGATAAACTCTCTTGTAACTCTATCTTTAGGGTCACTTGGAAAATGGTCGTTAGCTACCCGCAAAGTTATTCAACCATTCTTTTGTATACGATAAACGACCGTTTTGGCACAGCGAAAAATCGCTCACAGCCGATGAATGGTTCCAGTGAATGAAGGGTTAATCACATCACACGCATATTTTTTGTTGCTGCATCCTTTCTCAAACAAATTCGAATCACGTGTTTCTGAAGATGCATTATTTTTGTCGGATGCCGTCGATTATCTAGCTAGAGGTCGATATAACAACAGAACAACAGCTGGGGATATTTGGTTTGTTGTGGTAACAAAGAAGCGATGATATATGTTTCATTTGTGATTTCGGATGTATTGATGTTGGATTTGGTTCAAAAGTTTATTTATGCGTTATCAATAATTTATAAAAACAAAATTTTTTCTTCAATATCTATTATTTTTTGTTCGTTTTCACATACAAAATTCTGAATAATTCTTTAAAAATAAATAAAAACCTTATTTTTTTATAATTTTTAATATTTTTCAAGAAAATACAGAATTGCCTAAAATAAATTATACGAAATAGTTTAACTATAAAATAATAAAGTAATACATATGAAATTATTTAATTTTGTTCTGTTTATAAAAAGCGCCAAATCCAGTAACATCAAGGCGATAAAATAGTTATGAAACTGTTTAAAGAAAGTATTTTTTTTTAGAAAATTGTTTAGAGAAAAACGAATACTTTCACAATTTATTTCAAAGTTTAAGTTCGATAATTTCAAAACAAATGCACACTTACTTTAATAATAATTTTCTGTTAAGTATTTTCTTGTGATGAACAAACGTTTACACAAGTTTTAGTCCATTAAAGATTCTTTATAATACATATATGTTTACATCAATATTGATCCTTATTCGTACATTTAGTACTATAGCATTAAACAAGAAATATATCTTAAATTAAACAGGTTTGCATATCTAAGTGACATTTCTGACAGGCAATATTTTGGGATTATGTGCTAGTCAGCATAAGGTACATAACATAATAAACCTTTTACTTATTATATGACGAATATCGGTCTATTAGAAACCTATCAATAATTTCTGAGGAGATTTATGAAGAGAAAGTATTAGGGGGGGAGGGAGCTTAGTATTCACTCACTAAAGCCAATTTGTCGTACAAAATCCTTATTTGTGTCCTGCTTTCTTTTAATATAAAAATATAGTGATGTACTGAGTAGAGTTAAAGAAAAAATAATAATGTAATGTTTTTAATCATATTTGTTATTATTGTAATACTTATAATTCTTTGATTAAAGTCCACTCATTTATATATTTCAATGTTTCTTCAAGACTTTCAATTTACGTGCATTATTATTAAACATTGAATGTGAAATTTCTGCAGCGTATATTATATAGGTAAAAAAATACCTGGTACTAATTAAAAAAAAAAGATTTACTATTAAGTTTGAATTATTCACTTTTGAACATCACCTTCATACAGATAAACTTCATGCGAAATATATAAGCGTGATAAATAAAACAAAATTTTATTTCTGACATTTGAGGAGACTAAATTAGCAAAAAAATTGCAAAAAATTGCCTAATATTATTTCATTTGTACCATTTCATACATAATTAAATTTGTGTGACAAAAAATTAATTGTAATTATGATTTAATTAAGTAATAACATTGAGGAAAATAAAGATAAGTTATTTAAATGCAATACGAAATGGTCATATTAAAGCTATTGGAATGTAAATAGTAGTAATAGGAAAGCTCTGCCATCTCGCACGATGGTAGTTTGCAATTAAATTATTCAAATTAGCTAGGTAAGGATTTCTAATTTCGAATCACAGAACTTTAATCAGAAATTCACAGGTGCTGTGTAAGGATTCTTCACAAGACATGATTAAACTGTTATTCCCATTACTTCCTACTTTTACGTGCGCATAATTACTCATTTAATTGAAACACTGCTACGTTGTTACCATAAAAATTACAATTAGTCTAATTTTCGCTTTGGAGATTAAAAAGTACCTGTTCAAGTAAGTTGTATTACAAAAAGTAGTGAAGACCTTTAGAAAAAAAATACAATGTCTTGTATTTGTAACCAAAAAGCTTAACTAATTTATAAACACCCCTCTCCTCTCAAATTAAAGCCGGAAAATCAAATAAATAAGTATCATTACCTACAAGATATTCACAACTAGATATGCGGCTAATTTATTTTACTTAAATATTCCACATTCATCGTTAACACTTACATTGTAAAAATGTCCAGTTTGCATTGTTGTTGTTTCTAATGCCACTCGGTAACCGAGCCTGGAGTAGAGAACTACCCGATTTTAAGGCGAAGTGGGGCGGCTTCCGTTTTTATTGAGCGCCACAAGGGAGGAAGTCCGACTTTTGCTCGCAGCATGACACATCCGTTTTACAGGAAGGTCCCTTTCACACATCCATTCTCACTCACATATCGGAATTTTGATCCAGATCAAAGGCCGATAACCCCCTGATCTGGTACCCCCAGAGGTATTAATTTGGTATGGGAACATGGAGGACTTTGTGACCACGACATATTTAACGTGCCCCAGCCACCATTAGCCCAGTTTGCATTAAAATATGGAAGCGATTTAATAGTTACAAAATTTCGTGAATTAGCCAAGACTCAAAAATATAACTATCATAAATGTTTCAATTCCGTTTTCATTGGTTGCGAAAAATTTAATGTTATTGTAAATATTTTTGTGTATAATTTAATAAATAAATACACATACTTAAATATCCAACTCATCCAAAACTGAATTATCTGGGATAAACCTCAAATTTGACAGCATCGCTTTTTATGACAATGAAAATGTGTGCCTTCAAATAGCTTAAACCAGCTGAATAGGTTAGTTAGAACTTAGAAAATTTATTAATGTAAAGAAAATAAAGTAGTGGCTGAGTCCTTCAGGTTTTTGGATTACATACCGTAATTAAAACCATCTTCTTATAATAGCACCTTGCAGTTGAATGTATTTACCGTATAGAGGAAGTTTGTAAACGTTAAATTTGCAATTTTCCATCGGTATTACTTCGCGTAAGCATACGTTGTCAGTACAAGATCTGTTTAGGAACTTGATCATATTTTAGTATCGTCCCTTATAAACACTCTAAGTTGCGAGGCGTGTATAACCTATGTCAAAGCGTCCTTTGAAACATTATAAAATTTGGCAGCAAGAATTGTGACATAACTGACGAGAGTGACATTTTCTTTGAAATTGCTAAATAATATAAATTTTGGCGTTCTATATAATATGAATCATTTATTTCAAAAAACCAGTGAAGTGCCAAAACACTTAAATAGGTTCTGAAATACACGATTCAATTGACCTGCAAAACAACAGCACAAACTTGTTATTTCTTATAGTTTTTTTTTATAAAAACGAAATAAGAAGCGAATTCGAAATTGTGTTAGTGGACGTTTTAGGTTTTGTTAAGGTAAAATGTATCGTTTAATGCAATCAATTCACAATCTGTCTAAATGTGATGGTGTAGCAAAGCCTAGAAATCTTTGTAATGTAATCGTTTCCGGCTGCCTATTTCTAGCCTCCTTTAGAAGCTTTAACACAGCCAATTCCACCTCGTAATTTAGAACCCTGGTCGAGTGTCGAGGTCAACACCTGAGCGGGCACCCAATGGAACTTCGAGCGACATCGTACGCTAACGCCGTCGGGACATTCGACTCCACAGATTTAACGAGCACGTATATCGCAGTGTACTCGGGCACCCCGGTGATTTTTAGAGGATTTTTTATTCCACCAGCACGAATACGTCTATAGTATGGCTAGGACAAAGACAGAACCAAGAACCTTCTCGGTGCGAGGCTCGTCGCTTACACCTCTCGGCCACCGGGGGGTCTAGAAATCTTTGTTTAGTGCAGAAACTAAGCAAGTGACAGTACTAAACTGGTTTCCACACTTAACTGCATGATTTTCGACGTCAATGATTTGGTCAATGACGTCAATGATTTTGCAACCCTAATTGGGTTCTTCAGAAGATCGTTTGGTGTGTGATACTCAATATTAAATAACATCGACAGTGAGGTAAATTACGTTTATTCATTAAACTATAGCGGGAATAGATAAGAACTATTTGTGTAATACACTGCTCGAAACAATTAGGGGAGCACTTTGCGTACTTTTGTCAACCCTTTCAGTTCCAACGTTTAATTTTTTATTCTAAAAATCTAAAATTTGTGAAATAGATTCATTATGCATCCAGAATGGAATCGTAAAAAACAGGGGAAAAAATCTTAATTTTTTAACTAAAATTTAAGGGGGAAAAATTTGGAATCATAACTTTTGAATAAATTATAACAATTTTTTCAAAACTTTATTTGTTAAAAAAAATAAAATCAAGTTTTAAACATCTAAGAATGCAAGCGTGAAGAATTTAGGGTCAATTTATTTCATACAATTTTTGGGGAGGGAATTTTATTTTACCATGTTTTCACATTTTCATTTAATTAAAACATTATTTAATTCTTCAAAATACATGATTCTTCCATATAACGATAAATAAGTGTGAGTTCAACTTAGTAAGAAAAAAAAATAGCAAGCTGATGATTCAAAATGGAATCATTGGGGGTGAAAGGGTTTAAACCATGGATTGATGCAAATGATTTGCATTTGACTGGTTTTTGAAATAAACTATTCTATATTACAATTCTTAATGCTTTTGGTGCAATAGTAAGAAGCTATAATATGGATGTAAAAATCTCTTTTCACTAGGTAAAAAATAATAGCAAACATTCAGATAAATCTCTTCATAAGTCCTTTTCCGTTGTTCCACTTTTTTTGCTTACTTTGCTTTCCAGTTTACAGTTAGTTCAGACCATTTTTAAAATCCATCCCACAACCATTTTTAAAATCCTGAGTTTTAACAAATTTGTGAAGTCATTAACTTTATATGTATGTTAATATTTTATTATGTTTAGAACATTCTACTAAATGTTTCATGTTTCAAAGAGTCATTGAATGTATTTTGTTACTTATTTATATCAATGGTGTTCGTTTATTGTGAAAAGTTAAACTTTAAATGCAAATGCAATAAATTTAAACGGATTAATTTTATTTTAAATGAAAATATAATTTAAGAGTCCAACCAAGCAGAGTTATATTTTAAAAAAAAATTAATTAAAACATTACGAAAATTAATTAAAATACTGTCGAATTTATTTATTAAAAATTAATCGCTCATCAAACCTATTATAACATTCAATTGTACTCAACCGGTTGTTAACAAACAGATATTTATATTTTTGTTTTGTACTTGCAGTTTAATCTAAACGAAATGTGCAGGAAAGATGGAAAAATATAACTATGTTTTCAAACTTTTACTTTATATATAACTATGTATGTATTGTCATCTTTTATATTTTTGAGTCATATCTAACCATATTCTTGGTATTAAAAAACGTAATATTTAACACAAATCAAAGTTTGTAGCTGGAAAAAGCTATCAAAATCCTTTTTTTTTTAAACTCTAGTGTATAATAATCGAAAAAAATAAAATGATTTGTCTAAACAACTATTTTTTCCTAGCAAAAGCCATTTTTCAATATTTGAAGAAAAATTCATTGGTTGAAAAAATTCTAAAATGAATTGTAACTTTAGTCGGTCAAAGAAATTTCGATTATTTTTACTGTACAATCTAGATTTATAAAAAAGACATGTAAGAAAATATCTTTTTTAACTTAAAGTTTCCATTTTATGGTCTTGGTGTGAAACTTAATATAAATGCTTTAAATTTCAGCTGTATTTTCTTGAGATATTTTAATACATATTTTTTTATATAAGTTTCTGGCTTACAAAGTATTCTTTCTAATTTTAAAATTATGTTATATCGAAATATTGCTTATAAAATATTTCTGTAGGGTTCTGTAGTTTTTTGTATCTTCTGTACGTTATTGTTTAATAAATAAATATCTTTTCTAGAGGAAGAGTTTCAATTCATCTAATTGGTGTATCAGAGTTTGGATTACTTTATTAAAAAAATTTTAATTAACAAAAATAATCAAACCTTACTATTTTGAAATTAAAATTTTACTTCTATATATCACACAATATAATAAACGCATTTAATTTCAAAATTTTATTATTTTCAGATGTTAAGTGATTTATTAGAGATTTGCTTGCAAATTACCCATAAACATTTTTTAACGAACGTCCGCCATTAAATAGTTCTAAACCCTCTTATCATTTTATGATTCAGAAAAAGGTCTGGGCTCGTTCTTGCTAAATTGCTTTATCTTCACACGTTATTTTGAAGTAAGTTGAGTTTTTTTCATAACATAGCCACAATTTATCTTATATAGTTTTAATACGAATTTATAATAATTTTGGTGACTTTTAATGATTCATTAAAACAGAAAAATTCTTCATACATTCGTTCTGCTACATATTTTGTTCATTGTTGTTAAAATGCAAGTGAAAATATATCGTTATTGAGTTTTTGATTTAATTTGCCAATTACTAGGCATGTGTCATTTAAAAAGTCACAAAAATGTTCTTTAAATAATTATTTGATTTATGCAATTTTAAATATCCTCTTACACAATTTAAAAACGTTTATCTTCTTCATTTATTAAAGGAATAATATTTGTATTATACAGTAAAATAGCTTGTTTAAGCATCCTGTGTTACTAATTTGCATATATATGAAAGAATCTGACGTTACAAAGGGCTAGAAACAGATGTTGCAAATATAAATACTTTCAATGGTACTTAGAAAGCATCACATTTTAAAGCAACTAATATAACACTATTACATGCGTTTAAAAGTTTAAATTTGTTTGTTGATTCAATAAAACTTGTTTGTAGTTTAACCGACTGAAAATGAATTCGTCTCTTCAAATAGAAGAGCAGATAAAACATAACTTATTAATTCAAAAAGATGGTGTTTAGTAAATGAAATTTCGCAATTGTAAACGCGAAATCGTATTGAAAACAGAATTTATTAAAAAAAAATTTTTGTTTAATTTTACATTTGGTTTCGAATTTAATAGAAAACTGTATATATTTACATGTACTCAGTTCTTAGACTTCCTTAAGAAAGAAATGGATTAAAAATATAGGGGAGAACGGGGCTAGTTTTCCAATGAGATAAGTTTTCCACCTGGCCTTATATTGAAAATGATACATTAGGGGGCGACAACTGATAATTTGATCTATGAAGCAACCCTTCATATATCAACCACAAGAATCTTTGATCGTTGGTGTTGTTATATTGGCATTGGAGCTGTTTTTGTGATTTTTTCAACTAAATAAATTTTTGTGTTTATATTGAAATTTAAGTTAAACGTACTACTAGTAAATTTAATGTTTAATCATTAGGTGAATTTAAAGGTGGTTTCTTTTTGTGAGTATCTATGTAATTGTTTAAAAATAGCTTAACCTTTTGCTCTACAATGTGCTGTTAAAGTCAAAATAATAAAGTTAAAATTTAAAAGCGAACTCGGCAGGTTGTCCAAAATTTTACCTGACACAAATTCCAACAATGCCAAAGTGACCCGACCTTTATAAATTAAGCTTGATATGCCAACAAATTTATATTTTCTACTGCATGACGTTTAATATATTTGATATATTTTTAGTGTATGAACATTTAATATATTTAATCTCAAACATTTAATATATTTATTATGTATTTTAATATATTAACATTTATATATTTAAAGTATTTTTTAATAAATGAGCAATATAACAACGAAGTTCTTAATGTAAAAAGGGTTGTTTATGATAATAACTTTACTAACTTTTTGATAAATTTTTTTACAACAACTAGTTATAAGTTTTATTATTTATTTCCATACTATCTATAATCAACTGTATACTTTAGAATTAAATTAAAATGTTTAACAAAATCTATTGCTCTCTGAAATCCTTAAAAGCTACTACGGTTTTGTGACACATCACTTCACGTTAAATATTAATGGCTGCTTTGTTATTAACGTAAAAAACAAAACTAAAGCTAATGTTCTCTCTGAATAAGATTGATTACCTTCAAGAACTTTGTAACAGAATGGAAACTGTTAAACTTGGAATTTCATAAAATGCATTCTTATAACTTTTTCTGGGATATGTCTCGCACACATGAGGTTTTTATCGTACTTTATCCGCTAAAATTTTAAATGTGAAATATATTTAATGCAATGATCATTTATTGCATATCATTATACATTATAATTAATACCATATTATAAAAAAAGTAATAGGAAAATCTTAATTACATATGCAATTTAAAATCATTAAAAGAAACCTTTCACATTTAATACCTGTAATAATTTTTATATTTAAATACCTTATCTTACTCCAAAATTTAAATCGTTTTAAATCTTATCACTGTAAAGAATTGCTACAACTCCAGCCAAACATTAGAAACTATTTAACAATTAAAAGGAGAATTCATTTTTTCTTGGAATTCATTTTTTATGATGTCTCTTTCTATGATGAGTGTATCAGTCGTTGTATCCAGCAGGCTTTCAACAAGTTCTATCACAAATCCTGTGCAGTTACTATAAACAGGTGAAATTAAACTTATTTTACAATCTTCAAGTCTGAGGAATCGGCTGATTATGTCATAATATTGACATTTCATTCTTAAAACCTTTGTTTCCTTGCTCTAAAAAAGGAGAAACAAACTTTGTGAAAGAGTAATTTATTTCATCTTAAAGGTGAAAATTATGCACCAATTGGCTGCATAAGATTCCTTGGTGTTGATACTAGTATGAACAAGCACCAAATACATTGTTCCTTCAACTATAGCCGCTTCCTAGAACATCAAATATTCGTACATGAAAACTACATATCTGACCTTTCGTTAGGTAATCAGATCATGTCAATAAGATTTTAACATACTTACTTAGTAAAAGTGACATATTTATACTAAGAAAAAACACCACAATATTGAAGTTCATGTTGTTATTTACACAGTCTGATGACACAATAAAAAGATCATTGAAAACAAATGTTTTATAGACGAATTTTGATGTTCTAGGAGGAGGCTATACATTAATGCACATTTTTTTTATATATTTTGTACTTTATTATACTAGTAACATTACAAAGGCGTCGAATGCTGTCAACTGGTGGCATAAATTTCACCTTGAAGATGAAATAAATTTAACTTTCCATAAGACAGAGATTGTTTCCAACTTCTAGAGCAGGGAAATTAAGGTTTTACATAATGAAAAGTCAATTTTGTGGAATGGTCAGCTAATTCCCCAGACGTGAACAGTTTAATTTGACTGTTAGAAAAACATGCAAATGAGTAAACATGCAAATTTTCTCATTTTAAGATAAAAAAAACTCTTATGCAGAATGGTACCGTAATAAGAAAGGATTTTGAAAGGACTTGTTGCAAGTATTCTGGATAAAACAAGTGATATTTTAAGCATAAAAAGAGGACCACAAAAGTAATTTGAAGAAAAATGAACAAACATGTGCTCATAATTATAGTAAATATTTTCTAATATTTATTTTTGGTTGGAGTTGATAGTTTATCATTAAAAAAATAAAGTTTGTAATCAATGTCTATACATCATATTAAAATAATTAAAAGTATATTTCAATCATAGCTCTCAATTGTGCAAAGCTAAAATTCTGGGTAACCTCATAATTATGAGAACCAGTGTAACACCCATTCATGATTATAAAAACAATAAAAAAAAAGCTAAGTATAATTTTATTTAAAAAACATTTTGATGTATATGAGAAAAAAAGAAATGCGCATTATATAAATTAAAAAATAGAAACGGCATTGGAAATATATGTGTAATAATCTGTTTCTATTTCAGTTGCATGACTAATATTTTAAATTCTGAAACAAATAACAAATTTTTTACGACGTTGTTTAGTATTTACAGGTTATTATCAATAAAAAATTTAATTTTGAAGAAAACTAATATTAAAGTTTACACTTTTTTGACTCTAAATGTCTTAAAAAAATTAAATATTTAAAATTATAGCTTTATGTATCTCAAAAGTAAGGAAAAAATTGATATTTATGACATTATAAATCATGTCATTTTTTATGACCTGTCATCTGAATATAAATCTGACCTCGATATTTTTCAGGAGAGAAGGTATTATAAGTAAATATATGTAATAATTTCTTTTATTAGATCATTGGGATGCATGCTCAATAAAACAATAAGAAATCGTTCTTGTAATTGTCTTAGTTAAATAGTAATTAAGAACACAGCCTTCAGGAGAATCCTCAAACCATTTTATTAAGATACATTGACATATCCTTTTTTTAAAAATCACCAAACAAATAGTGATGAATTTTTAATTACAGAAAAAAAGTGAAATCAAGAAAGAAAAACGGATGTAAGAAAGATTTAGAATAAACTAGATCAAATATTTAAGTCTTATTTACTTAAGAGAGAAATACTTTCGACAATTCGTTTAGCTATTGTACCGATAGTTTAAGGTTTTTTTTCTTATTCAAATGACTTTTAAATAAAAAGTTGTAACACTATCTTTAAGTATGCAGTTTATTTTATTTTATATCTTATTCTATTTTTATAATCAATAAAATTTTTGAGCAAGTAACTTGAGTAAAATAATTGACTTAAGGGGATTTTCAAAATAATATTTTTACAAAACATTTAAATGCTGATGAAAGACCAGATAAATAAGAGACAAAATGTCGCAACTTCTAGAGAAAAATTAGAATATATTCCAAAGCATATAAATGAAAATTTTTAAATGTTGATTAATATTTTAATAATTTAATTTTTCCCCCTGAACTCTTGTAAAGAACACTTCCAGAAGAAGTTACTTCTAACCTCGTGAGAAGTTAGTAAGTAATTATTGATTTAAAAATAAATAAGCTTTAATAATAAAGACATCAGAATTAAATTAAAAGTGTCGTTATCAGTAAATCATTATTTCCTATAGATATTTCTTAATAAGCATTAAGTAAGCATGTAAAACGAAGTTAAGCGGATTTTTTAAACAGCATATGAAGTGTAGATTTTCGTTTGTTAAATTATTGTTTGTTTTAAAATAGTTTTAGATACAATTATTATATATATATATATATATATATATATATATATATATATATATATATATATATATATATATATATATATATATATATATATATATATATATATATATATATATAATATATATATATATATATATATATATATATATATATATATATATATATATATATATATATATATATATATATATATTATATAGTTTTTATTCACATATATACGAGCAAAACATTGAACAAAGAATTTTATGGTATTAAATATATTTTTTTACAAAAAATATACGGGATTACAATTTTCTTAAAATTTTTAATCAATACTATACTTTTATTAACATTTCCAAGTAATGGCATACTAAAATAAATATATGTTTTTGGAATGTTTGTTGCTTGCGGGATATATTCTTTTTTATTATAGCTGTGGTTTCAAAATAAAAGTGATAAAGCCCCAAAGAACGCTTGTTGAAATATTTGTTTTATTTCGCGTGAGGAATGTGTCACCGGAGATATTTCGGAAAGTTCAACTCCTAGTGATATGTAAATGTTCTCATACTTCATCATTTTTATTATTTTGAATTTTTGTATATTTTGAACTGTACTTAAAAGAATTTTTTTAGTTTACTATATTAAAGATACTTTAGAATAAATTGTCTACATAAAATAAGTTGCTTGTTTGTCAAAAGGAAAAAAATATTCATTTACCTATACACTACCATACTTTTTAACATAACAATTTCAATTGCATATAGTTAATACGTCACAGTTAAAATTTGTCGATTTATGGGCTTAAACATTGTAGCAAAATTGTTGTTTTATTTTCTAATTTTTTTTTAAAAATCTGTATTTGAAAAAACTTTACAAATCACAAACGTGAATGTCATTTTTCTATTTTCTAATTAAGCAAATTCCCACATTTCATCGTACAAAAAAATCTTAAATCATTAAACTAAAATATAAATAAAAAATTAAGAATGGAGCGAATAGGCGGTTATTGTAATTTATATTTATTTTGACATTTAGAGATTAGTTAAGCAAGCTTAAGTTTGAGAAGTGGAATGGGAATGAATGATTTTACAAAAAAATTTAATTAGATAAGAACTTGATTAAAAATTCCGTTATAATTTTGTCAATTAATTTTTATTTAGCACAGAAATTTGTATAAGAAGCAAAATAATTTTTTCATCTCTGGATGTACTTTTTTTATGTTTGAATTTAACCTGCTTTTTTTTCTTTAAAACATTTTTATCCACGAGTTTTCTAATTTCAAAGTTCACAAAAAATAATAACTAGAACTAGTTTTAGTTTTTAATCAGAGTTTATTCTTATCATATTTTAATTACAACAACTTAAATAAAAAATAAACTTCAATGTATTCAAAACTGATTGGAATTTTTTTTATATATGTGCTACTAACTGAAAACCAACTTTTACATAGATATGTTTAACAAATCACAAAAAAACTATTTACCAACGCTCCAAAGTCCCGACGCCGCGTACATTGTTACCTATAAAGTTACGTTGAGTGCCTAATCAGATGTTGGTTCGTCATTTGACTGTGATTTTAAATTATGACGCCCGTAGCAAATATTGCGATCATTCAACCGAAATTATTCTGCGACGGTTACTCAAACTAACCCTCAATATGAAATTATTGGTACCTATCAATAACTCAATAGTTCTAAAACTATCTATTTCAAAATTCAAACTATACAGAGTATCAATCAATTCAAAATATCGTACTTAATCACACAAACCGTGAGTAGATACAAAAGTCATGTAGGCAGCAGCTGTACAATTGAGTAAATTCTACACAAATCGTAAATCTTATACATAACGTATCGAATTGCATTATGTATGGCACCATTTTAGATTATATTCAACAGTCCCTATTCTAAGAAGGATATTATCTCAAAATGTATATATTTCGGTGAATTCTTTTTAACTTAATTTCTTTTTAAATTTACCGATGATCAAACAATTTTTACTTGATACGAAAACAAGAGTACGGATACTAATTACTATGTTTATATGGATTTTACTCAAAAGTCTTTATTTTCTTTATTGTATTACTTTTTTTAAAACAAAATTTCAATTAAGTTTTTTGTTACATTAATAAATATTTAGATACATATATTCCTCTGAAAAATAGGCAATTGGACGGAGTGTAAACGTGTTTTTATTGAATGAGCTCTAAATTTATATGTTCTACTAATACTTAAAAATATATATATTTATGTAGTAAATGTGTTGTAAAGACCTTCTCACAATTGAATTTTTTAATTTGATTAAAAATTATAAAATTGAGTTTAAACTTTAAACGATATCTATATTGGTAGTATAACTGATTGTACGTAGAGATACAAATATGAACGTCTGTATTCTTTGGTGGATATGTGTTTGGTGGATTGTGATCTTTTACATCCTCCATATACATCAAACAATTCCATAACTTGATAATAACCAGCATGAGTAACCACGAACATAAAACTATGCGAAATACTTACTTAAACAGTGTTATGGAATATATAATACCTCTTTAGTGTATTTTGTTGAACATTTCAACCAACAAGAGCACCGGAAAATCGGTATTACATTACAGCATCCTTTGTTCCTAAACAGCGTACGTGTTAAGCTATTCAATTGATAAGCTTTATTTAAATGATGAGCGTTGTAGGATTGGCATGATAGCTAAACTATAATGAGTGACTAAGTTTGTAACGATGCATGTATTCACATAGAAACTATTGTCTCCGTCTTCGCTTTAATAACGTTAATTTGCGAATGGTAAAGTTTACGAACTTATATCACAATCGCAATATCTTTCCGATTACAATTATGTTAATTATACGAAGATGGCGTAATTTCCAAAATTTTGTTTAAATATTTTGAACTTTTCGAAATTAGAAACATTATATAAATCTGTATACGCTTGTTATTAATCTTTAATAGAAGATTTTAAGATAAGAATAAAATTAAATAAAACATGAAATATTTATTCATTAATATAATAATAGCTAAATAGATTTAAAAAATACAATGTATGAATTGAACTGTTTTGAAGACTTTGAAAATTCATTTATGAAAAAGAAATTAAATACCAGCATTATTTTAATGTGTAAAAATTGAAAGAATACATTAAAAAGTAAACGACATGATTATTAAAATATATTATTTTAAAGAGTAAATTGTTATATGAGAACGTGTATAAAGTATTTTATTGTCTTAAAGCTTAGGATGGGGTTTATATTTTCTACTTTATAATGAATCTTAAGAGTAATATACTTTATATAGAATTAGAAAGCGGAATTTCTGAATAAGTTTAAATCAAATTTTAGAATTTGGAAATAATACAATCGAAATGAAAAATCTGACTAATGAATGTATACGTGTGAAATCCCACACCCATAAATTTGATCGTATTAAATGTTTCGTCCTTAATATATTCACTGTAACATTGCAAATTTTAATAAAAATAGAAATGCACCATCAGAAGTCACGTACATCAGTATACAAATGTTTTTAAATCGGAAAACATAAAAATGAAAAGTTTTTATACATATTACTAATTTAATATATATTTGTTTCATTTTCTCTTTAATATATTTATATCGTTTTCCATTATGTTGAGTTGGTTTAAAATAATTGGAAATATTGATAAAAAGCTCATTTAAGCCAGATATTTTTATTTTAAAAAGATAATATGTCATTAAGTTTTGTCATTTTTTTAAAAATAATATATTTTTGCCTGAATGAAAAGGAAATTCATCTAAAAATTATAAAAATATAATCAAAAGTTGGCACTCGTTTATTTCTAATATATGAACTAAAACTAATGTTGCAATCGCCGACAGTAGTTCATATTTTTCACTTTAATTTTTCTATGCATTATTCTATTAAAGCTAAAATATTTCTGTATGCTGTAAAATATGTGTTAGCATATGCTTCAAAACACTTCCAACCAAAAATACAATCATACTACATTTGTTTTACTAAAACTTTATAAAGAATTTGCATTTTACTTTATATGCTAATGGTATCTGGACTTTAGTCACTTTCGCCAACTGAAATCCTCTTCCCATGTTAAGCAATTTCGATGAAAAGAAAACAGGGTTACTTCAATTTTTTGTAAACTTAAGAAATCAAGACTCGTTAAATTAAGTTTTGGGCTCTGTCATATCATAACCAAAAATTCTAAGAAAACATGAAAACTTAAATATAAAAACTGAATTAACTTAAAGTATGCTTTCGTATATCAAATGATATTTTTTATTCATGTCTTATTCTCTATATTACCTTTTTAATTATATTTTACTTAGAAACCACGAACCGAATCATAATCTAGTGACGTCATTTTTATACCAGATGTACAATTTTGAAAAACTTTTGATCAAATGAAGAGTTTGCCGTTGAATTTTTTTCGAGGTAATAATATACTTCTAAATATATCAATTTTAATTATAATTGTTCTGATTCGTCTTTAAAATGTACAAAATATCATTCAGATAAATAAAGTTTAATTAAATGATGATTTTGAATTTATAAAAAAAACATTTTTTATTATTTAGAAATTAATAATTTTATAATGATTACAATCTAACAGTCATCAAATATACTTCAATTGTGGTGCTATTTTGTCTAAATAAATTGAATATACAATTTAAATCCATAAAAACATTAAAATGTCCACAAAAATTAATTTGCATTTTATTCATGTATTTTAATAGGAAGTGTCTTCGTTCACACGACTTTTGAAGATCCTTATATTTCAAAAGAGCTAAGAATTTCAGTTCATAATTTATTCCGCAGTCGAGATCCAAATACTTACGCTCAAAATTCTCAATGGCAAGTTTGTGCGGGAATTCAAAGTTATGTTTCTGCGAAATTCTTCAAAACAATTCTATGCACAGTTTCCACTCCCAGTCACGTCGAAATAGAAACATTTCCGTCTCTTAACCAGATGCTGGGATAAAATATAAGATCCTGTCATTTTGCGGACTTTTAGTTTAAATATGGATAACATTATTTAAGGAATAAAAAGACGTATTTTTATGAAACTCGATGGCTGGCATGTGTATGAATTTTTGTTTATTTGGTAACAAAAACATATTTTTGAAGCACTTTGACAAATTCAATATTAAAAACAGAAATTCGGATAAATCGACACTTTTATCATGTATATTTGTAATTCTAATATTAATTCTTCATTCATATTGCTGTATATGTCGTATCGCCGCTGTACTTAGAGGCTAGCCACTAATATGATAAAGCATGAAAATACAGTGGGCAACTGTAAAATCGAAAAATGCTTCAAATTAGTTTTAATTTTCAGGAAATCTATCTTGATAAATACGCAACTTTTGTACACATTCCACCTATTTTATTTAAAAAATATATTAATTTTAATGTAACAAATATAACAAAAAATATAACATATATTTGTAAATATAACAAATATTTTTTGGGGCTTTGACTCACAAACTTCCCAATGTATTTAAGAAATCTTCGTAATTTTCTGAAACGTACTCAAACTTCTTTCAAAATTAGTTTTTATAAAAGAAACACCCACTACAATTAAAAATAATGATATTTTTAAGGTATGAACGTTTAAAGAAAATCTTTAATTACGGGGCTTTCGCAATAGGTATTGATCAAAGGTTTGCAAAAGTTTCTTGTAAATAAGTTATTCTAACTTCCTGCAAGACTTTCTTTAAGACTTTTTTTTTATTCTTCTTTCTGCTAACTTTCTGCAAATAATTAAAAACTGCAAGATTTAATGCTCATTTAAAAAGCATAAGAAGCCATTTTTATTACAATTAAATCACCATTGCCATTCGCAACAATCGCTCGAGAAACTTTAATTCTTTTAGACAATAAATTAAAATAAATTTATTTTTGCGACATCTATCAGTTTGAAATGACGTCAAATATATTTCACAACGAGATTCTTTGTATGTTAATATGAAATATTTTCATTTTATCTAAAAACGAGGAATATTACATATTTATTCTTTGAAATATAAATTAATTTTTGCAAACGATAAGTAATAATTATTGATTTTTCGAAATAAAATAAAATAAACTAGCAAAATTTAGCATGTAAATGTTTAGTATAGAAATAATGCTGTGTTTGGCGCCTTTTACCTGTTAAATACAACTGTTGTGTGGAAGCGGGTTAAGTAACAGATTCTGTTACAAACCTACTTGTTTATTTTTAATTTATAAAAGAAAAGTTAACTGCAAAGTATAACTACGGAAAATTGTATGGGTGGGAGACATGTAACTATCTTTATATAACAATAATTATATATTTCATAATATAACAATATCTAAATCGTAGCTAAAACTGATTTAAAAGTTAAACTTTTAATTAAAATTTATCTATTTAAGAATATACAGTAATTCCCAAAAAGAAAAGCATTCTTTCCAAAAGTTTCAGCTAGTTTAGTCCCTGTAATGGACATAACATTTCAGCCAAACGTTACTTTATGTGGATCCAATATAACCTGTTTACGGTGGCTACAGATAGCAATCTATTTTAAGTAGAAATGAAAGAGTGTCTCGTCCAGAGAGTTACTATTTCTCACGCCCAAACGTGGATAGTCTCATAACAATACTTTTTCTGACAAGCTTTTATTCCGACTTATCAAATAAATAACTTTGGCGATTGTCCAAAATAGCTTACGCTCTTGCGGACTCCATAACTCCAGGAACAGGAGAAACAAATAACTTTCTGCGATGCATGTGATTTGGTGACTTTTGTTTCGATTTAATAATCTCTTTAACTAAAAAAAATATTTGACAGGCGAGACTACTCTGTTTGGATTTACAAAAGTGTAGCTAACATTTTCCTCGAATTTCAAGCTTTTGTTTTGGTCAAAAATATTTTATTGACTACTCTCAGAAAAAAATTGTGTTCAAACAGCACAGGTGGAACACAATTTTTTTCTAAGTTTTTCTAAGTGTAGTCAATAAAATATTTCCGTTGTACCAACACAATTGACGACCCCGAGAGGAGACTATTATTTTATCCATGCGCGATTGACAAAAAACTGTAAATTTTATTGTTTTCTATATTATTTGTAACAAAACTTTAAATTTCCTTTAAAAAATACCTTAATATATATATTTGAGCTTTAATATAGCTAGTTATCCGCAGCATTTAAGAGCAGATGCTGACCTACATTTCGTAAGAATACATGCTTGCTGCATCTTCAACACAATTTTTAGCCTACTTTTCTTTTTTTAATTCGAAAGAATTAAAAAAGGAGCTGAAATTAAACATTTATATTATGACACTTTTGATTTTTAAGTTAAACTTTCAAAAACAACAGAATTATATCGTCACAACAGCAGATCTCTATTAAAACAAAAAAAAATCTTGCGACGCAATTCGAAAGAATTTTTGAAAAAATGAGAAGTAGCTATTGACATGCTGACGATGTTCATCCGTCTGTCCTTCCAAAATCAGTTCTATCCGTCGGATCTTAAAAATTCTTTTTTTTGTTAGAAAGGTATGACTTCAGATACCCAACTTTCATACTTTTTGTTGCCTGACTATACGTTCGGATGGACATCTGTCTACTGTCTGTCGGTGAATTTTCCTTTGAATTAGCATTAACATTATTTTTAGTCATTATTTAAAACGCTGTTGTCATATCAACAACAGCATGAAAAACTATTTATTTCATATTAATAGATGAAAGAAAATTAATTTTTGCTACAAATCAGTTTGGATCATAATATGTAACACGATTTAATTCTTTGATTGTTCAGTATTTGTTTAAAAAGCGGCAAGGCATATTTTTTTGGCTAAAAATTGAGGTTAGTGTTAATTTACAACTCGAGGCACCAAATATTATTTTTTTACTCTCCATAGTCTCCATATTCTTCTTTTATACTTATTTTTATACACTCACAATTGGTCATGCGTTAGTTGTAATTCTGTCAAACTATGTGAATGGTAACTAGTAGTGAATGGTATTTAAAATAAAAACAGCTTGCTTGCAAATTTATCTTTGTATTGGAAAGTTAAAATTAGCATTTTTCTCGGGAAATACATTGTTTTCTCTAAAGTTATATGCGTAACATACACATTTACCAGAATACAAAAGGTTATTAAATTCTTAGCATCTTAATTATTTAGTAGTAACTATTATCAAACTTAGTTTTAAACAATGCATTATTCTAGCAGGAAATAGTTTGGTGAATATTTTCAATAATGATACTTTTTGGCATTATTAATTTTATTTAAAGTGTTGTATTTAATGGGAAAAAATTGCATACTATCATTTTCAAAAATAATTTGAACATTAATAGCGAAAGGAGATATAATAAAAAATAATTGAAAAATTATATTGTTTTCAAAAAAGAGCAAATTATCCACTTTTAAACCTTTCCCAAAAGGTGTTCCTTTTAGTTATGAATATGGTGGAAGTTGAATAAAAATCATTTTGTAGCAAAAGAAACTGACGGTAAATTTGTTTCAATAAAAAGTGATAGTAGGTTTTTTTGCTAAAAAAATGACAAAATGTTCTAATATAACAGTTGAAAATTGCCACACCCAGTAATTATTTCAAATGTCATTTGAAAGACAAAAAAAAGGATTAAAAAAAGAAGTTTCAAAAGGTCATTCAAATAATTAATATCTAGGAATCTAGGTGAAAAAAATACTTAGTACTTCTTAGAGACTTAGACATTTTTAAAAGTTGGTTAGACTTTTTTGCTGCTAATCTAAACACTCCCAAAGTGTATTTCACTAATGCAGATAAGCGTCTTCATTGTAAACGATGACCTTTTCTACATTTATATAAATTAGTTTTCGTTTACTCCTTTTTTGTTTCATTATCAAATCCTAGATTAGGTACTCTTCAACTTGCCTTGAATATCTATATAAGGAGGACCAATATAGCTGGGGAACTAAACACTGATGGTTTCGCTTCAGTTTGACTAACTGACTGCAGCAATTCACTGCATTGCCCCTGATTTTTTTTTTTCAAACCATAATACAACGTCATAAATACAACTTTTTTAAACTCTAAAAGAAAAATGTGTCTCATTATTACACAGAGAAGTTTGGGTAATATGAGACACGCATTCAAACTCTAGTCTATCGTTGGACTATGTATTCTACATTATGCTATACAACATACGGATGAATACAATTTTCAATTGCTGAAATAAATGTAACTACATGTGTCACAATATGTGTCACAATAAAGTGTTTACTAAATCATCGTAACAGTTAAATAAAAGCAGAAAAACTAAAGATTTTCAATATTTTTTCAAGAATTAAATAGCAAAACATTTTTAGTTCCTTAAACAAATATTTTTAAACCCTCAAATTTTTGTTTTGTATTAAGCGTGTACCAGTGTAAAGATTTATAATGATTTGAAATCCTCAAATAAATTTTTTTAATAATTGAATTATTTCCCGAAGGAATACTGTCTAGATATTATCCCAACACGACCTTTAAGTAAATTTTAAAACTTAATTTTCCCTAATTTTTTAAAAACTTTTTTTAATGCTAAGTGCGTTCACAGAAAGTTTTTTTTTTAAATAAGTAATTATTTTATTTTTTATAAATATTTTTGTGGAAAAGAAAAGTATAAATAAACTTACACGAAATTCAAAAACGATAAATTAGATACACATAAACATTTCCATGCATAAAAATATTAATTAATTATTTTATGTGTTTTAATAATTATTATATTTTTAAGCAAAAAAACATTCAATCTGAAAACAGTAATTGCAGAAATATATTTCCAAAATAATTTTATTTATTCTGAAACTAACTTTTTAGTATATTTGGGGCATAACATATAAAATAATTATACGATTTTTTTTTTCTTCTACAATTTTTAATTCCGCTTTTAAAACAGCATAAATTGAAGAACCCCTCCCACCCCAAAAAAAAGTCACAAACAAAACAAAAACTTTTCAAAACATTTAATTCCCTCTTAAAAACCCATCCCAAAAATCCAACAAAACAAAAACATGCATTTCAATTCAAACTTACTCACCAGGGTATAGGTGCCACAAGCATAGCTGCCACTTTTGACAGTCTTCCAACAGCAACAAGTATCTGCGGCCGGCATCTTCAGGAGACGGACTGATCTCACTCCCGCGCTTCCGTGAACTCTTTCCGCTCTTGCCTCTAACAGTCCTTTTAGTGACCAGGAGAGCGCTTCCCATTGGCTGGCATCCTTTCCTCTCTCGCGCTCGCTCAGATGCGCTTTCGTTTTAAGACACTCTTTGAGTTTGGTAGAATTCTCGTATCCGGAGAAACTTAAGTCTCTTTAAAGTTGGGGATTTTCACTTTCGGTTTCTGTTAGGTTAGGTTTCAACTTTTCCCGGGTAGGATGTTTATTTCTGTTTTGTGTTGTAGTTTGTTGGTCGTGTTAGAGTCAAGGAGATTGAGTGCTTTAGTTCTGTATTGAGAAAACTAGTTGTGAGATTAAAGAAACTATACCTGGGGAGATGGTACACACTGCATATTTTATTAAAGTTAAAAAAAAAACGTTCAGCTCGCTTTCGTTTTAAGAAATTCTTAAATTGGAATTTCTTGAATTTACTTGAAATATTTAGAATCGGAACACCTCGGAAATTATATTTTTCGTCGTAATTCTTAGAAAGATGAGTAGGGAATTTTTTTTTAATTTATATTTCTAGTTTTGATAGATAAACATTAAATATCAAATTACAAAACTTTTTTGCCCAATACAATTCCTATCGAAGTATAAATAAACTTATTTTGTAGTAAATTTGAATTTCATCAAATAGGAAAAAAGTATCTGAAACAGTTAAAACGATAATGCCACGATAAAAAAAGATGTTATACGGATTTTTTTTACTTAATTTTTTATAGGGGCTGGGGAGCCCAGACGGTTAGGCATTCGCCTAGCATGCGGAAGGTCCCAGGTTCGGGTCCGGGCATTGCTAAAATAATTGCTGACCTATAAACGGCCCATGCAGCGAAAAATGTCCGATGAATAATACCCCGTGTCTAGGGAATGCACGTTAAATATACTTCAAAGTCTTAACGCTGTGTAAGATGTCGCCCTTAACGGTTGCGTTGGGTGCCTACTCAGGTGTCGGCTCGTCACTTAACTGTGGTTCTAAAATATTACGCCCGTCGCCAATAGCCCCCGTGTAGCTCTAGTGCGACGATAATTCAAACTAAACTAAACTAAAAAAATTATATTTAATACCGAATCGTTCATAAAACCTTTAAGAAAGCTACCAATATTGGCCTTGAAAAACAAGGAAGATTTTAATTAAGACTTGTTTTTTAATGAAACCTGTAGGTATACGAACGAAAGTTCACTGTTTCTAGAGAATCATTCTTTATTATATAAAGGGTGTACCCGAATATTTTCTTTGTCCTTGTAAAAATATTTTTTTTAATTTACTCTCGAGCTTGAAAAAATGCCAGAAACAGAGTTTCACTAAATTTAATAGAATAAAAAAAATTTAATAAAATAGTCACAGATCCAGTTCAACACATATTTAATCTATTCATTTGACAACAATTAATTCAATTGGTTGAAGTCTTCAATGAACGGAACGCACCTTATATTTTAGTTATACTTTAGAGAATGTGAGTTTTGCTACTAGACCCTTCACATAGTTTAGTATTTAAATATCGATTTTAGCGTCTTAATTATGCGATGAACTTCAAATCTATTAAAGCAAATAGAATATAATCACATTAACCGCACTAATATGATAAAGTTAAACGTTGGTAACGTATACTTCCTCTAACAACATTTTTATCATCATGAATAATGCATTTTCTTTCTTTAAATAGGATTTAATATTCAAAACAAAAGAGTTTCTAATCAAATATGCTCTAGTGCCATCAACAAACACGTTGAAAGATAAAATTAACTCATGAATCTCCTACTCAAACAATTTAGGAATTGATAGTGCTGTTTCCTCCTATCAAAGTGGTTTGATAAAATTCTTAATTTGGTATTACGGTAACATGGATTACGGGTTAGTGAGCAGCTCCTAATTTAAAATGAATTTTATCTGCATTTTACAGATTTTTTAGGTTGTTATTTGGAACTCACATTAAATAATTAGTTCTTTCTTACATTAATAATAAGTTCTTGGTTTTAAAGGGATTTGCTTTCAAATTTATACTTTACGGATTAGCTTTGAGAAATAATATAAATTGTTTAAACATTGCATTAAGCAATTTTTATTTTAAGTAAATGGTTAGTACAATTTTTTATATTTGAGTTCAGTTTTAACTATTTAAATATGTAAAAATATCTTTAAACAATTCTTCTACAAAATCTTATATGATTAAAGAATCAATTTTTTAAAAACTTTAACAAAATCATAGATATCAAAAATCTAAATGAATGTATTTAAATTTTGTTACTTACTGTTTAAGGGGAATAGGTATTGCATTGCTCTAATAAAAATTGGTTCTCAAATTTGAGAATAATGTTCTAGTTTTTGAGAACATAATTGGTTTATAAAAGCTCCGAATACATTGTTTTTAAATTTGAGATCATAGATGTGTTCTCATTTTCGAGAATGATTGAGAAAAAATTGATCGTATGATAGCAGGGCTTAAACTCATGATGCGAGGATCCACGGTAAGCCTAACACAGAGTGCATACCAAATGTTCCATCCCACAGAATGTGGGTGTTTATTCTACTTGAGGTTGTTGTGTAATGAACCGCCCTAGACGAACTAAAATTTAAGAACATGTATGATCTTATATTTGAGATTTTAAAGTATTTTTAAGAATATTGTTCTCAGAAAACTTGAGAACATTCTAGTACTTGAATTTTAGAGATTCATTTGTAACAGTGCTCAAGTTTTAAGCTTCAACGTATTTACTTTTAAGAATATTGTTCTCACAAATAAAACAAGAACATACTAGTACTCCCTTTTGATAGTTTAATTTTTTAACTGTGTGATGAATAAAATATATAGACAGCAAAATAGCTAAAATAAAGGATAAGGCAATATATCTTTAATTCTAAAGCAATATTGCTTACTTATACCAGTACATATTATAAGTTTTAAAGTTTCCAGAAAATATTCATAATGAATCTATTAGTTTAAGAACTATAAAACGCTTTAGAAACAAATTTGACTTTTTTTTCCAAAACTTTAACAGAAAATATAACTTAGTAGCAGTATATTAAGAAATATTTTTTTAAACTTATACGGGTCTTTAAAAAAGGGTAGTTTGGAAAAAAATATTAAAAAGATTTTTGGTAACATATTAACTTTACAAAAAGAACCCATACTCTTTAAAATGTATCAATACGTTATACACTGAAAGCAAAAATATATAGATATAAGCCAAAAAAACTGCTTTATCGCAAAATATGAATAAAAAAAGACAAATTAGTGTTTTGATGATTTCAATACTGATACAACATTGCATAAGAAAATACTGATCTATACTGGATACAGCTTACATAAAAATACTTTTTTACTAAAACAGTCATATCTTCCGTTTTAAGGAAGCTTTTAAAATCCTTTGGTTATGCAAATGACACAAATTTGTTCCAGAAAGTGGTACACCTAAAAATAGCATACCTTAAGCAGAGTATATAGGAGAAGGAGTATAGAATCTTTTCTTTTAAAGGGAATATATCTTTCTATTTTTTGTGAAAATCTTAATATATTATTTTACAAAATGTGGAATTTGAGGGAAATGTTTTTTAAATATTGAGGGAAACATATGTAATACAAATGTTTCTTATTTATTTTTTCAACTTAGAATGTTTTTGTTTATAATTCAATTTTAGGTATGATCTGATTCATTTTAAAATATCATCATTTCTACTCCATTTTCCGTAATGTAGTATAAGGTAATGCAAACCCAACATTGTATTTGTAGCCGCAAAGCCTAACTGCTGGATAGTTTTGGCTACATTTAAGATTTATAGTAATATTTTGAAATAGTTACAACATATTTTTATTTCTAAATAAGTTTTTTGTGGCTACTTTAGTGTGGTTATTAGCGTGTCTGACTTCTAGGCATTCAACCATTGTTTGTATACGAATTGGGCAATACTTCATCCTTTTTATGCCAATATCAATGTGACGTAAAACTCACAGAGAGAGAGAGGAGAGCTCTATGCTGTAAAAAGTAACCACCATGTCATTATACAGGGTTTTTTGCAGTGCAGGTTAGAAACATAATCGTCACATTATTAATAATACTATTTTTAAGTTTGTCATATTTCAAGTCTTGAAATATTTTTAGCAAAATTTGGAGTGAACATATAAAATTTTGAATTTATTTTTGGTTTATATTTTTTTCAGTTTTACAAAATATGATTGTTCACAGATATTAGATTATAAATTTTTTATCTGCAAAACAACACCTAAATGAAGCCAACAGTTATAAAATGTGTCTTATATGATTTAATAGCTCATCAAAGAATAGAGGAAAACTACAATACATTATTAAACAAATTACATTAAGCTTGATATTCTGACTCACTCAATAACATAACCATGCGTTTATATCTGACATAGTTACAATATTTAAGTTTCGGTTCTATTCTAAATTTATCAGACTTTAAATCATTGACGACCCCTTTATGAATGCCACTGACCATTTCTGAATAAAAAGTTTATTTTATTTTTTTATTCGCTTTTCGAGTAGCGTAATCTGTCCTACATAAATTATTCGGTACTATGGTCTTCATTTGTCTTATATTTTGTTTATTTAGATAAACTTATACAGAAAGTTCTTTTTCGCTTTTAAATTTTCTTGTCAATCGTCCGTCATTAATTCCTATTTTTTATATACTTGAAATGGTAAAATTATTTTTAAGTAATCTCTTTACCTTTTTCATGTACAAAGGAATTTTACAGCCTAGTTTAAAAGTTTGTTATTATTTTCCTAGAATTTTCAAAAAATATATAAACAATACTTATTAAGGGTGTTAAGATCAAAAAAAGAAATCTTGTGTTAATATGAAAAAAAAACACAATGCGTCAAAAAACGATAAAGGAAGAAAAATAAATGGCCTTTTTAAGTAAATACATCATCATTTTTTTAACTTACGTTTGAGACAAAGACAAATGATCGTCTTTTCATGATAATTTCATCCTTTTTTACATAAATCAATAGCTGAGAAACCGTATCAATCTTAGAAACCAAGATCGCATGCAATATGCAGTTTTTTTTACGATAATTATACAGTTCTATAGGGAATAGAAGCATATTTTCCTGGAAATTATTTTTCATGATATTTAAAAAAAATTCCCTATTGAGAAGAATAAAAATTATTTTGTGTAAGAATTTGCAATTCGTTAACTGTATGGAAGTTCGCGATTAAAAATTTAGTTTTTCAAAATGTAAGAAATTCCACGTGAAAGCAAACAAAAAATAATACTATTTCACCCCGATCAACACCAAATTTTAAAAAAAAAGCAGTTAAATAACATACTTTTTTACCATAGAAGTTTAGATTTTTTAATTACATTTTCTTTAACTTTTTTTTAAATTTTGGAGAATGTGAACAATCTTTTTTATGGTTACAAAAATTCGTGTGACAATAGCAGTTCTATGGGTTTTACAGAGTTGTTTAAGGTACCATTAGAAAGCTCCTTCCATGAAATTTAATATATTTTATTCGAATTTTTTTTACACAAAAAGTTTTTCACAAAAATTAGGGAGAAAGATCAAACAATTCCTGATGCAGTATTTTTTCTAAAAATTTTCAAAAAGTATATGCTTTTAAAGTAATCTTTAATAATATCATCTTTTGAAAATTCAAGTGGGATCATGATGGAATTAGTGGTTACAGCAGATAATGGGAAATAACTCTAAAAATTTCATATACCTGATTTATTATAAATGCATACATTGGTACTTAAAGAGTAATGTAATACATAATTTTTAATGGAACTTACCAGGTTTAATTTTCAATACAAATTTTAACAGACACAACATTTGAAATTTTGAATTTTTTTTAAAAAAAATTTTAATGTATTTTTTTAAAAAGTTAATATCAAATATTCCTAAAATAAGTGCTATGAAGTTTAAATACAAAGTATTTATGGAATGATAACTGGAAAATATTTAATTTTACAAGTGTCTCTTGTATGCTAACAGAAAACATTCGATGCGCGCTATGTTATTCCATAAAATTGGTTACTGAACGTTGCCTACTGCCAATTTCTGCCTCCAAAAGGATCTTAAACACTGTCACGTAAGCCTTGCTATTTTGGACCGAGTTCAAGTGACGAAGTCGACTCCTGCGCCTGCAAACAACGCAACCTTCCAGTTACACTTACGCTACGGGGCATCAGTACTTCGGACTCAACTGACTTAACAAGCACGTATGTCCCAGTGTAGGTAGGTAGGTTGATAAAGATATTTTCCTGTTTTTGTGCTTGGTTAGAGACCCGCTTGTAAACCTTCGTCAAGTAATACAGACATAGAAAGAATTTTTACTGACACAGAGAAAGAAAATACACCCAGGGCGAAGGCGGGAATCGAATACGCACCCGGTACAGTGCGCAGTGTTATCGTAATGGGCTGCGATCTAACCCACTAGGCCCCCAGGCCTCTGTCCCAATGTATTCAACCTCGCCATAAGTAACATTGGTAACTCGCAGCCTCGGAGCGACGAGGCTGCCCGATGGGGTTCCATAAAACTGATGGCAGCATTTTCACATGTCTCATTTCTCTTTGTCTGCTACTCAGACAAGACTAATGTGACGTTAATAACTATAATTTATGTTTCTCCTAGTTACCTAGTAAAAGTGATTATATGGACTGTTTCTCTTGCTCCGGGAGAAGAGTCCGAATCCCGTAGGGGTCAGACTTCCTCTCTTAAATGCCTGATGTAACTTTAGAATTTAATAAATCTTAATTGCTCTTCCACACTCACACCTAACTATCTTTTATTTATAAACCACTTTATCATTGATATGTGTGGTAAGCATTTGTTACCTCAACCTTTATGGTGTAAACTTTCACCATGGAAAGGAGAAAGCTTTCACTACACCTACAAAAGAGTAAACTTTCACAACAAAAATAAGTAAGCTTTGTTCAAAAAAATTTGAAAGCTTGCACCATAAATGGTGAGTAGCAGCATTGCTAATTTCTATTCTATGGTGAAAATTTAATTACTATGATTGGTATAACTTTCATTTTTTTAATGATTTTATTAGAGATTTCATTATACACTCTTTTCATAATGGTTTTTTATTTGAATCCTTTAAGCGATCAATGGTGATTACAATTTTTAAATATGACGATAAAAATGTTTTTCCTACCTATAGGCCTATATTAATTTTAATTAAATTTTCTATATTTATTGAAAAAAAATAATTTTCATCGATTCCATGTTCTTTTGCCATCAACTGATTTTTTTATGCTTATAACCAGAACGGTTTTTTGAACGGTAAAAAAACAAGGTGCTCTTCTTAGTTTTAATTAATTTGTTTATGATAGCATCGATAAAAAGATTAGCAAAACTACCATTTTTTCTGAAAATCTCTAAAGCCTTTGACAGTGTCAACTATGAGTTTTTAATTATAGAATTAGTTTATGTAAGAGTTAGGGGAATTGTTTTGAGTTCCTTTAAGTTAAAATTAGATCACAGATGGTAAAAAAGTGTAATGATTTTAGTTAGTCATATACTAGTCGGGCAGCTTGTCATACGCTCATTTAGCCCTTCATTATTGCAGAATTTAATAGGTAAGCAACAGAATTATTTTTAAGTTAACTGACTGTTCTTTGTCAAACTAGCCACTTGGCATGAGCATTGAACAATCACCAGTAATTAACACCTCAGCCCCGAGTCTACACAAAAGCAGATTAACAACACGTGGCTACGTGTCTTGTTAACGTCACGCTAACGTGTCTTGTTAACTAACAAGACACGTTAAAGTATCGGTGAGATAGTCTTCCACGATATCTTTTACAAAGATACAATAAATTAGCTTTACGCGGAATTGGTCACCATTCAGGAAATTGCAACCTTCCTGAAATGAACATATTTGTCATTTCCAACAGAACACACCAGTTAAAGTCCGTATTGTGATTATACCAATTCACCCTTAATAATGACTTTCTGTGTGTGAAAAAGTGACGTACAATAAGATTTTCCAATTTGTATTTATGAGTAAAAACTACAAAAACAAAGGATGACAATTTTAGCTTCAAATGAATACCGGATGCTTCAAAATGAATACTAGATTACGTTCAGGGGCCACTTTTAATATTGCCACCCTGTACTAGCGAGGGCAATAGTTGATTATGCATACAATTTCTAAAGCAATCAGAATAGTCGTTGGCATTCAATAATGTAAATGAAACCATGGAAAATATAAACTTTAGCACATTTCCTGCAAAATCTCTTTCATACTGCAATTTTAAAATCTTTTGTGTACTTTTAGATGTATAAGGCGTAATTTAGATAGTTTTACAAAAACATTGACTTGTTTGAAAGGATTGATTTACAAGGATCAAATGTCGTTCTTTAGTTGAAATATAAATTGAATTTAAAGTGCAAAATAAAGCTTATAAACATACATCCGCAGAAGAGCAAAAAATGTTTTTCAGAACAATTTAAACTGCTGGACAGACTGAATTTAAATGTGGTGGTGGTTAAGTTTTCTTGAAGCTGCACTAATAAATAGAGTAAAGTTGTTCAAAATCTTAAACTAATGAATTGAAACGTATTATTTATGTTTGGGGAAGGATGAAAACCAATTTATTTTTCTTAACAATTTTATAAAAAGTTATTAAAATACCTCAGTTATTTGAATTAGAGCTCAAAATTTATAAGACCAAAAGATAGAAATTCCTTTTGTCCGCTAAAAAGGAATGGGTTCGTGCATTATTTTTCTATTTAAAATATTTTATGCAACAAATACAATATTATGTACGTAAGATTTATACAGCATTCAAATTATCTTCTGGATTCAATATTTTACAAACCATTTTTAATAAATTTAAATGTTTTATTTGAAAGGTGTAGTTGCAAAACTCACATTTTTCCAAGTATAACTCAGTTCTTTCATTGGCAACTTTGTCCAATTGAATTAACAATTGCCAAATGTCGCCAGTGAACGAGCCGGGCCCTATATCTTAGTTATACTATATAGAATGTAAGTTTTGCATCAATATCCTTTATTTATCTTAAGCATTAGGCTAATATGGCAACGAAGGGCAAAAGAAATAAGGAATTTTTTTTTGCATCAAGTTGTTTTAGGGTTTCAGAATGAAAACGGTGAAATATGATTAATTAAATTTTTTGACAAATCTATAATATAGTTAGCAATAATAATAATTACTTACAAGTAGTTTAGTAAACAAACAATTGTATCCTTTTTAAGTAAAAAAATTATTCTTAAGGAAACGATAATTTTTTTATGTAAGAGAATACTGCTACAATTAAACGGCTATATTATACGATAGTAATAAACTTTCAAATAGACTTATGAAAATAGAAGTTGGAAATATATACTTTTTAATCCTAAATTTCATTCATTCAAGAATGTCACTATTATCGTCGATTTGAAATTTGCAAAGGATTAATTACATTTTATAACGAAGGTTACATGAAATTAAGGACCTCCGCTTTCAATCACAGCTTTCGTGCAAACATGTTTTTAGGAAAATTCATTTATTTTCAAAACTACTGCGAAAAGAGTATTTATGTTTGTTTTTATCGTTTTTTGAGCATTTTAAACATTATTAAATATAAGAAATTAAATGAAAATGTATTTGAGGACAAGGTAAAAATGACATATCTCTCCGTTTGTTAAAGAAAAGCAAATGAAGTAAATTAAAATACAGACAATTATTATTCATCAAAGCTAAAATATCTTAATTCTTTATTAATTTATAATTTTAAATATCTACTATATTAGTTATTTTTAGAATGATCCAATAATAAACGTTTTCAATAAAATAAAAAGAAAGGAAAACAAATTAAACTAATTTTCTGAAAACATTTGCATAGTTTAAAACAATTATACAACCATTGATACTTAATTAAATAATATTAATAAATAAATATTCTAATAAAAATTCAAATTTATTTTTAAAAAAAGCTATTTGACCAATCTTAAAAAAGGAACAAATAAATAGATCTTTGATTATCACTGTTGTTATTAAAGAATACTTATAACAGTTCACTATCCATAGGAAAATACGAATAGCCGATTCCATTCTAAAAGACAACATATCAATAATGATAGTAATTACCTTCGCGAGTTAACTTAACGAAATCTTCGTGTTTTGTGTTGCAAATAAAACAACAAAAAAGGCACGAGGTAATGTGTGGGAAGAGAAAGGCATTTCAGTGGTCTTCTTAACTTCAACAGCGTCTAGTAGTAAAATACTAATCACGGAAAAATAGATTTTAAAAAAGTAGAGTATATAAGATTTTATAGTTTCCGTTACCGTCGCTCGCTACAAAAGTAGAAAATTGGTTTTATTTGAAGTGTCTTCCCGGATGATTTTAAATTTATTCGCGCTTTTATTGATAAAAATCTTGAAGAAAATACTAATACTATTTTGATTTTTTTTAATAAACGTTTGACTTTTAAGAAGGGTATAAAAATGAATTATTATTGTTCGTATGGGAAACGTTACTTTCTCAGTATTCAGATGAAAATATGTGAAAATATATTTTTTGTAAATTTGGAGGGAAAACAGATTTTAAAAAATTATAATTTATTACTTACAAAAACTTAAATATTTCTTTTGTTAACTTGAGTTTGAAAATATAAAATATTGCATGTTGTGTTGTGAAAAGATGATATTTCTCAAATGAGATGCTTAAAAAATTATGCAAATTTCCCATTGCCAAAGTTTTATTGGACTTTTTTTTAAATGCTAATGTCAAAAATACGAATTTGTGCTTTATTTGTTATGGTGTTTGTATAAGCTATTCATAGTTTTAAAGTCTACATTAACGGAATTTTATCAACCTAACATTGAGGAATTTTTAAGTCAAATAATCATGTAAAAAATTAAAAACAGTATTTTTAATCTTTTGTTTTCTAACCTATTTTTTTACCTTTTTAAGCAACATAAAATTAAACAAGAGAAATTAACGTACTAAAATGACAATTTATATAGCATGAAAATAATTTTTATTTAACGCAAGCGCAAATTGGAAAAAAATATCCACTGTAAAATTAAAATATAATTTATATTGTTAAAACTACTTGGAGTTTTATCACACTATAGTTAAATATTAGTTTTTAGACTTATTAAAATTACTTTTTGTGGAAAAGGGTTATATTAGCTGAAGCATAAAAATGATAAACTGCATAACGGTAAAAGATTGATAAAAAGGGAAAATTTCAAACCCTGAAGCTTCAAATGTTTAACTTTGCTTTATAATAGTTCATTAAATATCAAGTATCTCTTGCCAATTATGAAGAAAAGGTATATATTAATTAAACTTAATTTTTGAAAATAGAGTTATGTGTATGTTTAAAAAAAATTCGTGGACTTGTTAGATCATATTATTCGAAAAATGTTAAAATGTTTACTTTCAGATTTTATTCATCTGAAAGAGAAATATTTATTAGAAGACATTTATTAGATTTTGAAACTTATTTCCATTCAGAAAATAACAAGCTAACTTTTACCTCATTATTTTACATAATTATGTTTGAAAATTCAAAATTTATATTTTCTGGTGCATTGAATTTAAAAAATACATTCTTCTATCGCAAGAAGCATAATACAGGATGTTGAAACATTTTATACAATAATGAAAAAACACCGGCGAGAAGGGTTTTACGGTGTTTATACTATAGTAATTATTAAGAATGAAATATGGTAACACCAAACTTGAAAATACCAGGTAAACAAAGTTCGAAACCTAATATGTAGCCTTTTTTATTCAAAGAAAGGTGATTAATTTAGTAATATTTTGTAAAAAAGTAAAACATACTTTTATTTGAAAATTTAAAGCCTGTTACGAACTACGTTTGTTTTTAAAACAACAACACTTAATTAACTATCTGCATGGATAAGTTTTCTTACTGTATAGTTGTAAAAAAATAATTCTCTAATATATTATGCAAACAATCTAGTGCTTTTATTTACCATATTTTATATAATGAGCTAGTTTCATGTAGCAGTTATTGTCTGAATTATCTGAAAAAATAATTGTATGCTATTTTGAGATAATGACTTTTTAACTTGATACGTTCTAACTATATTTAGTTCTTTGGATGTTGGATAGAAATCTGAAACAAGCAAGCTTTTGAAAACGATAAATAAATTATTTTTAGGTCCTATAAAATATAATTATTAAACTTTTATGAAAAGGATGAAAACTGATGATTTTCTACAGAACTTTAAAACTAGTATTGTAGAATGGTCTTCAGTCGCTCTCAATAACGTATAATCTATGTAATATTTTGTGCCGGGTATCACATGTTAACATCTCGTGTTACTTGTGTATAGGCACAAAGCCACTCTATCTATGACGATATGGATACAGATTTACAGAATAACTAGTATGTAGAATGGTTCTCGCTTAAACTATAATCTTATTTGTCGTATGCATAACATCCGTGTTATTGTGTATAGCACAAACCACCTTCTAGTAAGATCATATGAAGGTACTGATGTTTCTACGTTTAACTTATGTAATGGTTTCAGTCGCCAATAAGTATAATCAGTATTTTCGGGACATGTAACACTTTTTGTATGAAAGCCTTATAAGTAGTAAATACATTGTAACTTATGTTATAAATTTAAAAATTCAAATCTGAAACACAGGCAGATATTTGAAACTGTAATAAAAAAATGCGATATAAAGATGAAAAGTTAACGAAAACACTTAAATTTCCATAAAGCTGAGCTTATACCTGTTAATAATAAAACTAGTATTGTAGAATGGTCTTCAGTCGCTCTCAATTACGTATAATCTCTGTAATATTTTGTGCCGGGTATCACATATTAACATCTCGTGTTACTTGTGTATAGGCACAAAGCCACTCTATCAAGTAGTAAGATACGATTTTGTAACTTATTTTGTTATAAAAAGTTTTAAAAAAATTCAAAATCTGAAGTTATTTCTTTACTTTATCTGTTTGGCAGAAATATTTGTAAACTTTGTAGTTTAAAAAAAAATGCGTATATTATAAGTAATTGAAATGGTTTTAAACTGTAAAAAATCGTAACGTCTATCTTATACATCGCAAACATTCCTGGCCTTTTCATCGTTGCATTGGTTTTTTCAAGTTTTCCTCACAGAAACACAAGTTAAATAATTTAACATTGATCCTTATGCACAATTCAATATAATGCATCGTAGTGAACAAGCAACTACAGCCGCGACGCGTGGCGTGCAAGGCGTTTAGCGAGTGGGCCAAAGGATGGTGGATCGAATCCACAGCACCTCTCCAAGGAGTACGTAGTTAAGAAAGAATAAAAGATAGAGAGCCATCCCGTGTAAAGCGTTTGCATCCAAATCGAAATTTTTAACATTTCCAGGGAAGTTGCTGTCTTTATGTGAGTTGGTTTCTAATTTTTTAGGGAAAGTTATTGATATATTCTGGAAACATTACTGGTGAAAATTTGGCATTCAACTGAACAAAATTTCTCATCAACGTTCCTGAATTTTTTGCTGTGTATGATTTACAAATTAATAATTTAGAAAAAATGTATAATATAAATTAATAATTGAAAGCATAGGAGCTACATAAAAATTCATTTAAATTACATATTTAATAACAAGTTCCAAATTCGACACGCTTCTTTGAAAATCTTCAACATTATTAATCACTAAAACAGTTTCTTAACTTTTTTAGAAGGTAACATTAAACAATTCTCCTTACCAATTTGTATTCCTAGCAAAATATATTACCCCCCCCAAAAAAATTTTAAATATATATTTTTTTATAACTTGGGTAGATAAAAAAAATAGAAAGACCTTCACATTTCAACTATCTTCCATATCAATTCACAATCTGAGATTATGGTATTATATTTATGCACTGGTTGGCTGAGCCCAACAGCTGGTATGGGCACTATTAACTCCTCTTTATCCTATGTCAATGAAATAGCCCCATCCCTAACGTTATTTATAAAATATATCCCTTCACTTGTCAGTAGATTAGAAGGTCGTATCCATTTTCATGGTCATTTTTCTTCTAAATAGGGAAATTATAAGCTATCTTTAAAAAATTACTTTACAGAATTGTTTTGCAATTAGCTATTTGAAAGTTTTTTGGTACATTTATTTTCGGGTTTATTTTTCATGGGTTTTTTATGTTCATATTTATCCCCAATTTACTTTAAAATACGTGCATATTGTGAAGTGTCTAAAAGTAATTGTAATTAGTTACTTTTTGTATTAAGTAACTGTAACTGTAACAGAGTTACATTTCTACTAAAGTGACTGTAACTATAACAGAGTTACTTTTTTAAAAGTAAATTTCCAATTCCTGGTTTTTTCGTGTGTCTTTAAAACTTATTAATACTAAAAAAACATAATAATTCTGAATGACGTTGATCCTCAATTCCATGAGTCTACCACCAAAATATTTTTTCTCAAATGCATTAAGAAACAGCTATATATAGTACCATTGTTTAAAGCAATGGCCTTTGTAACAAAAAACCGACCCTATAGCTCTTTTAGTTAAACCAAACAGCAAAAAAAATAAAAAAAATGTATTAAGTCGCTATTGTCATTCTTAAAAATAGAATGGTTCTATAATTTGCACAATTTATTAAAAAATCTCATACTTTAACCTTTATTAAGCCTTAAACAATTCAGAATTTCCGAAAATGAAAAGTATCACATAATAATATTAATATATTCTTCAAATATTTAAATAATTAAATGTATCAACTGTTACAACTCAGTTCACTTTTTTCGCTTTAAAATATATGCTTTTCAAATATTTAAATTAAAAAGTTATTTTGTTCGCATACTATAGAAAAATTTAATCCATCATTTCTTAAAACAACAATGTACCCCAAAGATTTATTATATGAGTTCATTGATTGAAATTAATATTTTCCGAGAAAGCCTTATTTTGAGTATTATAACTAGAAACTTTTGATGAATTTCTTTTAAAAAAAAGTAAAAAATGCATATCAAGTTTAGTAAGTTATTTCTAGATATTGTTTTGCAAATATTATGGAAGCTAACATTTCGCCTGAAATCATCAGAAAATATGATTTACATAATCTGAACGTTTCTTCAAATTTTGCTTGAGAAAGTCCATAAAAAACTTCATTTTAATATTGACATGAAATATAGTTTAGCAATTATACTTTCCAGTCAACAAAGGAAACTAAATTGTTCCGAAAAGTGTACACTTAAAAAAAAACTTGCGGACGTTGCATTTTTTCGAAAATATTGTTAGACATGAAATATCGTTTGACATGGACATGATTTACAAAATGTAAAATATAGCATAGTAAAAATTTGAAGATTTAATATTATATTATTAACTTCTCTATAATCCCGCAATACAACGTAAAAAATGGAATATATATATATATATATATATATATAATATATATATATATATATATATATATATATATATATATATATATATATATATATATATATATATATATATATATATATATATATATATATATATATATATATATTATATTAATATATATATATTATATATATATATATATATATATATATATATATATATATATATATATATATATATATATATAATATATAATATATATATATATATATAATATATATATTATATATATATATATAATATTATATATATATATAATTATATATAATATATATATATATATATATATATATATATATTAATATATAATATATATATTATATCCATTATAAATAATAATTTAAAAAGTAGTAATATTTATTAACTAAGTCTACCGTCTGTCATTTCACAACGATACAAGTAACGACAAGACTAAGTCTTATTAGCAAAAAATCAATCATACATATACTGACTAAAAGCATATTTACACAGTGTATAATAAAACAGTGTTTAGAATGCAGTGAATATGTTACAGTGAATGTATTTCCTATTTTGTGGTTCATAGTTTTTCATAAATTTAGTACAATGTGAATCCATTAAGATTTGTTCAAAAGTAGTGAATATATTACCGTGCTTTTCTATATTCACCGCAACAAGTATAGAATAGAACCAGTTTTATAGAATAAAATAACTCACGGTAAAAATTTGGTGCAAGGTTATTTCATAAAACTAAAGGCAGCACTTACTGTCACTAGTTTTATGGAGTAAAGTTATATAAATTTTTGAAAAATATAGCCGTAATAATATGATTGTTTAAGTAGTTAATGTTGTTAAGTTTACAATTGTGAATGGCACCAGTGAGCAGCTTTTTTAATTTATTCTTTTTTGGCATAAAAAATGTAGGCTAACATTTCCATAAAGCTGAGCTTATACCTGTTAATAATAAAGCAAAAATAAATTCCTAGATTTAACTCTTTCAGGGATACAGACATACAAACTGGTCACCTGGCTGTCAGGTTTTCCAGCAACACACATATAATTTTATTAAATTTTTAAATTTAAACCATGGAGGAGCCGATTATAACTATCTACTAGAGAAAAATGATTTTCAAAAATTTAAGAAATTAAATTTTCAGTTAAAATTTTCTAATTAAATCACATGCATTGAAAACAAGTTTACAATTCGGTCAATTAATTGGCTTATCCCACAGAGGGCTAAATAAAGAACAAAATATTTCCAAAAAGTCTGGAATTTAAATCAGTAACAGTAAGCCCATAAGCTGACTTCCCATGGTATACTAAAAAGTCAATATTTTTTAAATTACGTGGGACTATATCTAAGATTATCTGCATAGATAAAATATTTGTCTTCAAAAATCCAATTCAATAAAATATTTTTTTAGTTAAAACAAATATTATGTTCGGTAGCAATCACAATTTTTATGAATTTTAGCAAAAGTCTTCGAAACATGTTGATTTTTCAAACCGTTTTAAAATAAATTTTGTAGTATTTTTGAATAATAAAAGCAATCTCATCACTTTAGAGTTTTGTTACGTAAACATTAAAATAAAAACACTCTTTTCAAACAGTAAAGAACTAAATTTTGTGTCTATACCTAATAAATGAATAATTTGTTTTATGATTTGATGGGTTGGCTAAAAAAATCATTATGAAAGAATTTGTAAATATCCATTGTCTAAGAAATTATTAAAATAAAAAATTAAGAATTGCAATTTAAATATTGAAATCAACACTATGTTTTACACATAACATTAAACATTACAAAGCAAATGTTAATTATAATGACGATGTTTATTGACAAAATATCATAACAAAAACAATTTTATATACATTTGTTTAAAATATTACTTTTAGAGCTTAAACAATAGTTTGTTTTCCATTAGTATAACAAAAGTTATTTTGAATATTTCTAAAAGAACGTGATTAATATCTACAAAAGAATTTTGACATTTTTACTGCGTTTTAAAAATTATTTTATTGACTGTAACGACTGAAACGTGTTGTACCAGGTGAATGTTGAATAAGATTATTGGGTTAAGCTCGGTTATTGGTTAGTTTGGTCTATGATATCGCAAATGAAATAATTTTGTCGGCGTAAGGTTAAGTTTGAATAACGTCACAGCTAAACCTGTGCGGACAGTGGAATTTTGATTTTCGGTTAAGTAAAGAAAACGTATTATTGTTTTTTAATAGAATTAATGCTGTTTTTTTCCAAATATAACTCGAGTTTGTTTTCTCAATTTATTATCTAAAATTCAAACGTTAAACTATCCAAATTTTAAATTTCTTGGGGTTTTTTATATAAAATAATTTTGGTGCATTGAAATGCTCTTAATACAAGCTTCAAATGAATACTATACTATATCCATAATTAATAAACGGAAATAAGTAATTAGCTGTAGTCACTTAGAGTGTTGAAACGCTGTGTTTTTTACTAGTCTAGAAACATTATTTAACAGAAGACGCAGTATTATCTGTTATTTACTTTTAAATGAGTTTGAAATTACTACGGTATCAGCATGCAATCTCGTTGGTAAATAAACCAATACTGAAATTGCGAAATATCGAACTAAAATAGAAACTATAGCTTTTATTGACATTAAAACAAATCGGAAATATCATATGAAAAAACTGTAAGAGTCAAATAAATCGGCATTTAAATTTTGAATAATGCCACTAAAATTGTGATTAAAGTTTTATTTTAACAAATACAATAACTCTAAGTCTCAGATATCTTAAAATAAAATTTATCAAAAAACTTAGTTCAAGGCAAAAATATATTTCTCGTTCCAAAAGCATCTCATATACTTTGAAAGACATCAGAAAAAAATAGGCCAATGTAATAGATTTCCAAGACAATAAAATGTCGGCATATCAGCCCCGTTTCTACGCAATGTGTCAACGCCATGTGCACATAGGCAGTTCCAAACTGGTCTTCACATGACATCTCCTAGAACCTCGGGCGTTGCAAAGGATACCTTCTACTCCCGTGAGTTAAAGTGGACGAGCAAAATGCTATTCAATGAACTAAAACGAGGTTCAAACTCTTCAACGCTAGACGTTAGGTAATAGTAAGCGAATAAAGTTCAGGTGGATTCCCTAAACAAAACTGCTGTTCAAGTGAAGGGATGGAGCTATAAAAAGGACTCGTTGAATTGTTGTGACATAATTGTAACTGGTATTTAGTCAGAATGAGTTACATTTGTATAGATACAAATAAATATTCTCTTTAAAGGAAGAAAGTTTTTAAAAAATCTAACAAAATTATTGTTTTAAAATGTTTTTAATTTGTAGCATTTATTTCTAAGTAGTTATAACTACTTAAATTTTAAGAATATTAGGTCTTGTTTTACAAGTTGTCTACCTTCAGGTGATTGGTCCACAAAAAATTCGAACCTATTATATCGTATTAATTTTATCATACGTTATCAAGTTAAAATTGATGTAACTCCATACTTCACTTAGGAAACTTTTCAGGCATATAAGGGTTGGCCAAATTTATTATGTATTAACACAAGGTTTATTATCTTAACATGCAGACTTTTCACACCAACATTTATGTTACTGCTCCATTTATATATTTTTACTAGCATATCATTTTAGAATGGTCTTCGAAATCCGGCAAAAACCAACTGTTCTGGAAGTAAATTTATACTTTTATTTGTTGGCTTCAATGTATATTTTAGTAGTAAAGCAATTCACCCTTTTGTTTGATTTCCATTTTTGACTTTCTTATGAGCTATCAATTCAATTGTTGAATTATTAAGGTAAACCCGTATTGTACTCTGAATTAGCACACCAAGCCGAAATATATATGTACCTACCCTACCCTACCCTACTCTGAATTTCACATAAGCCCAAACTCAGAATTTAAATATCAAATATTGCAATTTATTGTAATTAAATTACTAATACTTAATGTAATATTTTCCTTTATGGTATTGTAAAAATTATTTTTTAAATGCTAATTTCCCGAAATCCCTATTTTTCATTTCGTCCTAAACCAGAAAGCATAAGGAATTTTTTTGTAATACATTTAAAACATTCTACTAAACAAAATAACGTGATTAAGTTTTTTAACGTAATTACGTTTTTTAACGTAATTACGTTTTACGTAATAACGTTTTTTATAAAATTAATATTCTTGTTTTTGAAAAAAAATATTTTACGAAAAAATAATAAAAAATATTGCTAGCAATTCTGTAACACCAACACATAGAACTCGAAGCTTTTATACGTTAGCTCACTTGAGGGAATCTCCATGCGATTGACGTTTATTTAAAATAGTAAAGAAGAGCTGGAAAAGGTATCCTATATCAAATACACTTTCGTTTGCTTTTGTGTTTGTAAAAAAACGACATTTGCGTAAAGTTTACTTCTGGTAAAACTAACCTATTATGAAATTGAATTCAAAACAGTGACGTTGCAACCCGTATATTGCATGAATTTAAAATTTTAAAATATCCTAGATGATCTATCGATTGATATAGGATTTTAGTCAATAAATATTATTACAGAAGGTTAGTTGTTAAACAAAACATGAAACATTATTTACCAGATGGTGTTATAACATTTGTTGTTTAAAGATTTAAAAACAGGTGTAGATATTTATGCATGAAGTATAAACATTTTTAACAGAAATTGTAGAGGAATATCTAAATCTGAATTAATTTAAATTTTGAGTTTTACCAAGTTCACCTGGCTGAATAACTGATTTTTCAGGACTTTATTTTCATTTCAATGAATTTCTTAGAAAAATACAAAAATTTTAAAGATTTAATTGCAGATAATTTTTTAAATACAAGTGTTATAACACACTCTAGCTAATACTTACTACTTTTAGTTTAAATTAGTATAACCACAAAAGCATTACCATACATTTAAGTTCAACACCATGTACTTTAAGTTCAAGTACTATCATTTAAACAAGTGCACTTAAAGTTGTTTTCCAATGCTAAAATATTCGAAGTACTTGATTTTATAAACCAGGCTGTACTTATTTTAGATAAACATTTTCACGGAATTAATTTAAAGTACACTTAACACAATACAACTCTTGGAGTGACCTCGCTATCTAAGTAGCTTAGGATATATCGTTGGAATTAGCTAAGTAATGTGCGAGACGGCACAGAGTCTTGGAAAGGCTTACATACTTAAAGTATTACAATTTTCATAACACGATTTAAAAAATAAATTTTGTTAATTTCTTAGTAAACTTATACTGACTGTATTTGAAATTGCTGTTATGTATTAAAATTAGTTTTTAAAAATGTACTCAAACGTTATCAGTAAATAGGGTATTTTTTTTTATAAGAGTCATTTATTTTAACAATGAAATTTTCAAAAGAGGAATGGTACGATATTTATAAATATGTTAGATAGGTAGCTATAAATATGTTAGATAGGTTACTGTAATTTTGTATTTAAGGGGACGCGATACTCAAAAAATTAAATCCAGTATTTTTATCACTAGCATTCAAATTAAACTATTTTTACAAAGAACTAACATTCAATAGACATATACGAAAAAATGATAATTATTAAAAAGTATTTTTTTTTAATTTAAAAATTTAAAATTTTTTTCAAAATGCTACTCCTCCTACAATTTAAAGAATTTTGTGATGGATTTTTTTTCAAAATGTTCCCACAACATCTATTAATAAAAGATGGTATCGATATTGAGCTATCAGTTAAACAAAAAAAATTATGTAGCTTTATGCATAAAAATGTCCAAAAATAAGATTTTTTGTAAATTTTCACCTTCATCATTTTAAAAAAAAAATCTATTCACACTAGACCTTATCCCATACCAACTTTTGTTAAACGCATATGTTTCAACACAGGAAAAAATTTTGGAGCTCTACATTAATTTACCTAAAAGTTTTAGGATTTTAACCATTCACAAGCTGAAAAATTAAAAATTTAAAAAATCCACATAAAATTTCCAAAAACCGTTTTAATCATTTTCAATAAACCTCCACCATTATAAAAGAATCCTTCTTTTTTTGTAATATCGTTAGCTCACAGCATTCGAGCATGTTTAATTATTTCCTGGGCAGCCCTAAATTTTGGGTAATGCGTCCCCTTAAAATTTAAATAAATAGTCTGTCAATTTGATTTTAAAACTACGTATTTTTTAATTTTTATTAACTAAATTACGATGTCAAAACTTAAAATGCACTGCAAACGTTAAATACCAAGACGAAAAGCATTTCTATTTCCCAAAAAAGTTTAAATTAACATGTGTACTGCTGCATTTTGTGTGTAGGTAACACACACAAAACAGCAAAACCTTTCAGAGTAAACGTTGATTTCCTTTTGTTTATAATTAATATGGTTCGCAATTGGCATAATAATTTTCCAATATAACATTTGAAAGTTAGAGGTTCTGTGATTAAGGTTTTGTAATTTAAAGCTAAGCAGAATTCGAATATTATTCATTGAAAATTTGCATTTAATTAATTTTTGTCAGCAAATGAAATGTTTACGTCAGTCAAAAGTATAATCACTTTTATAACAGTATTTATTAAACTTCACATTCCTATACTACCTCACATTCGTGAATAATTTTATTTATACATTTTACTTAACCCTTTATGCACCGAGTTAAGTTTTACTTTTAATTATTTGTCTTTAAATATTTTAATGTTAGGATAAATAAAAAAAAGTTTTTGGAAGATTTTACTTTACCTTTTTAGACTTCAATGCTCTAAAACCGAACATGCCGATTAAATAGTTTCATCTTTCCCCGTTTTCATCATATTGAACAATCAAAAGTATTACAGTGGCTTATTATGCAGTGCTCATAAGTACCGTCCACCAATAGTTGTTGTTAACTTTTATTTATTTTATATAACCACAAATATTTTTGCTCTATATTAAAAAATCATGAATTCTTGAATACCAAATATTACTTTTAACAAAAATTGAAAGTTAAACCATTTTTCATGATTCAAAGATCTAACCCTTACTCTATCTCAATTCCATACAAGAAACCAATAACCGAAATTGTATCTTTCTTTGTTTACCGATTCCTCAGCGTGAAATTCCATTTTACCATAGTATGATTTATTGGACAGACTGATGTATGAGACCCTGATATTTGGAGAAATATCCCCCACAAAATAATAAAGAGATATATAGGAAGGCAATAAAGCAAAGAGGTAGTCTGACTTGGTTATGGGATTAACTAGCAACTGCTGTATCCGATCTGCAATGGATAACGTCTTGTGGATTTTAACGTAACTACAAATTCATCCATTATATGTATTGGAAAGATCTTTTATTTTCTTATAGGTATATTTATAATCGTATAACTTCTAAAGATTTATAAAATATATTTCTGTGCAAACCCAAGTTTTATTCAACAAACTATGCACCATCGTATAGTTAAAACTATTATTTAGTTTTGAAAAATGGCATTAGCATATTTACAAAAAGTATTTTCATTTAAAATATTTTTTGAAGTGAAAACATTAAGGAAACTGCAAGACTTTTGATCGAATTTTATTATGTTTAAACACTGACAAGACTAAATAGGGCATTAAGATTGATCCACCAGCTAGTGTTTTATGACTTATGACTTTCTTGGTGGGGGGGGCAAGTTCGCCGAGCACTGCGACCTCAGAGCTAGTGTTTTACAAATTTAATTGCAATTTTCTCCTTATATGCAGTTTACACTTTTGATTTGTAAGCTTAATATTCAGTTTACACTCTTTTCTGTTTACGCACTTACTTCTTTTCTCTCAGCTAATAATCCAAATAACTTTGCGAGAATTATTTTATAAGCATTTCTAGAAACAAATTTCAATCGTGTTAGTTTTTTAGGTGAAAAAACACTTAAGGGGACTCAGTACCACAAAATAGCAATATTTGCTATTTGTTTTTATCGGCTGTAATTAATTTCTGAAATATCCTTAACTTGTTTGCAAAATTTCCACTGTGTAACTTCTTTTTTGTATTTGTATTTTTATGTGGGATGGTAGTACTGAAAACAAAAACGAAATCTTCAAGTTTAGCCCCATTTTCTTTGACAGTCTGCTAACACTTGTCGATGACCTCACAAAACATTTAATTTGAATGCTTTATTTTTAATTCACCAAACATTTTTAAGGAGGCTAGAAATAAACAGTCCGAAACGATTAAATTACCCAACAAACGTGGTTATAGACGATTTCAGGGGATTTCAGCTTTTGTCAGCTTTTTTACGATTTCGAGATAATTATTCGGTGTTTTATACGCTTATTAATTTACTTCTATTTATACTGATTCATTCTTCATTAAATTGAAAATAAGTAATGTCAATATTTGAAGAATGCTGAATACACTGTCCAATATTAAATGAAATTTATATAAAAACTACGTATTAGCTTTTGCTATTTTAATAAATGTTTATGTTTCTTTTAAGCAATATAGTTAAATTTGTATTAATTTAATTTTTAAATAGATGTATGAAAATTATATTTAAGTTATATTTCTGCATATAATTTTAGAGTTTGTATTTACGGAAATGGAAATTTTTAAATGCATTTTTCTCAGGGTTTAGATTTCCTAGATGCTAAGTTTTTCAAAACGCTAAAACATTTTTAATTATTTATTCAGTCATTTACTTTTTTGTGAGTAGTTTAAAATTTATGTGTTTATTAAAAACTAGCTTTCCAATTATTTTTTTGAGTTATAGTTATTTTTTTTTAAATGTTAAGTGAGAACATCTTCATTTTTAGAAACTTTTCAGGGCTTCTTCAAACAATTATTTTATACAAAAAAATACATATGATGCATCAAATTTGGAAGCTAGATTTTATTTATCATAGTTTAAAGTATCTGGGTAAAAAGTTTGGTGATAAAATATTGGTATTTAAAAAAGTTTTAGCATTTTTAAAAATGTTATTGTTTAACAAAAAAATTAAATTAAAAAAAAACTTTACAAATATTCGAAGTTTTTTTTTTCATTGTTTTTATGTGTTAATTCACAAAACAAACCAAGGAATTTTTTAATCAAAAAGCTATAAATAAAAAAAAGTTGATGTGGTACAGAGTCCCCTTAATGAAATTAAGTATACAAATAAAAAAAAATATTCAAAAAACACAAATGTATAGAAGGACACATTTTATACAATTCATGAGTTAAACCTTGTTAAAGAAAATTACATAGTATTTCCAGACATAAAATTATCCAAGTCGCGAATTATTGTTTTAGGTTTTGCGGTCGGAAATGATAATGCTTGTTTCATGAAATGAGTTTACAAATTACAATTTTCAAGAAAATTATAATAACCTACGAAGATTATAACCGTCAGCAGTGTGATTTAAAATTTCAAAGAAAGAGAATAATGCTACATTGTAAGCTATTAGATTTGTTAACACTGTCATTAAGACTCTGAAACAAGTTTCGCTGTTTGTTAAGCTAGATTGTGTAAATGGATAAAACAAATGTGTATAAATGCACGCTTGAGAAAATTTTATAAAAATTCAAGGAAATTGTTTTTGAGGTTCTAAATTGTTTCTAAGGCTTGTTTTATATTTTGAAAAAATGAAGACCAAAATAGTTGCTAAGTTACAGGAAACCTATACAAGGCCAGTGTAGTCTGTAGCATTAATACAGTAAATACCAGGACATCATATCTCTTTAAACCAAAGAAAAATCTATATCTTTTCATTTTTTTTCATCTTAAATAAATACTACACTTCAATAGTGTATAATTATAATTCATGTCTCCATTATCATTCAAATTAAACTAAATCTATTTTTCAATTACTAAAAACTTTAAAATTTTCCTTTATAACTGTTAAGTCTATTTATTATATTTATTTTTATTTTGCAAAAACCATTATAGTCTGGCTGTCACTTCTTAGCATCAAAAATATTTTGATTGTGGAACATTCTACTTTGAAAACAGGTATATAGGCCCTGCCTCATTAAGTATATAACCTTAATGAGGCAGGGTTGCCAATCCCATGGCGTTTGGTGAACACAGGGGATTATTGGGTTAGTTTGGTTGGAAATAATGTGTCACACTAAAACTTCACATGGGTTATTTGTGAAAGGAGGATTCTAGTTAATTGCTGACGGTCGTCATCAATTGCACATGCATTTTTTTTATCTTGCCTTGATCGTCAATAGATTTGCATTATCTGTAGTATGTATTATTTAACACATTCAGTATCACCTCGGGGAACGCTATAAGTCAAAATGCAGCTATGCAATAATAGTGAACCCGATGTAAGTTCGAACTGCACTTCACTTCAGAAACTGTTTCTACACAGAAATATGCGCCTGCAAAAGCAATGAATTGCCAAATATAGTAACTCTTGTCTAAACCAAAATCTTCCTTACCCTTTTTCAAAGTGGACTGTCCCACAATCAAAATATTTGAGATGCTAAGAGGTGACAGGTGGACTATACCAAAAGACCACCATTTACAAAAAATTTTATCAATCCTCAACAAAATAGACAAATTATCATTCGGTAAATCCAAACCATTTTCACCTTTAGACCAAAAACTAGACCCAACATTTGATGTGATAGTAAGCCCACATAAAACCCAATCTGTTTCTTGAATCCACGTAACTATTTTGAACACATAACCAAAGACAAAGGATAAAAACACCGTTCAAAGAAGAAGCCTGCCGTAATCAGAAGCGAAGGAAGCACCCTTTTAACAGCTATCTTCTTTGACGACCCAGTCGAATTACTCTCTCCCCGAAAAGCAATTTACTTCTTCAGTTGTGTTCATTACATTCTTTCTATTTACGCAATAAACAATCCACCAACAAACAATTCCGTCTTTCTGTATCAAGATGAGGTTCGGGGTTAGAGTGGCCTCGTAAAGTGTGAATCGCTGTGGTACCTAAACAGCAACTGGTCTAACAATACTTGATTACTTAACGCTTGAGGAAGGGACACGTATGGTTTCGATAAAGAAATACTGAAAAGCAATTTTCAGTTACAAAAGAGTTTTAGAAATAACTGCCAAGGTAACCTTATATTGATTAAAGAGTTTGCTGTTGTTAATGCTCAACTTTTTAAAATAAAATAGGTATTGCTTTAAGTAAGGTTCCTTGTAAGGTTTTTAGCTGAAACAAAATTGGCTTGATACGAAGATTTTTCTCCACATTTAATTATTTTATTAATAGTTTAATAGATCTTTTTAGATAAAAAATATCACTAACATAAAAAAAATCATAGCGATAGTTCGTAGTAAAAAGTATATAATGACACACTAATTGTTACATTTGATAAAATACACTGGTGTGCAAAAATTAAGGACGGACACCGGAATTGGAGAGACAATGAATGGGGACGAGTACTCTTTACAGATGAGAGATCTGATTTCTCTTTTATCTCTGATTTCTCTTTTAGTAAGTGTTGCTTACATTACTCATGTCCTTACGTATTGGGGATCTTACGGTTTTAAATGTGTTGATTTGGAAAGCTTTTGTACAAAGTTATATTGAAAAAACCGTCTCGTCCTTAATTTTTGCACACCAGTGTAGTGTAGCTTATAATTTACTATTAACGAATTTTTCCTATGTGTATTAGCTATCTTGATAATAATGCACTGATAAAATAAACTAACCTTCGATTAATTTAAAATATGTGAACCAATTTAACTAAAATAAAAACAAGTAAACAAAGGTAAGAAGTCGTACTAGTTTTATTTGCTTATATTGACTAATATTACTAAAACATTGATAAAAAATTATTTTTAACTATTAATAATATTTAAATTGAAAACACTTTTTGCGGTTAATTTAATTTCTGATCTAACAGAAAACATTGTAGCTTCCACTTTTCCCTGTAAATGTTCTCACTGTTTTATTTATTCATAATATTTAGCTTAAATATCGAATTTAGAATACTTTATGCGTTTTAAATTGAATTTTAAAGTTGAATTATATAAATTCTATCCTGAATAAACTTTGTGTAAACGAAAGAGATAATATTATTCCCAGTGTTCTATATCTTTGTCTGACAATTTTCCAATGGAAATTCATCAAAATTATTTGAAAAGGTGGGAAATATTTCAAAAGGGCATTTTTGGTATATTCTATTATTTCTCAAAGCATAATAGTTCACTCACTGCTAAAATCAGACTTGACATCTTCGTTCAATTGAATGGAAACAACATTTTTAAAAATTAAAAATGCTATTTATCTATAGCTTGCCGATTTATATATCACTATTTCAATTTTGTGTCACTGAAAAATTTAATGTGTCCCTAAAGTGTTTTGACTTATTCTTATGGTAGAACCGTTTTGTTGAAATAAACAATTCGTTCTTAATTGGAAATGAAAATTACCATTTTATGCTTTAATATATTTCGTTTATTTGGTTAAACAGAATTTATTATCTAGTCTAAAAGAATCCAATAAATCATTAAAATTCGTTTGAAAACTATTTGGGTCAATATTAGAAAACTTTTGTACAAACGTATTTTTAATATGTTTTTAAAAAATAGACTCTTAGACAATTTTTAATATTATTTCATTTATTGAAATATTATTTGTTATATTATAATATATTATTTTAAAAAAGTCACGTAGACTATTTTTCTTACTTTGTAAAGACTTTTTTGCTTTAAATTCTAATAAAATCATCACATTATCTGCTTATTTCTTGCTGGGCAAGGTTTTAAAGTTTTCAAAAGACAGATAGGTATCGTGTCATAACTAACGTTTTATATTGCCATAACATATACACTTTATGATGCAAACTAATTTATTTAATGTCTTAATTTATTATTTTTATAGTCTATTTTATTTAATGTCGAATACTTGTTTATCTAATCATAGTTTTCATGAACGTGAAGAAGCCAATGTGTTTTCCAGCTTGAAAATACGAGAAATAAATAAAATCTTATAAATTAGTCAGATTGGTGAGTCAGGTCGATACCGTTTAGATAAATTTCTATTTGTTACCGAAATACGACAATTACCAATATTTCATACACATGTGCTTTAGACGTTATAGCATAGAGTTGAGTTACATTTTGAAGTTTTAATAAATGATTTATATCATAATTTAGTTTCATCGTCATATCTGTAACAGACTTCATCACATCTGTAAATTTGCACTTTTCATAATAGTGACCCTTTAACATTTCGTTGTAAAAAGATTCTTTTAATTTTTTTTTAAAAGTGCAATTTTATTTAATATAGTTTGACAAAATTAATCATAGGAAACCCTTTGCATTTGCATTGAAAATAAAACCATATTTAAACCAAAAACACAAAAACAAAGGCATTTTATTTTACCTCATCACAAACAATTTGTTTTAATTTAAGTTACAAATACCAATGCCATGTATACTTTTACTAATTTAACAAATGATACACAACTCCAAGAACCTTGGAGCAGTCTTAAAACTGCGTGTCCGATAATCCTGTAAGCCAGGAAATAACAAGGATCTTTCCTAAAATATGTTTGCATTCGAAAATATACTCTGATTGGCTGTTATCTTATACTTACGAGGAAAATTGACGCTTATATGTCCTGTTAACTCAATGCGAAAACGTCATTTCCACGCATACTGCCATGATACAAAAATGTATTATCCTAAAATGTTTTGCCCTCCTAAAATTCATGTTTTATAAACATCGTTTATTTTCAATAAATCTAAGTTTTTGTGAACAAATAGCTTGCATTATATTATCTTGCAATAGCTAGGGATCAGGAAACAAATTTGTTAAAAACTTTTAGGTGATAAAAACAATTTTTCGCGTTTGTCCGTCGCATATATATGTCCTTTTCGTAGCAGGACTTTTTGTAAGCAATTTTTGGACAATATAGATTTGTCTCACTAAGATCAGAAGTAAAATTTGCTTTTTATAAAGATTATTAGAATTTTTTTATAGCTTCCTTTAATGTGTGCATGATTGATGATATGACTTTAATTTAGGATATATTTATTTTATTCAGTAACTTAAAATTTAATACTAAAAAACTATTACAACATCAAACAATTTAACTGTAATTTTATTTTTAATTGTTTAGTTTATGAGTTGATTGAAAAATTCATTTTTTTTGTACAAAAACTATGTGTAAGAGGAAATAAAACTACCAGCACGTAATCATAGTATATAATTGTTTTGTGACAAACATGATTAACATCATATTAATATAATAATTTTTTTTCAACTAATATAATAGTTAAAAATTTTAATAGACAAATAGAAAATAGTTTATTAATTTTTTTATGAATAATTAAATACTGTAAATACCGTTACGCGAGATATGAAGAAAGTGATTTTAATAGAGATACATTCTGAAAAGAAGATGTATTAGAAACATATTTTTTATTTCAATTAAACAAATATTCATTAGCAATCATAATTTTTTTATAATTTTTAACTATGAATTGCAATATTCAAAATGAAACTGTGCTCATCGAAATTTTGTTAACTATCATAACTAATCCGACACCAAGTATATTTAAAAATCAAAAAGGCCCTATAACGTGGAAAATATTTTCCAAACTCAACTTTGCGGTGATGTACGTTGCGTCAATTCTTTTACAAAATTGTGTACAAACCAAAAGGTTTATTAATTGTTATGCCACATAAAATTTCAATTATTAAAAGATTAACAAGTAGGTTTGTAACAGAATCAGTCAATTAACCCGCTTCCACACAACAGTTGTATTTAACAGGTAAAAAGGCGTCAAACACAGCATTAATTCTATATTACATTTACATGCTAAATTTGGCTAGTTTCTTTTATTTTATTTCGAAAATTCAATAATTATTACTTATCATTTGCAAAACTTAATTTATATTTCAAAGAAAAATATGTAATATTCCTCGCTTTTAAATAGAATGAAAATATTTCATATCATTATACAAAGAATCTCGTAGTGAAATATATTTGACGTCATTTCAAACTAATCGATGTCGCAAAAATAGATTTATTTTAATTTATTGTCTAAAAGAATTACGCAAAAATAGATTTATTTTAATTTATTGTCTAAAAGAATTACGCAAAAATAGATTTATTTTAATTTATTGTCTAAAAGAATTACGCAAAAATAGATTTATTTTAATTTATTGTCTAAAAGAATTAAAGTTTCTCGAGCGATTGTTGCGAATGGCAATGGTGGTTTAATTCTAATAAAAAGGCTTCTTATGCTTTTTAAATGAGCATTAAATTTTGCAGTTTTTTAAATAAATGAAGTACTTCGAATTTGAATTCTTCTCTGAAATTTTTAATGTAATCTAATTTCGATTAGCTGAATTTTTTGACGTATCACACTTGTCCGTAGTTTGGGCTATGAAAGTGGGTGACGGACAGATGGACAGACAGACGGACTGAACGATTATAATACCTTCCACTTTTTACGTTATAAACGTAGTGTGGAAGCTAAAAATGAAAAAGATTAAAGGCATTTTTGTACTTTTCCTTCAATCCGAAAATTCATTTACCACGACTTTTGTAGTTAACAATCAGAAATAAACGATAAATCCGTTAACAAATGGCCTCCACGGGAATGTTTAGTGATCATTAATGTTCCGAATACTCATTATTTAAATAAATTTACTAAAAGTTCTGCAACTATTTTACCACTAGCCTTGTTGAGAAACAAGGTTTTTTAATAATACCTTTGTATACAGCTTCAACGATTACTTTTTGCGAAACAGTTATAAGGTTTCGTGTTAATGAATTAAGATTAAAACTTAGTAACTTTGTGCCGAACTCCAAATAAACGAGAAAAAGTTATAAAAGTGATGTACTTTTTGTACTTTAAAACCCTTATAACAATAGACATTTCCTGATTTTTCTCGATCATAAAATTTCGTATATGATAAATATTTTCGCATTCATTGATCACATTTTTTTAAATCGTGACAGATAGGACATCGCACGCTTTTTAGTTTATCTTAAAGGGCTAGTTATTTAGCCGTCTAATAAATTTTGGTGCACTTTTGTATATATGAACGTTGTTGATTAAAAATAAAACAACCAACGAAAAATAGTTTTGTCTTTAATTAAATAAAAGTTTCCAGGTAGAAAACAAGAAAAACATGAATTTTAGTTACCTTTCTCAAACACTTATATTTTCTGAATAGAGAATTTTAAGTTTATTTTTGTTTGTATAACTAAAATTAATAAAAGTATTAAGCGAACAAAATACACTTTTAGGGAAGTATAACACGTGTAAAAATTCAAATTATCCACACTTTGTTTGTTTTTTCGATGTTATAGCTTTCTTTTAATGTTGCTGTACATTGTGTTCTTGGATTCAGAAGTTTCATTGCTGTCAATTCTATAAGTATACATTTTTATACCAATAAGATTTATTAATAGGATGGATTTTAATGGAATTCGGATAATCACAGAAAAAAATTGTCCATACATATATTTTTTTTCATATAGCATGAGTACCTTAACTGACAAGTGCTTTCTTTTTAAAAAAAAAGCTTGTCACTTATAAAATACAGGCTGTGCTATTTATAATTTATAATTAAAAAATTAAGAAAGTTTTTTAAACTTTTGTCGTATTCACTTTATCGTTTCATGGAAACTGCCTTTTTGATAGGAATGTAACTTATTTAATACATTTATAAATGTAACTAAACTCAAACAAATAAATCTTAATTTAATACAACAAATACTATTACTTTTTGTGTTAACTATTAAAATGTTCATTTAAAATCATATGTATGTATAACATGTCTCAGATAAAAAAAAATATTTTCACAAATTTTCAGAAACGTAGATTATGCAAAAATAGTATTTCATTTGATTAATTTATCAAACAACAAAGATTTCTATTCAAACTTTTAAGCTTAAATATGATCTACTCAAAGAAAGAAGAACTCAAGCTTTCTTTAAAATATTTTTTTCTATTACAGCTTCATATTTAATGAAAATTTAATTTAAAAATATTTCTAAAGAGGTTTTCCACTTTCTAAAATTTAAGTACTCAGATGTTTGAAAAAAATCCAAATTGCCATCTAATTTAATGAATATTTTCAACTCATATTACACTTCCAAATTTTTCCCCAAACTTTTTTCAAAGTCTCTCAAACTTTTCAAAAAAACGTTAAATAATTTAATTTCCAACATTCAAAAACTGTCCAAAAAAACTTTTCTAAACACTTACCGTCGTGTAAATGCCACATGCGTAGCTGCCACTCTTCCTCCTTTTCCAACAGCAACAAGTATTCATGACATAGGGCATCTTGAAGTCCCAGTGATCTCAACTCTCTCCCCTACTAACAACTCAACGACTGCTGTCTCTGACAGTCCTTTTCATCTCGGGGTTCTCGGTTTCTATTGGCTGCCCCCTCCCCTTCGCTTACCCGCTCTTTTATCCTGAAACGGCGATCTTTTTCTGGAGTTTTTTCCGGGGACTTTTAAAAAAACCACACCTTGAACATAGGGAATGAAATGTGTTGGTTAAATGAATGTCTTTTATGTCCTCCTGAGAGAAGGAAAATCGGACTAATATATTCTTTATTTAAACACATTTTTTAAAAATTGGACCTTGAAAACCATGTTTTTCGAAGAATTAAAAATATTTCAATCATAATTTTGTTAGAGGGTACAACCATTTTAATGGATGTCGGGGTGAAAAATGCATTACAATTTCCAAAACGTGGGAAATTGAATGGAAATGACATAATTTTTTAGGTGGTGTTATGGAAAACTTATGTGAAATATTTGATGTTTTATTCGGTTTCAACGATTATAATTTATAAGAAAATTTAAGAGACATAAATATTTTATATAAAAAACTAAACATAGCTTTTATTTAGTTTAATTTTTCGTAGAAATTTTGGTTTATGTTTTCTTCTTACTATTTTGAGCAAAAACGTAAAGTTGTAAGGATTATTTTTCATTTTATTATATTTTTAATGGTTTACGATTCACCTGGCGAAAATGGGTGAATCGGAACACGTGTCAAAATCTTTAATTTTTTTCAGATTCAACCTTTAATAGGGTTAATAAAAACAAGTATTAAGGATCAGGGACAAATAGGAACACCTAGTCATTATCAAATATGTTCTTATGTTAAATAGAAAATTAAATATCTGATTTTTCGAAACTTGTAAAAAGCTTGAACTAAAAAAAGGATTAAAATGTATTGTAAGAAAATTTATTTGAATTGATAAAGATTCACAAATTCACTTTCCTCACATCGTTCACAAAATTTTTCTCCATTGAAACGAGATGATGCTTGTATTTTGTCATTTTTCTGAAAATTCTCTATGACATCTCCTGGGAGAAACGCGGCCACCTCCTCTACTTCTTGAAAACTCCAACTTTCTTTGTAAACTCCAAGGCTCTTTTGTAAAATTGTCCAACATATTCGTCGTCTTCTTGGTAGGTACATAACTTTAGTAACATAGAATATGTATGACTTTATTCTATGAACTTTAACGACAAGGAAATCTCCTGGAGAAAATGCATTAAAAAGTTTGGGACTTCCTACGATGCTAAAATCTAGATACTCTTCACAAGATGTAGACAATATAAATCCTATGAATATAGTTGATGGTGATCTTATAAAAAAAAGTTTTTTCGTGGATTTTTTTGCTTTTGCCCATGGGGAAGTAGCATCCTACCAGAAATGACGTATATATACCTACTCTGGTACTTAAGAAACTGAAGTTACCGAATAGCAGCTTAAAAAAAACTTCAAAAATTATCAATTTTACCGAACTACCAAATATATAAATTTCATTCATATATAGCTTTAAAGACTTTTTTGTGTTACTGTTATCATTTACCCATCCATAACTCCTAGTATTGTATCATTTATTTATTTAAAAAAAAAATCCTACGAAGGAATAATGTTGTACACTAAGCAACAAAATGACAGTTGCTAAGTAAAAGATTTAATTATCTATGAAGCATTTTAAACAACTATTAATTGTAGAAAAAATTAAAATAACGGTTGCTTTATATAATTATTAGTAATTATTTAGTCATTAATTTCTTCACTTCTACAATATTATCATTTTTCTAATAAAGCGTGCCAAAGGGGTGATCATTTCTTAAGGGGGGAACGGGCGCGCTGGACCGCGGGTCTCCAAACTCAAGTGCCTCAGTGTTAATCCAATGGCGAAAAAACTATTTTCTCTGCCACATTTCTCCGGCTGTATTGAATATTTTTACAAACGTTTTTTTTTTAAATAATAAATGTAGATAACTTACAGGTCTCTATCTTCCCACTTTTTGAAATTGCTTCGAATATTTTGTGTAAAATTATTTATTGAAAATGAAAAAAAATATTCGAACCAATTTCAAAAAGTGGGAAGGTCGGGACCTGTAAGTCAGCTACATTTATCACATAAAAAAATCCGCTTGTAAAAATATTCAATACAGCCGGAGAAATGTGGCAGAGAAAATATTTTTTTCGCCATAGGATTAACACTGATGCACTTTGCTTTGGAGACCCCCGGTCCAGCGCGCCCATTCCCCCTTAATAATATCAACTTTGTAATTGCATTGTGGTACAGAAAATTTAAATAAAAAACCGTAATCACCCAGAAATAATAAAACTTATGATATCACAAGAAATTCCTCATTCTCCGTGACCACGTTTGAAAAATACGTAAGTTCTAAGACGGTTTATATTTTTGCATACATAAAGGTAGGAATATGCCTAATAAAATACACTACTCTTAGGTCTAGGATACGAAAAAAGTTTGTACTTGAATAAAAAAATTTGTAGTTGATAAAAATGGAAGGTTATTTGGGGTTTCACTTGCAGTCTTATTTATTAGCCATTAGTATGTCCAGCATAAAAATAACTTTTAAGTTTTTATCAACTTCTGTTGATAAACTAACCTTCTTAAAAAAATTATCAACTTTAAATATCTTAAAGTATATTTATGGGAAGACCGAGAAGTTTTTCATTCTGATTCACCTCTTTTTACAGTACACAAATTTAAAGGAAAATCGAAAAATTCATCCTCTTAAGTTCACTTCTCAATTCTATTGCTTTATTTTCAAAGCTTCCAAAGCATTGCTTTATCATCAAAAGGTTCAAGTTTTTTCTACGCAGTATTCTTCTAATATGAAAAATTTCAGAAAAAGGGAATATTCTTATATATTTTTATAGAAACTCTTATTTTAGAAAGCGTTAGTCTGTGCATCGGTGTTTTCCCTAAATGAATGCAATTTATGTGTAAATATTTAGATTTTCTGGCAAATTTTTGTATATACGTATGCAAAATCCATAGTTTAAAAAATCTTATTCTGTGAAAAAGTGACACTTCTCCTATTGATTACTTCTTATAATATTGCAAAAGCTTCACCTTTTTCATGAACTTTGCGGTATTATACGTTTGTGTACAGTTATGAAAAAAATGGATTATAGGTTTTTTGTGTTATGATATTCAATGGTTAAAAATTTCTGAAATAAAATAAGAATTGGTTTAGTTTATTGATTTGGGTTTACGCCGGAAACAGGAAAGAGTTAATGATCTTTATTACAGTAGAGTTATGACAAAATTGTAATTGATACTAATATTTCTTTAAAAAATGCCTTTAAAATAAGATATCCCATTAATAAATATGTATGTGTTGAATATGTAAAAATGTATTTGAAAATACTAATATTTAAGTAGATCCATGGTTATATAAAAATGCATTTCAGGATTTCGTAGGGTTCTTTTATCATCTATAAATTCTTGTTCAGTGGCATGTTGAATAATATCGTAAGAAATGTTTATCAACTTTTTAATAAAACTTTTGTTACCGAAATTTCATACGAATTAGTGTTTTTCTTGTGTGGTTGAAGTACCGTTTTCAATAAAATGTGTCAATAAAGTTTTATATATTTTACGTAAGAAAAAACATTCTTAGTTAGTTTTTTGTTATAGATTAATTCTTGTTTGTTTGAGTCAAAAGTTTAAAACCTCCGACACATTTAACAGTAAAGGGGAGAAAACGTCGATAAATTCCTAGAGTTTTATCCAGGTATACCAAGAACTTAAGGTAAGAAATGTGTCTGATAAATGGATACTTTATGTATTACAGGGTTCGGGTAAATTTCTTTGTTCAGTCGCAATGGGAATAACGCCTGGGGAAATAGTTTTTGAACTTCTGCTTGAGAGATAGACTGACTGAGTAATATCTTGTTTGATAAAAAAGGAGAACTTTCGTATCTAGGGTATCAGGCCATTCGTGTTTTGGGGTGGTATATTTTCTACTTTTCTTATTTGATCGTGCTAGCCGAGTCATTTGGACCTTGCGTCGAAAGTGCAATGTGTTATTTTCATTTCTTTTTCTATGTTTCGTTTTATTAATTTAAAATCCCAATATTTTTTAAACATCATATCACTTCCTAATTATTAAACTATGTAGGCAAATGACATTTGTTATTCAGGTAAATAAAGTTACAATGTTAAAAAAAGCTTACTAATAGAGAGAGGGAGGATGCTAGTGAGATCATGCACAAACATTTTTCTAAATAAAGCTAAATGGGTTTTTTGTTTGAACTAAATTTTAAGCCAATTACAATTGATTTGTTTTCTAAGCATTATTTCTAAAGATCTTTTAGAAAAAAAAGTCGTATTATTTATATATTTTTACAATTCAATTTACATAGTAAAGTGAACAATTGTATAAATAATTTTATTATAGCAATTGTTTATTTTAAAACGTGTTTTGAGAATTTTAATTTTAAAATAATTTTTTGAAATATTTTTTTATCAATTCATCATTACAATTTCTAAAGTTATGATGAAATAATTATCCATCTTTAGCCATACAGCCATTGTTCACTAGAGAGCATAGTTTTGGGTCAATTTAACTATCTTAGCTTATTGAGCATAGTTAAGACGTTGATTTTTCCAAAATAACGTCTTAGTTTATGGAATCAAGGTTAGCCTATGGAATCATTCAAATTAATGAATGAAAGTTAACTTTAAAAATACTAATTTCATTACCACCCTTTTTAATTTAGATATATTTAACACTATCAAATACCTTAAATATATAACCTTTAAGACCGACCACCAGATGGCGCTGATTTAAGTTTATGAGACTAAATTTTAGAGTTTTATCGAAATAATGCCTTAAACAGCATCAATGCCAGCAATTCCTTAAAAACAAAGTCATTTTTTATACAAATAACGAATGGTACAAGTCAGCCGCTTCGTATTGATATTTTTGAAAAGCTTGAACATTCTCTTTTATACCCGCATGATCGTGATAGCTTGGTCTTAAAGGGATATCATTCTATGGATTTAGGTTTGATAGTGTTATAAGAGCACAAGACGTTCAAATTATAATCCAGTTTCTAAAATTTCAATTATATTTTCTGATTTTCTGAATTCTTTCAATCAGTTACGTTAAAACATGTTTTACATACAATGTCTTACACATAGGACCAAACAAAAACATATTTTCTCATTATTATTTTTAAATAATAATAGTACAAATATATGGAGACTACTAATTTTTTTTAAAGTAATCGGTTTATTTTGAAAAATCATATTTAAAAAACCTTCTATAATAGTTTGTTGAGTTCTTTATATTGTTTAGAGTACCGTCGAAGCGGGTATCTTTGTCTATGGGGTGTAACTTTGGCCCACGTGTCGGAAAAAGATTTGGTTCTTAATTTCTCTTCATAAAATGATCCCATCTTAAATTGTTTTACATTTTTGAAAAGGTGGAAACATTGCCTTTCATTTCTAGTAAAAAAATTCTCATTCTAATTCTGGCAATACTACAAATGACTTTTTCATTCTTACGAGCATTTAATGACAAAAATTTATTTCTAACTTTTGTCTGGAACACCTAACAAAATATTGAAAATAGCTAAATAAAAACTCTATACTATTATTTTATTTATGTGGGGATGAATATTACACCATTTGTTTTAATCTAAGTTGAATACTTTTTATGCTATATTTAAACATTGGTCACTGGGAAACTTTTGCCGATGAATGCGAGTAACTTTGGTCCAAGATGTAAGAATTTCTTTATGGAACTTTACATTTTAAAAATGTATGTAAAAGTGTATTCTGTTTAACTATTTTTGAAAAAGTTTTACTTTTATGATTACCCATTTCTGAGATTATTTTTTTTAATTAAATGATTTTAAACATTAAAAAGGTAAAGATAAAATGCAAGAAACGTATAACACTCAAAATCGCAGATGTCGAAATGTTAACATTTTCGAATTCCTAATTACGAATATATTATTTTTTTTTACTTTTATAATAAAATCGTTTGCTATTCATAAAAATATTTGTTATTAAATCTTACTTCTAAAATTAAGTTATTTTCCCTTATCAAAATAGAAGTTTTCTTTTAAGCGACAATCAATACTGGTATTCATAGTATAATGTCATTCTACGATGCACTGCAACGTAAATGTTAAGTTATATACCATTTTTAATAACTATGTATCTTATAACTTTGTTATTTTATTTTAAACATTTTAATATTACTATTTAATTCGGTAACACAGCCATTAAGGATGTTAGAAAATATGCTTCTTATGTATTTCATGCTTGGACCAAAGTTACCCGCCCGGATCTTTACTGTGTCCTAATTTTTTAAACTAACACCAGTTTTTTCTTAATTTATAAAATTTAACAAAAATGCTAGGAAATTGTTTCTAAAAGTACAATACTTAGAATGCATAATGATTTTTAAGTGTTCAAATCGTTTTAGTAGTTAAATTTTCCTTCTTTTGTAAAAAAAATCTATGATTTTGGACCAAAATTACTTGAACTGACGGTAAGTTATTTAGACTTATCAGTTGGTACAATTAAGAATTTTTTCATTTATTTGTACATTAACTTTGATCATAATTCCCTGTATACAAACTGCATGTAAAGTTCTTTGAAGTTAAAATTATATCTAAATAAACAAATAATAAATAATTTAAATGAATAATAAATTATCTATTATCCATTTTATTGCACTTTTATTCCATTTTCAAAGATGTACAATTCGAATTGCAAAACTTTTCTAACATCCCATAAAGCCTTCAGAAATAAAGACTAACAGACGTAAAGTGGTATAAATTGTTCAACCTGAATTAAAGTTTTTGACTAGAAAAGTGAAATAAGGATATTCTAAACATTTCAACATTATACTATTTTAACTTCGTAACTTTATATTGGAGTTTGTTGAACTGTTTGGGAAAAAAAACTTAAACATACGTCAGTTTTATTGAAAAATAACCAAACAAGCTGCATAAATCTAATTGTTTTAAGAGAAGTCCTCAGTTCTATAGACCTAATACATTATATTGGAAATTCTCTGTCAAAGTATTGCTTTAAAATGTAAGCTTTTTTCACCTTGATATGAAAACATTAATAATAACACCAGAACACATTTAAATTGATAATTTATCTAGTTATTTAATCACTAGTTACGGGTGACATAGTTTATCAGCAAATCGATACTATTAAAAAATAGTAAGGAAATAACAAAATATTTCAGCATCAAATTTGTTTTGTTTTGTTATTACTATTTCCTTTTCCTTACTTTAAAAAATTAAATTTTAACGCAAAATTTGAAAAGATAGCATTGTGGTTTCAAATTTAAAGCATTAAGTCTATGGGATCGACCTTTCTTTAAATAATTATTCTTATTTTATCTTAGTTTCTTTCATTTATAATTCCACTTAAATATAAATATAAATTTTAACCATAAACCTATTAATAGCCTCGAACGTTGAACATATATCACAATAATGTATTTCATTTTTACAACAAATAAACTTTTGTCTCTAAAAAATATATTATATTTTTGTTAAAAATCTATATATTTAACTTTAAATTAAACAATACGTATAGAAATTCGGTAATACTTTCTTTTTTTCAAAATAATATGAAATATTTTTGAAAAAACATTTTAAAATCTATAAGAAATAAAACTTAAGAAATCGGCTAAATCAAATTATACTTTTTTCTTTCTTAAAAAGCTAATTTTAAGCTTTTTTTTTTAAACACAAATTTATGTTGCTTACAAATAGGTTTTTAATCTTTAGTACAATTAAATTATATATTTGTTTTTAAATTATACATTAAAAATATATACACTTTTTTCCTATTTCTAGGATAATTGGAAGCATGAGAAATCAAGAGACGAATTTTCACAACGTTTTTACTTCAAGATAAATTTCATTTTTCCCCTTTGTATGCTGTAAAATTTAGTTTTTACTGTACACAGTGTCGTTTACATTTATAATGTAGAACTATAACTTATGCTTCCTTGACATCATTAAGATCATTAAATAGATAAATTTATTTATCTTTATTCTGTTGAATTATTTCTATATTTTCACACAAGAATGTCTAAATGTTTTTTTGATTTTAATAAATTTCACAAATTATCTTCATTTTTATATGTCGTTTTCAGTTCTGTCCATCTATTTATTCTTTTAATATTTTAATTTTTAAAATTTATTCACAATTAAAGTATTATTATGAACTTATAACTTTTTCTGCTGCTGTTTATTACTCGTTTATTTACTATTTTCTTACTATAATATTTTATATTTTAATAAAACAACAGTACATTGAGTGTTGAATTTTTACTTTTTCAAAGTTTCTACTATAATTTTCCGTTCTTATATGAAACTACACTTTACTCCATTAACTACAAAGAATAGTTTGCCTGTTTCAAATGGAAACAAATATTATTTCACCTTGTTCAGGTACCTTTGTACAACAACTAAGAACGTTAAGTAATTTTACATTCGTTCACTTTCTATTGGTTTAGGTATTAAAAGTAAAATTTCAAAGTACATTGATATATTTGCTTATTATACAATTTTTTAAAATACCCTCAGGTCTTGTGCATTTCGTAACTCAACAACACATGGGAAATGTTTTAAAAAAACGAATGTAAAAAAGCCAAGAAAACTAACATTTCAAAACAAGAAACTGTGTATAAAGTACATATTTTACGAATCGTCTGGGCTTCTCTAAAGCGAATACATTTTCAAAAAGGGAAACAATTTTGAAACAAAATTGGCCCCAAAAGATACGGAATGACATTTATATCCAAGACTGACATCTCTTTCGCAAAAAGTTATTCTAAAGACCACAATAACAAATATTTGATAGGATCCTTGTGGTAAAACCGCAGTAAAAGAAAGTTTCGGTGTATTTTCTTTGGATCACAGCCTTTTCATTTCCTGTGGCGTAATATATCGAAAATATTCTTGTTTGACGTCCGTCAATCGAATACCTTCTTTTGGTTCAACTGTACGTATAAGAATTGAAAAATATATCCACTAGGTGTTATTTTTCTATAATTCAAAGTCACAAGCTCCAAATTCAAAACGTCTTTCCTGATCTAAAGGTATTTGATATTTTGATTTTTAGTTTAAAAAATATATAAAACATATTTTTCTATACAAAATTGATAAAACGATTGTAGAATACTTTCTGAAGTCGTCATGATTTTTCAATGTTATGTTTTTTCAGTAAACTAATGTATATTGACCACTCTTATCTCAATCAGTTACGTTTAAAAATTTGCATATTGAACAAATTGTGATTATAAAAACTATTCTTTACATTTAATTCTTAAATACTGGATTATTTTACGCCACTAAACGATAACAAAACAAATCTAAATAACTCACTTTAAATCCATTTAGTCCAGATGCTCACATGGTGCAGAGTAAGTTCTCTTTTAATAATCTAATATTTTACTTTTTGACCTAAAAATCTTTTTTGTTTATTGCATAAATTAAAAAAAATAACGATTTTTAATTAATTAAATCAAATTCGAGGAAAATAATATAAAATGTATATTAATTTGTGATTAAACAGTAATGTCTAGTTATATCCAATTAAAGGGGTTGGTGTACAAACCAGTTTCTCTATCTATATAATGTTAAAATTACTTATTTTTAAGGAACATGTAAGGTGTACGTATACACTTGAACTTTTTTTTTCTAATATTTCACTTAAAAATCCAATTTTTTTTATATTTGATATAATTCATAAGTGTATGAGGGTACGTGTAAAAATATTTTTAAAAATTAAAATGTTAATTAATTAATTAGCATTTTATGCATTAATTAGCATGTTTTTTAAACATTCATAACACAAGAACTAATTATTTTAGACCTATACAATTACCATGCAAATTAATCAACAATTCATTTTGAAGGGCGTGAACCTCAAACCAAGTTTGTAGCTCTTTTAGTTTTTTATTTATATTTTTTTATAATAAGCAACATTAAAAACATCCATTTTTAAAAAAAAAAAAAACTTTGACATGCAATATAAAATCAATTTAAAAACCAAATCTTCTTTTTTGAAGTTCACGCCCTCCCCCAACTTTTTCCATAAATAAATAAACAATTCGTTTGACAAAATGTTAATTTTAACTTTAGTAATCATTGTTTAAGCAAAGTAACACATGAGAAAAATGAAGTTTTGAGAAAATTGAGTTTAAAGGTTATAAAAGCTAACTAACTTTCATGATTTGGAAGATTAGTAAAACCTCTGTAACTTTTTATTAGAGTGGAGTATCAGTACAAACTTTACATCATTTTAAAGAGGAAGAATTGGAAATTCTAATGAACTTAAAAACAAAAAATGCCTAATTTGGTTATTTTTGGCCTTTTCTAGTGTGTACCTTAAGGATTTTGAGAACATGTGCTCCGAAAAAGGAACTTTCTCAGATGAAGTGGACGCGTAATGATGACAAATGTCAGCAGTTTTCACTTGTTTACATATTAAAACTAAAAAAACATCTAGATATGCTAGAATAAAAATTTAAACATGACTGGATACAGAAACGTTCATGAAAAAACTAGATTTTTTTTTTAAAAATAGTGTGCACCTACCATTTAACTACGAAACTTTCCATATTTTTTCAAAAAGAAAACTATAATTTCAAATTTTCTTCCAAGACAAATTTTCTTTTTCATTGAAATATAGTAGATAGCTTTAAAGATACGACTTCATGTTTACACGTCAAATGTACGGGGCTTAATTTTAATGGGTCTTCTTATCTCTCTTTTGAACATTTTTTTTTTCATGAACGAACGTGACGTGTGTGAAGCAAAAGTGCTTAGGTGACTTTTAACGTACAAGATAAGTGTGTTAAAACTTGCAAGTGGTTAAGTATTTATTGCGCGATGAATCTAGAAGATAGTATTTAGTGCATACGAATGAAAAGCTTGTTAACTAAAGTATTGTTAATTAACTTTAAGAAAATGAATTCCTAGAATTTTTTTAATAAAACTCTTAAAATATCTAATGTAACTCATGCTTTAAACTATTATAATTAGATTTAAATCAATGTTATTGGACACCTTCACATAAGTAACTTTTAAGAATTTCTAACTATGCTTGTTATAGGAACATTGCGAAAACATGTTTTTAAGTATGTCGATTTTTTTAAAGCTGAAAAAAATCAACGGAACAAGAAAAATTTATGTTTTTATAAAACTGTTTGATTAACTCCTTCTCAGTGTGTGTAGTTTTTCATTTTTAATAACTAATAGTGCATTAAAGTAAGGTCACCTATGAGGTTCTTTTATGTTTTTGACATCTTTTTTGTTACATTTCATAAAGTCGCTTGTACGAAAAACCTTTTTTAATTGGCTGGAAAGTAGTCGTTTTACTTTTTCAAAAACATTTTTCAGCACAACTAGTTCCTTTCATTAACATTCAAGATACGTCCAATTTCCTTAAATATATTGATTGTTCGTTTGGTTTCATTGTTAGAGAAATTTTTTAAAGTAAAGCTTTCGAAAGATGAATGTTTACGAATAACTTAAAGAAGAATCTTAATGCTGTGATACATAAATATGTTGTAACTTAAAGCAGAAATAATTCAAAAATTTTAATTTCTATACGTACTTAAAGCATAATACTATACTCATTTTTAAAAAAATAGTTTTTCAGAAAAATGAAAATTCGCATTTTTTTATATTATTGATCTATTTTACCCTTTGTCGGATTCAATAAAACTAATTCAGTCCTTATTTTTAGATTAGAAGATTATTTTTATCAGCTAATAAAAAAATCTTTTTTTTCTTAAAGCAACCTAAGTATTGTATCTTATGCATAATTCTTGGCTGTAAAAAGTATAGAAGAGATGTGTGTACCTAGGGTGTTTTTTTTTTTCAAATTTCCATAAAAGTACGACTGAGATGGTTTTAAGTGTGTAACTTTTAGGGAAGTATCTTATCACTTCTTACTCGAACAATTCAATATTCTTAAACTAATAAATGTTGTGAAATACCAAACTTAATCGCTTCACAAAGTAAGTTATCAAATTTCTTTAAAAATACTACAGATCCCCGCGAGAGCTAGTTTTGGAAGCGCATATAAGTTTAATGTATGTATCAATTAAACTTTTATTTTACGCTAGATTTGTATGTAAACATACATGTGCAATTTTAATTACAAGTTTGCAACATATTATATGAATGTAGAGGTTACAGTACTCCCTTCCGAGCAACATAGTTGCGATAAAAGGAGAACACATGTTAACATCACATGAAAATTCATGTTAGCACAAAAATACATCAATAGAAATATACAACACTAAATATTCACGTAATCCCGATAACGCACTGGAAAAGTTATTCTTCTCCCACTGCGTGTGGTTTTTATTCTTGAATCCTCCTCCGATTGTTCATTTCCATGGCCGACCGCCGGGGTATTTTGTTCTTCTTTATTTGTTAGATTTCGCGAATCATTTTCATCTGAGGCTAACAAATATGCTTGTTTTAATCGATCGACAGAAACATTTATGTCCTTTCCCTTCATTCTCACCGTATAATACTTGTCATTTCTTGAAATCACCAGAAAAGGTCCTTCATACGGAGATTCTAAAGGTTTCTTGACACGGTCTACTCGAACAAACACATATGGACACGAGTCCAAATCTTTATGAAAAAATAACCTTTGTTTTCTTTTACATTGATTTTTTATTGGCTTTAATTTTTCCATTTGTTTTCGCAGTTCACTGGTGAAGGTATCAGGCTCTAGTTTAGTTTTTGGTTCCTGAAAGAATTCCCCTGGTAGCTTCAGTGATTTACCATAAACCATTTCTGCAATGGAACAGTTGGTATCATCACGTAGGGATGCACGTATACCAAGGAGTATAATTGGTAAAGTTTCGCTCCATTTGACTGAATCGTGAGCTCTAACGGCCGTTTTTAATGTTCTGTGTGTCCTTTCAATTTTTCCGTTGCTTTGAGGATGGTACGCAGTTGTTGTTTGCATTTTGATTCCACAAATTATACCTAAACTTCTGAAAAGTTCTGATCTGAACTGACTTCCTCTATCTGTGATCACACTGTATGGTACGCCAAAGCGACAAATCCAATTCGCATAAAATGCTTTTGTGATTGTTTCCGCGGTAATATTTTCTATCGGTATAACTTCCATCCAGCAAGTGAAACGATCGATACATGTTAAGCAATATTTATTCCCATTTGAAGGTGGATAGGGTCCAATTATATCGACATGAATAATGCTAAATCTTTCATCAGGTTCTTCAAATGAGCTGAATTTGGAAAATGTGTGCCGAATAACTTTATTTTTCTGGCAACTACTGCAAGTTTTAGCCCATTCTCTGACATCTTTTTTAATGTTTCTCCAAATGAATCTTAATGTTAGTTGTTTTACAGATGATTTGATTCCAGGATGGTTCAAGTCATGTATTTTGTGGAAAACATTCATTCGAAATGGTTGGGGTATAAACGGTCGAATATTTGGAGTTGAACATCACACCAGATCATTTTTCCAGATGGTAGCGGGTATTGTTTAAAATTTAAATTTTTGCTACTATTTATTAATTCTTTTAGTTCGGCATCATTGATTTGTTCCTCTCCAATTTTGTCATAATCGACGTCCGAGATTGATTCAATTCTAGACATAGAGTCTGCCACAATATTATCTTTCCCAGCTATATATTTATATTTGCTGAAAATTGAGAAATATACTGAAGATGTCGCTGTTGTCTTGGTGATGCTTTATCATTTTTTTGCTTTAATGCAAATATAATTGGCTTGTGATCTGTATATATTGTAAATTCTCGTCCTTCTAGCATATGTTTAAACTGTTTGATGGAAAGATAGATACTTAAAAGTTCTCGATCATATGTGCTATAAGCCTTTTGAGCGTCGTTTAGCTTTTTGAATAAAATGCTATAGGTTTCCAATCTCCGTTTTCATATTGCTGTAGAACAGATCCGATTGCAAAATTAGAGGCATCTGTACATAAAGCTAATGATAGATCTGGATTTGGAAAGGTTAATAAAGCAGCATTGGCTAAATCTTCTTTGCATTTTTCGAACGACTTCTTTGCTTCTTCAGTCCATGGGGTTTTTCTTCGATCTTTTTTAATTGAACCTTTTAAATATTCATTTAAGGGAGCTTGAGTACTGGCTGCATCTTTTAAGTATCTTCTATAAAAGTTAATCACCCCTAAAAATTGACGAAGTTCGTGAATAGTTTCAGGGAGCTTGTAATTTGTTATGACTTCTACCTTTTCTGGAAGGGGTTTCGAGCCGTTTGGTGTTATCAGATATCCCAAAAATTCTAATTTGTCCACTCCCATCACTGATTTCGATTGGTTGATTTCGCAGACCATTAAGTTGGATTCTATCAAATACTTCCATGAGATGTTTTTTATGCTGTTCCTCATTTTCCGACGCTATTAGAATGTCGTCCAAATAGGGAAAAGTAAAATCCAGCCCCATGAAAACTTCATTAATGAACCTTTGGAAAGTGGCGGGAGCATTTCTTAAGCCGAAGCTCATGACGTTGAATTCAAAAAGTCCAAATGGTGTTATGATCGCTGTTTTTTGCTTATCTTCCTCTGCTATTGGTATTTGGTAATATGCTTTAAGTAAATCTAGTTTTGAAAATATCTTTTATCCTTTAAAATGTGATGGAAGTCCTCAATTCTTGGTAATGGGTAACGATCTGGTACTGTGACATCATTCAAGCGGCGATAATCTCCGCATGGTCTCATACTGCCATCTGGTTTTGTGACTAGGTGAAGTGGACTTGCCCAAAGGGGATTTCGATGTTCTTATAATACCGTTTTCAAGCATAAAGTTGAATTCTTGTTTGGCTATTTCTAATCTTTTGGAATCTAACTGTCTTGCTTTCGAATACAATGGTTTACCGTTAGTAGTTATATAATGTTCAACATTGTGTTTTTGTTTTAGAAATTAGCAAATCTGGTTTGTTATTTCTGGAAATTGTGCCAAAATATCAGAAAATTTTATATTTTTGTTCAAAGTGCTGACATTTAATTCTTCAACTGATGATGTAATTTCACCAATAGTTTCCAGTTTAGTTATACCATCAATTAGTTTTTTGTTTTTAACATCGATCAATAAATTATACCGGTTCAGAAAATATAAGAAATGTCATTTGTCGCCAAGGATTTCATTTTTTGCAATAGATGACTTGGTTTCATGTCGCCAATCTCAAGTCCAGTGAAAAGACGCTTGATTCTTTTGTTTTCACTTTCTTTAAATACATTTAATAAACGCTGTTTTGCCAATGTATATTTATTTTCGGCATTACCAGTTATTATGTCCCAAATAGTGTCGATGTATTTAGGTTCTATTTGTGAGACAATGTAGTTGAACTTGGTATCTTCATTTGTTATTCCGCTTATTTTAAATTGCGCTTCTATTTGGTAAAACCATATTTCAGGCTTATCTGTCCAAAAAGGTGGTATTTTTATACTGACCTTCATAGCTTCCGAAGCTTCTGCATCGTTCGACTGGTTTTGAGTAGCCATTTTTCCGCATCCAACTTCGTTGCAGTTTATCAATAATCAATGTTCACTTAAGCTATCAATTATCCGGGTCACCAAGAGAATGTAGCGGTATCGCTACATCATCAGAATAATTATATAATTCTTTATATAAATAACTCCTACATGAACATTTTGGAAGCGCAAATAATTTACATTTTATTCAAAACTTTTACTGCTTACGCGTTCGATTGATAGGTAACATCACATGTTGCCAATTGCAATCTACAAAAAGCTTTGCAACATATTATATGAATGTAGAGGTTACAATACCAAACTTTAAAATTGTTGGCACAAAGTTAAGTGATCCAAAAATTTTCTTCTAAAAAGATTTTTTTCAGCCTGTTACAGATGCCCTGCGAGAGGCTTTGGTATATATGTATGGCCCTAGGTACAAGATTAAACAGTTTTTTTTTTACACTAAAGATCTTTTATTTAAACACTTAAATAAGTGCGTAATTTGATACATGAACTAACAAGATACGTTTTTAGTAGTGTTGAATTAAAACAAGTAGGTTTGTAACAGAATATGACACTTAACCCGCTTCCACACAACAGTTGTGTTTAACAGGTAAAAAGGCGACAAACACAGCATTGATATTCTATATTAAACATTTACATGCTAAATTTAGCTAGTTTCATTGATTTTATTTCGAAAATTCAATAATTATTACTTATCGTTTGCAAAAATTAATTTATATTTCAAAGAATAAATATGTAATATTCCTCGCTTTTTAATATAATTAAAACATTTCATATCAACGTACAAAGAATCTCGTAGTGAAATATATTTGACGTCATTTCAAACTGATCGATGTCGCAAAAATAAATTTATTTTAATTTATTGTCTAAAAGAATTAAAGTTTCTCGAGCTATTGTTGCGAATGGCAATGGTGATTAAATTCTAATAAAAATGGCTTCCTATGCTTTTTAAATGAGCATTAAATTTTGCAGTTTTTTAAATAAATGAAGTACTTCGAATTCGAATTCTTTTCGAAATTTTCAATGTATTCTGATTTCGATTAGTTGAATTTTTTGACGTATCACACTTGTCCGTAGTTTGGGCTATGAAAGTGGATGACGGACAGATGGACAGACAGACGGACTGAACGATTATAATACCTTCCACTTTTTACGTTATAAACGTAGTGTGGAAGCTAAAAATAAGTAACTTATTTTAATAAAAAGATATTAGAGGTTAAGAAATTTAACTTTTGCCCCCATTAACTTGCCACAGGCTTCTCATTCATAAATAAGTATTTTAAATAAAAGAAATATAGGTAGAATTTACTCATATAAGTATATGTAAACATTACAAGTGATTTTCAAACAAAGGCAATAAAATTACTAATTGTTATAGATTATTTAATTATAATAAATAAGAATTTAATTTGCAATCTTTGATCGTAAAATTTAATAAATGGTATTAACTACATGTCAATAACAACCAATTAAGATTAATTACAATGAAACTAATTATTAAGTTATTTTAAACTTCATATTTCACAATTATAGAAAGAATGGCATGTTACACGAATAAGTATAATTAAATATTATTTACCCTTTTGTCAATTATTATTTATTATTCAAACAAATAAAATAATAAACACTGTTCAATGATATAATGAGGTTGTTTGAGATGACGGAAGTTTCCAGTTTTCATTCTTGTGCTTCCGCGATTTCATTGGTTGTTTCGGTTTCAATTTCCATGGGCTGTAAAAACTGCGGTTGTCTACTATTTAGAATATTTTATATTTAGTATTTTTTGGTATTTAGATAAAACTATTCTACAGATGACAGTACAATAAATTGCACGGAGTAAAAAGAACAATAACAGAACAAAGACGACGAAAAGAACAAAATCGGAAATAAAATCAAAAGAAACCGCTATGAAAACATACACTGTCAAAAATTATTTTGCAATTTCAATATTTTTTATCCAAAATTGAAATTATTAAATCAAATTATCAGCATAAAATGTAATTCCAGAAGAACCAAAAATGTAAACAATACCGCTGGAACTTTTGCCACTCATGACATGAAACATGTACATTTGCTATTAAAAGAACATGACAAACGGTAGTTTAATGATAAATATATCCAAAGTTTTAATATTAATTTATTTATACGATTTAGTTTTTAATTTTCTAAAACATTGAGATCGAAATATTTTCTTTTAATTCAAGTTACATATCAAAACAATAAAAGTATATAACTTTTTTAATTAATTAAATAATTTTTAAAAGTTTCGTACTGTTTAACAATATTTCTCAAACATATACATACTCAAATAATGCTAATAAAAACACAGTTGATGTTGCTTATAATAGACCCATAAATCCTTTAACAATCTGTGTATATTCTGATTATCCGATGTACCCCATAGCTTAGTGTTAAAAAGAGCCCCACTAGTCCATTTTCGATAAAACGTTTCTGTAATATACTTATATCCACATTATGGTTAATTTCTACATCATAATTTGAAGCTAAAAAGGTGTACTTTTAATCGTCTGTAATCCAATGTGTCCCTCTCTCTCCTCTACTATATCTTCATCGAGGTTTCTTCTATCTAGATTTAACTTACACTTGACTGATTTTTTGTAAGTTCTGACAGCTTCATATAACATGTTAAGTAACCGTCATCGATAATACTCTTATCCGTCAAACCTTTCACGATAAAATGTTACTTATCTCTTTTTCAAGAAAAAGATTACATGTCATCTAATTTGAGATTCAACGAGGGAACTATAATAATTATAATTACCATAGAGCTATTTTTAAAATGTTAAATGTCCCATTTATATACTAGACCCAAATTAACGTATGAAATTATACAATTACAGGTAACCAGAAGTATCATACTCAATATCAGTAGATACTTTTTTTGTGCTTTTATATCTTTTACTTTTATATATTTTGAGAAAAACTGGATATCATTACCTTCTACACTTTTTTTCTACAAACTATCATTACTATTTTTCCAAAATGTAAATATAGTTTTCGACAGCAAGTGGTTAAATGCAAGCATGTAGAGCTGGAAAATGTGCACAGTATACGGGTACATTTTCTCTATCTGCAAATAATGCCGGGGAAAATTTCCAACTATTCTTAAAAAGATTTAAAACAGGTCATAAAACTTTTCGGTTTTACTTTAAATGTTTTTTTACACATTTCAAGGAAATTAAACATCCTGAATCCGATAACAAGCCTAATTGAATTAATATATCAACAAAATGTCACTTTTATACACTAAATTGATGATTTTTAACCAAGCAATCAAACCACAATATGATTCCCAATACCAAGTTCGAAAAAGATAAAAACATGATTCTCCAATAAAAAAAATTATATTTTTAGGTCCGTAAGATAATTCCATTCTCAAATTCAATATTTGTCTTTACAATATCTAGAAAAATGTGTAAAAAAACATTGGCTAACACAGCAGAGCTACTTCGAACTTCCTTGCTGAATTCCTGCTTAATGTACATCATAAATGCACTTATTGCTTACTTGTCATATTCTTCAACTTACTTAGTTTGAATTGCACATGTTTTCACACTTATAGTATCAATCCGTTAGTTTTTATGTTTAAGACATTTATGTTCTATTTTATTAGTTTAACGTTTCACGAAAACAATAAAAAAAATGCAATGTATATCAAATTTATCAATCAGAATCCTGATATGCACATACGGTGCACACTAAATTACTTTAATGTTTAAGACATTTATGTTCTATTTTATTAGTTTAACGTTTCACGAAAACAATAAAAAAATGCAATGTATTTCAAATTTATCAATCAGAATCCTGAAATGCACATACGGTGCACACTAAATTATAATTAAAAAATATTAAAATAATTCTCATTAATTATAAGGAAAATTTGAAAAAAAATTAGTATGTCATGATCATTTGACATTTAAAAATTAAAATGTTTGGCATTTAATTTAGCTTTCGATATATGTATCTAAAGTTAACATGTTATCACATTTAATTTAGAGTTACTCATATCACTTTTCAATTTTCAAGTGAAAACTGTCATTTATTTTTGTTTAATATGTCACTGAAGTCCCCCAAATAATCATATATTTTTTCCTTGTAAAGTTTGATTGTGAGATACAAATGCGTGAGAGTAAGTTTATTGGAAAGAATTATATATTTTTTTTTCACATTTATGAAAATACAGTCTGTGAATTTGTACTCACTTCTTTATAAATAGACAAAAAATCTTCCTAATACAACTTTATAAAAGGAACCCAAAAAACATTTTAATGAAATTTCCAAAACCTACATGCGTAATTAAAAAGTACCGATTTTCTAAAAGGTACAAACGTTTTTATATATACTTATGAAAATACTTTAGAAAGTTAAATACATTTATTACAATTATGGATTCATAATTTTAAATTATTAATTTAAATACTTTATTTCTCATAATATTTTTTTTCGTACAAAGAATACTTTTATTATTTCCACATTTTATTATGATGACGTTATTCTCATTTTTCCTTTTATGTACTAGTTAAGATTAAATCCAAATGGGGGGGGGAGACAATCGTTCGTTCTCTAGCACCCAATTATAACTATTACCCAAAGTAAGACTAAATTACTGATTAATCGTGCTTATCTATTCTTTCACGATTTCGTTAGTTTGGTTTGTCAAAATTGTAATTCACACTTGGTTGATTTGATTTATTTCTTTGGAACGCTACTGCTTGCGAGAGCTAATTCGACCGGTGCTTTCTATATAAGGTAAATTCTGAAAGGCTACCACAGTTAGTTTTAAGTTGACTAATAATTAAAAGATAAATTACTCATCCTAAGAATTACATAGAAAAAAAAGTTATTTTTTTCCACATCGAGACTTTTTCTCAAAGTAGTTTATTCAAAAAGTTAATAGTATTGATAAACGATAACTAAAACATTAAAATATGTTTTAACTTTTTTAGAATAATAAAACTTTTTCAGAATTTTAAAACAAGTTCATTAGTCAGAGAGTTAAAAAACAAATATTATTTGAGTTTTCAACAAAAGTTCTCGGTATTTTTTTTAAAGATATCAAAGAAAATTGTTCTTATCATTGATTATGGAGCGCCGACATGGCACGGTGGTCGTGTAGCTCTAGTGCGACGATAATTCAAACTAACCTAACCATGGCACGGTGACGTAAGATATCTTTTCACAGAAGATACATTCGCAGGTTCTGTCCTTGTCTTTTGCATCCTGTAAGCGTGTCGTGATAGAAAAAAATAATAATCCCCTAATCAATCAAGCCGTGAATATGGGGTCTGGTACACGTTAAATCTGCCGCGGTTCAAAGTTCTAATGACGAACATGATGTAGCTGTAAGAATTCATTGGGTGCCAGATTAGGTGTCTGCATCCTCATTTGACCACGGTTCAAAATTGCGAGTCCTGTCACAAAGAGTCCTCGTTTAGTCTATTGCAACATTAATTCAACCAAGACCGAACCTAGCCTGTAATATGCTTGATAGTAAAACTGATGTTTTGAAAAATAGTTATTTACAGCTTTTTCAAACCCAAGCAGTAATGTGCGATCCGTTTTCGTATCCTTTATGGTGCTAACAAAGAACTCTTTAGCAGACGGAAAGTGCTATTGTAACCTAAGGGACTACTGCTGTGTAATTCGAGAAGAGGTTTTGGATGTCATACAATATTTCTTTTCTGTAGGTACATAGGACAAAAATGACAATTAATAAACACCAAAATTTTTTATGTAGCGTATTGAAAAGGACCTCAAATAAGTCAATTATTTTCGAAGTGGTATTACAAACTATAGTTTGAGTGTTTTTATTGGATTATTTTATTTAACCATTTCATATACATTTAAAGGGGAAAAAAAACTAACACAGAAGAGCATTCTTATTTCTTAATTTCATTCTAAACATCAGAGAAAAAATATTTATGGTAGGCGTCTAAACATTAGACGCCTAAATATATTTTATTATAAATCATTTTAAATTATTTAAATTATTGAAGACCAAGCCCTGGCCAAAGCACACAACCTCACATGTCGAGGTCTAACTAAGAAGTGGATCTATTTTCCGAGGTTGTTAGAGTAGTGGACCAGGAATTTCAAAGTAATCTGCTGCGTTTGAAATTACTCTCAGAAAGGATTCAATCACGTGTCTTTAGACCCTGGTAACAGTGGAGATATTAACTAAGAATTTTACTAAGGAAAGACCTTACTATTATAACGTTATGGATGTTGCGGAGTATTAGATAAAAGTATAGTATATAAAAAATTATAAAATGTTTTCATTGGAGTGAAAATGTCAAATAGTATGTCAATTTATTGGTATGTACACATCGACAAAGAGTAATGCAACAATTCGAATCGAAATCATTAAGTTAACATTGTTGCTTTTTATCAAGAACCATTTAAAACTCATTGAATCTCAATGCGTTAGAATTTATAAATATATTTCGAACTTAAAATAAATGTTAAATTAACGAATAAGATAGTGTAATTGTTATTAAAAATAAACATTCATTACATAGTGATAGGTATAATTCTAATAAGCTGCAAACTATTATTTAACTTAACAATATGTTTATAGTGTCGTTACATATATTTTTTTCCAGATTACACATATGTGTTATCCAACACTGTAAAAATTTGGTAGAACGTTACTCCGTAAACACGGCTGGCAAAAAGTGCTGCTACCGTGTTTACTGGGTAACGTTGAGTAACGTTACATCGCAAAAGCGGAGGAAGCTTCAAGTGTGTCAGCTTCTACAGTGTTTACGAAGTAACAGTAGACCAATTTTGTACAATGCAACCATGATACCAATGCTTTCATAGCATAAGTCACTAAAAATATAGTGCTGTGTATACTAAAATAATTACCAAAAAAAACTTTCAAAAAATTAAGGCGAGCTTGTATGTTTCTAAAATCCACTATGTTACCCCTTTTAGAGTTGCACTGTAAATTAATTCAGATTATGGCAATTAGCTGTCTTAAGCCCTTTGTAATCTAATTATGACTAAGTGAAAGAAAAGCCTAAATAAACGAAACATAATGGCAGAAAAAAATAATCTAATGTACTTCGTCCACTCTGTTACCTTACTGTTAGAAATGAAATCAATCTTAGAGCAATTTTGATTAGTGAAAATATACATAGTTTAAGTGTGTGGATTTTGTTGAGTTTCATTATTTAAGAGAGTTTTTCAGACAATCTTAAAAAATATTTCAAGTGAATACTAACTTTGATTTTAAACAATAACAATTGAAAGTTAGAATTATAACTTAAAAATTCTAAAGTTAATATGATTAATTCAAAAGTGAAATGCAAGTAATTTTTTAATAATGTTAGTTACTAATTTTTTAATGAATCGAGTGGCACACGTTTCCTTTATAATAAAAATTACTGATAATTTTCATTGTTGGCCTAAAGTGTAAAAAATATGTGAATTTAATTAACTTTGTTAATTTTTTATTAATTTTTCAATAAAAAGTTATTTTGCCGATGATTTCCATTATTGGCTAATTAAAAGTATTAACAAGCCAACAAAATACTAAACTAAATTATATATGCAAAAAAAGACATACAGGATCATATATATACTCACTGAGTAAACTTAAACTTTCTCATGAATAACTAAACGGAAAAAGAAAGTTAATAGCATATGCATGTAGTTCTTTCGAATACAGCACAGTTTTCTGTTATCCTAAATAGTAGATGCAGAAAAATCCTTCGGATTGAAAAGGGAAGGTAGGTAGGCTATTCTGTCGCCCTATAGCGTGTCTTTTCCGCTTTCAGACTGTCACCAGGAGCGAAGTACTGAACCACACAGATTTTATTTCACTTCACAATTCTTTTCGATTCCCCAGCATATCCTCGTAGTTAGTCTTGAACCATCAATCGCACTTGACTCTTTAGTTCATGAATAAAATAAAAACCAAACAATTTGGCGTCCCTATAGTACATGGCTTTCGGTTTAGCGAGTGTGAACTATACATAAATTTATTCAAGTTGTTTAATTATTTTTACACAATGGAAAAATTCCCAGTCCAAATACATTCCTATCAAAACGAAAATAAATGTGTAATAAAAAAAAACCTGCAATTTAATATAGCATATAAATTCGAATTATGTGCAATTATTCCAACACAAACTGTGCTTTAAAAGAATTGATGTTACATTATACTAAAAACTAGAATATAGATGTCAGCACTGTATATTTTCATTTAGTACAAATTGAATAAGTGAGTGAATCAAAAACAGACTAACTTAATTTTTATTCTGAAACATGCATAATACAGGAACCAATTATATACTTAAAAAGAAACAAATCATAACGTTTGTTTACTTGGAGCCATGTGTTCTTTGCTCCTGTTATATTGTTCATTCGAATCAATCGCTTTACTAAATATATATATTTCTTTTTATTTATTCATATATTAAACTTATGTATCTGCTCTATCATTATTTGTTAATTTCATTGAATTCCTTGTAGGTTAATTAGGTATTAGGTTCATGGATATTTATGAACCAGAAAGTTTTATTATATTTTGCAATTTTACTTTTTATTGTACAGTATTAAAAAAAAGACAATCAATTATATAAAAGTAATTTATTTCAGTAGGCATTTACAATGATGATAAAATAAATGCACACATTTTCCTGTCACATAAGGAAAACATTAAGCATTTTTATTTGAGAAATAAACTCAAAAATATTCTGATTTTATAAATACTAGTTGGCAAACAGAAACACATAACTACAACGTTAATAAGTAAATTGTGTATTCATATTTACTTATTTTCAAGCACAAAAATAAGCATAAAATACAACTTAGAACACAGCAAACGTTACTTCATTCTGACATTTTAGATTGAAATGATCAGGAGACTTTGAAGATTGAAAATATCTCATGTACTATAACACTAAAAGTTCTTCCATTCCAAATCTACAAAATTCAGCACATTGCAATTCCAATTAAAAAGCCTCCAACAAAGCCGGTGACTAAGAATTTATATTCTTGAACAACATTCTTTGTCTGCAAAAATAAGTAAATAAGTAACTATAATAATTTATTGAGAAATGCATAAACATGTAACAATTGTAGGATATCTGGAAGTTCATTTCTTTAAACTTCATTTAGCAAGTTAATAAAAGAGTATTGAAACAATATATTTATGATTAAAAAACAGTGTATTTAAAAGCAGTGTATTTCTAGAGTAAATATACAGTAAAGAAGAATGATATGGCCACTGTAAAATAAAAATTTCCAAATAATATCGCAATAATGTCTTAATTGATTTATTTTTAAAAAATTACACAATTAAATGAATTTCAGGTCCGCTTTTTTTAGCATCTTACTAATACAAAGTAACAAAAAAAGCAGAAAACGACAAAGGACAATCCTAAACATTGTAACTGGGATCTCGTATTTTATATCTTTTTTCGATGTTCCATAATCAACTGCGATGAATCCTAAAATAAAATATAAATAGATATGTAGAATTTAAATCAAAAGTCTTAAGTTCTTTAACGTTATGCCTATGGGAGAAATTGTAACTTTGAGTAGTAGATGACAATGTTTCTTATATTTCCACTTAGAGCATTTCAAAAGATGTTATCAAAAGACATATTTTGGGGAAGTGGATGAAGTGTGACTTATTTTCATTAAAACTTAAACTTGCCATCAAACTTTATTTTAAATTGAACCATAGAAAATTTTTGCATAATTTGGTGAAAATCTTGATGCAATTGTAATGTAATATTTCATTTTTTTTTAATAGGCACTTGCTTTCAACCGAATAAGTCTTCCGTCGATTTGTATTTTATTGTAGGATAAGTAGCAGGTCATTATGAGACATCGAATAAACATAAAATTCAAGATCCTAGTCACAATGTTAAGTTCAGGATTATAATTTGAGGAGTTTTCGTAGAGCAATGGTTAGCCTCATAATTTGTTTTTTAAACGGCATAAAAAAGTTTTACAATCTTCAAATATTTTATGAAAATAGTGACAGGAGAAGATAAGTTTAAACACGAGTTTATTTTCTATATAAATTGTGTTTTTAAAGTCCAGTTTAAATTTCCCCATTGGTTGATTCTATAATATAAAAAGTCACAATGACATAAGAAAGTTGGAAGTTAATTTTTCATTATTTATAATATTTTAGTTACTCTAGAACACTGGGCATTCTGGAAATTTCACATTATGACTTTAAAATACTCTTTAACCAATTTCTCTTAGTGGTATCTATAATTTTTCTGTTGGAATAAGCATCTATGTGGTTCATTATGCCTAAGAAAATGATACTATATGCTGTGACAATACAGTAACTTACTACAGCATACAAACATAGGTCTGCATTTTATGGCCGAAGAATTTATATTGAATGGAAAAATGTGAATGGACGACAACATTCTCACTCCATGTCCATATTTGGCTAATCAATCCACCATTTACATATATATTAATCTAGATGAGTAAATTTAGACAATACAGGTGCAAAATACAATTTAGTTAAACGTTTTGAACGTCATGAAGGAAAAATACTAGGGTAAAAAGTTTTGCTTCATTCACGATAATTTATTCCACCAAACCAATGCAGACTGTGTTACGCTTGCATTGCTGTAAGTTACTGTATTGCATTGTTGCAGCGTACAATATCATTTCATAAGTCAAAATGAGCCAGGGTTATTCCAACATAAAAATGATGGTAACTGGATGGGAAAAAATTAAAAATGGTTTTAAGGTCAAAACGTGAAATATCCAGTATGCCCAGCGCCATCAAGAACAAAGTTTCATCCACTCTATTTACTGCAAGAACTAAATATACATTTCTTCATGTAAGGATAAAAAAGTTAAACTGAACAATTTAATAGCTTGAGGGTTTTTTTAATTATCTTTTGGTGGAGTAATGTACTTTATTGGCAAATTCTCTTATTCATGGGCAGTAATAATGAATTCCAAAAGTTTTAATGATTAATCTTAATGTTTTACAATACCCTTGTAACAGATTTTTATTGCTATTAATTGAATTTCTCATCATAATGAGTTGCAAAGTTTCTGGCTGCAATATTTTTGAACACTTTGTGATTTCTTTTTAAACAGTGTGTTTCCGTAAAAATCGTTAGAAGGAACTTTGAATATATAAAAATTGTTAGGTTAAATTTATCTTCTTTAAATTAGGCTAATTTGCAGTTTATCTTCCAACACTATTGGTCTAAACAAAAGTAACTACTTTGTTAAAAAAAAACTGCATGACACTGTGTATCTAAGTGAAATATTAAATTTGATAGTATCTAAGTGAAACATTAAATTGAGTAAATATTTTTTATGAACTAAAAATTATATAAGTTTTAAAAATAATACATTGATGTACAAGAGGTTTCATAATAGCAGGGATTGGAAAGTTACTTTTAAAAAGTATCTCTGTTACAGTTACTTAATCAAAAAAGTATAAATTTATGGTTACAGTTACTTAATACGAAAAGTAACGTGTTACAGTTACTTAATACGAAAAGTAACGATTCACAGTTACTTTTTGAAATTTCAAGTTATAAGAAAAATTTAAATTTAGCCATCTTACCATTTTTCAAAGAGAACAAAAAGCTGAAATAATAATTAATAAACATTTTTTTTATTTAATTTTAATCCTGTACGCCAATAATCTGCCGACAACCGGCCCATCAGCAAACTATCGAGCGGGTACTGACAGAAAATAGGTGTGAAAAAAGTAAGCTCAAAAATGAGTGTGTCCCCTCTCTCTCTCTCCCCCCCCCCCTTCTTCTTGAGGAGACTTTGTGGTTGGTCACTGTTGTAGAACCCATTCAGGCAACAAGGGGTTAACAACACAAAGGGGTTTGCACTGGGCGAAACTTGCAGAACGACAACCTGCTTGGCAGTCAGCGTGATTTATTTCAAAACCCTTCTTTTAGATGCCTGTAATTACGGGGCTTATAATGTGATACTTGGAATGGTAAACAGACAAGGAGAAACATTCATACTTTAACAATTCTAGCTGAAAGTAAGGTAGCTAGATTGTTTTATTCAGTGTCCCTATCTGAAAGCTGCCGTCACGCCTTTAGCAGCCAAAGTGGACAATGCTATTTTGCTTTTCCCTCCCAAGAAAAGCTCGAATTTCGGGAATGAGAAATGTTCCCTTCTTAGGAGTGGAATTTCAAAATAAGCACCAGACAGCCTTCGGAAAGTAACAGAAAAGTAACGAAATTTTTCGTTACCTCATTACCGCTAAAAGTAACTAAGTTACAGTTACTTTCTGAAAAATGTAACTGTGTTACTCGCCGTTACCTAAAAAAAGTAACGTGAAGGGCGTTACAAGTAACGCGTTACTCTAGTCCCTGCATAATAGTAATTCTAGTAAAACTGCAAATCAGACTAAGTAAAACAGGCTGAATTTGTTTTGCAATTCAATATTTGAACATTTTTTACTGAATTAAAATTTATAGTTTTGCAATAATATTGTAAGCCATCAACTACTAGCTTCAAAGGCTTTAGAAGCAATTATTACTGTTCAACAATAAATATGTGTTTAAATAAAAACCTTGTTTGAAATAGAAACTTAACAATTGTATTTAATTAAACTTATAAATTAATTTTCAAAAAATTATGTATCAAACACCATTCCAGGTCGGCATGTTTAGTTGATACCCATTGAAATGGGTAAAGAAAACACTCAACTTCCATTACTGTATTCAAAGAATTGGGGAACATTTAGAGGTACAGAAATTCAAAAACTAACAGAATTATAGGAAAATACTAAAACAATAACTAAGCATACTTCTTCAATGAACCAATGCACTTCTTTCTCTGAATGCTTATCCAGCTTCTTTTTAGCCTTTTCAAGGTCTTTATTAACTTTACTCCAATTAACTTTTATGTAACCTTGGTGTTGTGCAATCTGCAATAGAAATTAAATTAATCTAAAATCATCATTTGAATGGTTTTCTTAAACATTAAATCGTAAAAATTTTATTTCTAGAGTTTGTAGTTTATTATCAGAAATGCATTTCCAATAAATATACCCTAATAAATAAAAGGTCAATGTTGAATTAAGTAAATAAAGACAATGGTTTTATAGGCCTAGGCACTTTACATAATCTGCATTTATTATTTAATCAAAAATAAATGTGTACTGCTTAAAGTTACATTCCTTTTTTTTAACACCTTGGAGCCTGAATTTTTAATTCAGAAGCTAAAAATAATTAATTGATTTATTATGTTATGTTTAGTGTAAATAACTCAAAAACTTAATTTTATAGCATTTGGTCATCTAACAAAACAATTCATAAATGTCCTAACTAAAGAACACTAGCCTCTATAATCCAATTTACAATGTCCTTTATCATATGTTTGTTTATATAAAAGTATCACAGTAGCCTTATGTGTTCATTTTGTGGATGGACTGCTCACTTTGTGGAAGGAAACCTTTTTAAAATTCTTTACGGATAAAATAAAATTAAAAAAAAAATTATATATATTCTAAAAAATATATTAGATTGATATCCTAGGTCATACAGATTCTATCATTGAGGGCAATAAATTTAGTGTGGAAGCTAAGTGCAGAAAATTATATGCACGGTGATACAGGGATGTTAGTGCTTGTTGAACAAAAAAGCTGAAATATCTAAACCAAATGCTTGTTGTTTACGAGAACCAAAAAACTGAACTAAGGGTGACCGATAAAATTTAAATTTTAACAATTATAATTGACACACAATTATTTGCAAACTAAATTAGGTACATGAAATACCAAAGTTAAACAAATTCACATCATAGTAATTTAAGGCATTAAATTAAGAAGAAACAATGCTTTATGTTAAATATACTTTTTTTGCATACATTAGATTTTTTTGGCAGAAATTAGTTACAGATCAGAATTAAATGCATACGAGTTTAAAAATGCCGAAGAATACATTTTGAAATAATTTATATTTTCACTTATCTAACAATAAAGTCTTAAAATACAGATATATTTAACTGCTAAAAATTAATGGGAAGAGTAATCATTCTCCTATTCAAAATTAAAAAAATATGTATGTAAAATAAGTCGACAGGGAAACTTTGATGTAGTTACGTCTCTTTTAATAAATCAACTAGACATCGGGAGATGATAGGTTTGCCATCTGATGACAACAAGAATATGTCACTGAGTGATGCACAGAAAATGGGAAGGAATGTCGAGGCTCTTCTATCGACCAGTCAGAAGTTAAGATTTAGTGACGAGAAAAGATGTAAGGTTAATGTGAGAGCGGATGACTCAGCAAAGTTCTGTGGGAACGATTGATCCTGGGCGACTGTTCGGAGCCAACAGGGTGTGGTTAGGATGTTAAAGCTATTAATAAGTGTTATTAAGGCTATGTGAAAGGGGTAATTTAAGTTATTAAGTTTAATTAGGGTTAAAAATATAATATTTTGAGGGGACTAAACTTTGAAGCACAATTTTTTCTTAAAAAACACTTTTAAAAATAGCTTAATGTATGTGTGTGCTTAATTTAAATATATGAAAGTTTCAATTGTTAGAGGTACATTCCTTCCACAAAATCAAAATTAAAAACTAGGATGTGAAACACCTCCATGCGCCTTTCCATGATTTTCTGAATAATGCATGTTCTCCCGAGTAAAAATTCAAAAATGTGCAAAACTTTGGATTGCTTGAGACACATTTTTAAAAGAAAGGTATAACTGCTTGGCTGCAATTAGCAAATTTGCATGTTCCACACATGAACTGCAATGGAAGCATAAAACTTTAGAATAGAATCTCTGAAAAGAAGTGTGATATAGTCTAAAAACACAGTGAAACTTTTGTACCCAAGAAATATAGGCTACTTTTTTTAATAAGCATATCCAGGGAAATTGGATATTCTATGCATCAAGAACAGTAAGACAAATATTATCATGATATTACCTGAAACATTAGCAAACTTCCAGCTAAAGCTGAAGCTGCAGTCTTTCCCACTTTGGAAAATACTATTCCAGCACACCTTTAAAAGGAAATACATATAAATATGAATTAAAAATAGAGAAAGTCTATATAAAATCATTATTATTTAATCATCCATTTGACGGATATACAGAAATCCCCCCCCCCCCACAATTATCTTTATAATATATTAAAGTCTACCTATAATCATAATATAAAGCACAAGTTAAATATTTCAGATATTATAAAGCTCCTACGCAGGACAGTTAATAAGAATGAAGGTGACAGTAACAAACGAGAACTTCCTCTTAAAGTGCTGAATAGTTAAACTTCCAACAGTTCAGTATAAAAGGGAGAGTGACACCAAGTGTATTATATAAGGTTTACGTTTTTGCTTTAATTTTGTTATTGTTTAAATCTAATGTTGTCTGTGTGTGTATATATCGTCATTGTAACTTTTATCTTTGAACCAAGAACTAAGAAACTAAATTTATGTATTCAAAAAATCATTGAAAAATGTTTAAATATAAATGTGGATGATAAAATTATTGGCATGACTTTATAAAAGATAAGGTGAATGGGCTTGCATTGACACATTGTGGATTATAAAGATTAGCGAAAAGAAACATGCAAAATAAACAAATATACATGTTTTTTACATTATAATTGAGATTTTGACTTGAATATGTGGCAATATCTCTCGCCAAAAGTTTCCCAAAATAAACAAAAAGTGTTTTTCTATATGCTGGTTGTAGTTTGGAGTCATTGTGGAATAAAGCTGTCCAAATTATGACGAAATAACAAGCCGAATGAGTGAAAGTTCATTTTGCCTCAAAATTGATATTTTGACATGAACTTGTGGCGATCTCCATTTTTTCAAGAAATATGTCACTGCTAACCAAAGGAGATAAATAGCAGAAACATGTTTTTCTAAATGCTGGTTGGTCGTTTGGAAGTCATTGTGCAATAGAGTTGCATTTTGTTATCATTTTCTTTCCAAACATATGTTCCCAATCTGGTTAAATTATTGCCAAAAAGCTGTGAAATGTTTATTTAGATTTGCAATTGAGAGTTTGACTTCAAATGGAATCTACAATTTTAGTTCAATGTTAAAACGTTGTTTTGTGGGAAAATTATGATGGGAGTTCAAGTTTATATTAATGCCTATTTTTGTTTTTTTAAGTATGGGGTTACATGACAGAGATGATTCTCAAAGAATTATTAACAAAGAAAGTAACTGAATGAACAATAATAGAAGTGTTCTTCTATATCAGACTAAAGGGTGTACATATATTAAAAAAATTAAAATATAGTGTATGTTGTGTGTTGTGTATTTGATATATTTTTAAGCCTGTAAGAAGAACGAGTATTCATTTGATAGTAGGTTATATAAAAGGCAAACAAAACTGTAGTTGTTAGACACTAACAAAAACATACCAGGCTACAATATTTATTGATATAGCCAGAAATATAAAAAATATAAAGCATTTTATTCAAACAAAACACAAAATATTCTTTAAGAAAAAATACAATCTCACCTTTTAAGGGCCATTTTACACCTATTAAATTAGCCTTACAGTAAAACTACCATTTAAAATGTTTTTTTGTTTTCTCTAAAAAAAAAACATCAGTTCTAGCCATTTATAATGAAAATTCAAGAAACTAGAAATTTTAATTAAAAAAATTCAAATAAAAGTTTCAGGACAAATATAAAACAGATCTTCTAGGGTAAAATAAAAAAAAAATTATAAACAACATTTGTAATTAGGTCAAGAGCAGGATTTTGAACCCGGGACCTTTTGATCATGAAACACTTAAGTTACCACTAAGCTACGATACTCAGAGAAGAATCGAACTGAAACTGCTAATAAGCCTCGGTTCTGTGCAGTTACTACCTGTACATGCAATCCTTGTATGGTGCTCGTATACTTAGACACTCCAATAATTTATAGCGCATTTAAAACATACAGGCTTAAAATAAAATTTAAGCATACTAATTCATTATATAAAGGATTTTATAGCTGCAAAAACGTAAAGCAATTAAAAAATTGTTGTTTATAAAAAAATGCTTTTATAACTAATTTAAAATAAAAAAAAACTAGACACTTTTCAAGATAGTTGGAAGAAATAAAGAAAAATAATAATTGTAACAAATATTAGAATACAAAACGATGGAAAAATACTGTCACCTTACTTAAATATCCACCAAGTTCAAGCAATAAGTCAGATAAATTATTAAAACATGTCATACTCTAAAATAAAAATCATTCTTTTAACATTTTAAAAAATTTGTAAATACTGTTTAGCTCATTCTTTCTACACAATCCTAATGTTACAAAAGAAACCAAACAAAAAAAGTTGAATATCTATGATCTTAGATCAAAAAGAGAACAAATGTGCAAAGATTTGAGGAAATCGAAGTTGTTTAAAAAAAACACTTGGTTATTTTTACATTTTGACATGGAATGACACTTTTAAGAAAAATTAACTATGCATATGAATGAAATTACCATCCTGAGACACCACCAATTGCCATTTCTTTAGCCACCGAACCTTTAGTGATTTCTTGAAGATTCTTGTCTAGCCAATTTTCTTTTTTACCTTTCTTTAATTTAGAAATATCAAAAGATCCTGTGATAGCCATGATTGGTAATGGAAGTATTGGAAGTGGCATAAGATAAAACTGTAAAAGTGATTGTAAATTAAAAAGTAATAGTACAGGTACTTTAAAATACATAAAGAGTTTGAAATCATTGAAAATAAATGTTAGATAAAGCCATAAGTCAGCAACATTTCAAGCTATCAATCACATGATGGGGAGACTTACTTTTTTCAAAGTTTGAATGAGAGTATACCTGATCAAACAATCACTAGAAAAATTAAGCAACTTGACATAGCCAAAAGCATTATATACAATATATGTGCAATCACTATTATATTCTAAGCTTAATAATAAAAACGTTAAAGAGGACATTGCATGCTTATTGGTTAGTAAACAATTAGAATGACACTACTAAGGTTTTAACTTATTGTTGAGATAAAAAAAAATATATGTTTACTATGTGTTTGTGCTTTGTTACTTTTAAAAAACATATAGCACTTATTACATAACGCTATTTTCTTTTCATATTTTTTTATGTTTTGCTATTGAAAAGTGAAATAAAGCACTGATGATAATCACACATTATAAGAGCATCGTTATTTTATCATAACAATTTACGCCAATGTTCATTTAGATACAGTGAAATTTTGCTACTTTTTTATAGCAACCACCTCATATAACTCAAACTACATATTTTTTGGCATCCAAAGACGAAATAATCCAAAGACGCCATGTTAACAATTAGCAATAGCTGAATTTTCCTAAATGAACTGCTTGAAGAATTGCCTATCAATTTCAGTTGGTGACCTTAAAGATACTAACAGCTATTTTTTAAAAGCTGGAGGATCATTAGAAAAGGACCATTTCCATGATCAGTAGGTATTCAAGTCAAGTTACCTCAGTACACTGTTCCATAGAATTAACAGTAAGTCATCTTTTCAAATAAGGTAAATACATAAAACAGCTTTAAAAAAAGCCCAATTAACCATTTGTCAAATCCAATGGCCAATGTGTTGCTCTTACTTGTGCCAGGTGAACATAACACCAAGTGTACCTAACTCTAATAGAAAATTAATCAAAAAATATTATTGCTATTTAGGTTAGCCCATTGTTCTGTGGACTTAGTTTATATATCCAGGTGTAGTTAAAGTATTCATTAAGAACTAATACTGTGAATAGAATAACTATATAATATTGTCCACCTAGCAATTTAAAGAGGGGGTTTAACATTGTATAGAGTACAATAGCTTTTTATTTATCATTATTTTGGCTTTGAATCAAATGCTATGACAGCAAAAACTTAGGATTTTATGTCATGACAAAAAAAGCCTAGCAAAAGAAATTGTTAATTTTTAGTAAGCCTTATATTTAGAAAAATCTCTAAGGTATTCCAATATAGTAGTTATAAGGTGAAAATATTTGACAAAAAAAGTTAAAGTGCTGTGAAATCCACAAATTTTTGTGATAGGCCCAAATAAACTACATCTCAATGAGATGCAAAATATCATAATCGCCTTGAAGAATCCGTCATTAAAAAAAATACTTGGAATGCATTACTTGATCTAAATTATGAATCAGGTTTTAATATTTCCCTTAATTTTTAAAGATTTGTCTAATTTGTGATGTGTGCCATAGTTTACAAAGAACCTTTTGGGGGTTAGTTAGTCTATTGCGAACATGATCACTGGCTTTAACCAATTTGGATTTGCGGCATTCAGCAGCATCTACCTTATTCCAATCTAAATGGTTACATTAACCAAAAAAAGAAAATTCTGTTCAAAGAAGCACCACATTTTGGTACTAGTGTATTTCGCATTTGTACATTTCATTCAATACAACATGGAGTAACATAAACACTCAATCGAGGTAATTGGGACTATACTCCTGGGCAACCTAAGTTGGGTATATGGAAATATGCTATGGAGAAGATCCTTCCGCGGATGTAAAGAGTTTCATAAATTATTTGCGAATCCATCAAGAAAACATGTTTAAAACATCAATTTCGTTTAAGGTCTAACAGATTTGAATATTATTTGAGAAAATTTGGCAATTTTATCAGAATGAAAAGTGTATTTTAGTTAAATTATATTCAGATCATTTTGTATATAAATATTACCTTACAAGAGTTTCAAGCCAACGGATCATTGTTTCTTATTTGTGTTCTATGGTTGCCATCTCGATCGGATTTTGTTTATTATGACAGAGGCAGCAGATTTTTTTCATTATATCATAATTCACTGTGTAATTGGCGATTGAAAATGAATTTCTGTTTAAGAAGGCAATTTACAATTCTTTCCTTAAATGGAAAATAGAAGTTAAAAAGCATTTGCCAATCTGGCTGAACAAAAGTAGATTTTAAAAATTTCAATTTTTTTTTCGGTTTTCAGAAATGTTTAGTATGCTTTCTAAAAAGGGCTAGAAAAAAAATCGATTTTCTTATTTAAAAAAAAAAAAACTTTTGTTCAGTTTGTTATATCGTTTCTCAAGGTTTTGTATCGGTTTTGATTGCAAAAAAAAGTTTGGAATTCACACTTTAAAAAACCATAAAAACATTTGGCGTTTTTTGTGGTGTTACAATCTAATGATGGTTAAAATTTTGAATAAGAACATAAACTCTCATGTTTATTATATTTGTGTGATATATTCTTATTTTTAGCTTACAAATATTAACCTATTGCAGTTATAATTAAAGTAAAGTATGATTTTTTTTAAAAATGATTATTAAATTTGAAAAAATAATTATTTTTAATAAATTTCTCATTTAATTTTAAACCTCTATTCCAAGAGCCACTAGATCAAAATTACGTTGTTTCTAAAATTTACCCCCTTTCCAATTAGTTATCTTTGTATTTGCTATTTTGTTTTAAAAAAGAGCTCCTTATGTATAAATAAAAAAAATGCAATAACATCAATTTTTAATAAGCTGTTTAAAGCGAAATCGGCGCCAAACCAGACAACTGATTGAAACTTTTTGTTTCTTGTTTCGTTTGAATCGGCATGGCTGCAATGTTTACTGTCCAATGTCATTATGCCGCGTTTTTCCATCTGCCTTTTTACTCAAGTTTGGCTGGCCACGAGTGTAGTCAAACATTTCTTTTAAACTTCGACACTGGATAATTTTTTTTAAAAATGACAATTCAAATTTTATGAGCATATTTATTTTCGCGAAATTTATTCAAATTATTGAAATTTTTAAAAAAAATAGCACCCTCCACAATCAGAATTAATGCTCCTATTTAAGTTGGATAAGAAAAATCCTTATTTAAAAATTTAGGAATTAAGATTATTTAACTATACTTTACAATCCTAACCATGTTTTTTCAGCATTCAAAAAGCACAGTTAAAATTGTCAAATAAATATTATCTATATATTCTATGCTAAGGTAAATGGGCAAACGAGTCAAATCTTAATAAGAAAACAGAGAAAATAGCATCTTACTTATTAACTAGAAATTTTGGTCAAATATATTAATGTTAAAATATTGAATCATACCTTTAAATTTTAGGGGATTTTTCTCTGTCAAATGTCAAATCAAAACAGTACACTCAAGGCCAAACAAAGCCAAACTAAATATGGTAAAGAGTATCAAGCCTTGACAATGAGCTGTTACGTTATGGCCGGCGTATGGACGGAATGACACCTTTGAAAGCGCTACTCGAATGAAGCGGTGGAAATTTTCATCCAATGAGCAAAGCGTTTTTTGAGTTAGTAGTAATAATTTTTCCCGCTTTACACGAGTAGCGTTCAATACTGTGAATACTTGTCTAATCAAGTTCAGCTGTGATGTCACAAATATAGTGAAGTAATTTTCTATACGACTAGTTTAAATACAATGGAATATTTTGGGATGTCACGGGTTCAGTAGTAGATTGGTAATGATTTCCGGCTGTCTATTTTTAGTCTACCGTGCCGTGTGAGCTTAAACCCAGTCAATTTTGCCTCCTAATTTAAAGCTCTGATCAAGTGACGAAATTAACACCTAAGCAAGCCCCCGACGGAACTTTGAGCGACATCGTAAGTTGACGCTGTCGGTACTTTTGACTCCACAGATGTAACGCGAACATATATTCGCTGTGTTCTCGGCCACCCCAGTGATTTTTGAGGGATTTATTTTCTTCAGCACGAATACATATGTATATATTGTGAATAGAACAGACACCTCGGCCAACATCGACTAGGGGGGGTCTAGGGGACCTCAAAACAGTTCAGTTGGAGCTTGGGGAATATACCAGGGCCGTAATATACTCATCTGTACTGGTTTATTACTTCCATACTGGGTCCGACGCAGGATCCGTCCATCTCCAGGATAGCTCACAGGGAGGGGGGGGTAAGGTCAAATCGATCCCCCCACCCCCAAGACTAACTATTAAGTATGGGTAACCACAATCCTTCTAACAACACTAGGAAAAAAGGGGTATTGAGAATTCTCGATGGCGTATACCGAACGAATATCTCTGAAAGTTATTTATTCTCATAAACAATCCTATCACAGTGTAAAGCATTTGAACCTGGTAGGGTCATAAAATCTCACGCAGTTTGTAAAACATTTCGATTAATATTTTAGAAACAAAGATAAAAGAAACAGCATATATACCTTCAATAAATGCCATATTTTAAATGTATATATATGCATTGATATAGCGGTAAGATTTTCGTAATTTTATAATTTGATCGTAAACACAACACACTTTATTTTTATTCAAGTAGTAATAAAATTAAATCAATACCTAAAGGCATTAAGAATTTAACATATTCAAATTGCATTAATAAACCAAAATATGTACATTATTTAATTGAATTAGGTGTCTTAATCGGACGCTGTTTCCTGAAAATCTGCTAACACCCACCCAAGCTGTCCAGGTAGCACACCAACGTCGGCCAATATTAAAAAAAAATATTGGCCGACATTGGTGTCAATATTGGCCGACGTAAAAATGGACCCCCAGTCAATATTGTACGACGTCGTTTTACGACATTGGCCAACATTTATCAACGTCGTACAATGTCGCATATCGACATTGGCCGACATAAAAATGACACCCTTGCCGATATTGTACTACATCGGTTCACGACATTGGTCAACATCGCATATTGACATTGGCCGACATAAAATGGACCCTCCTAGCAAATATTGTACGACGTCGTTTTACGACATTGGCCAACATTATCAACGTCGTACAATGTCGCATATGTTGTGCTATCTGGGTGTTGAGAAAGCTCACTCAACAATTCCTTAAATTCAAAAATCGTCATTATAAGGAATAAAAAAATCATACTAGAAAGCACAACTATCACTGAAACATTTGTATACCAAAAGTTGAATGTGAACAATTTCACAGTAACAATCATTAACGTAATTAAAAGTTTTAATGCACACAAATGTAGGGCAATTTTCCAATTTAACACAGTAATTTTTAACAAATTGTCAACGGTAAATGTATAAAGTCTTAAACTATACGTACGTACCAATTAAACCTAATTCGCTAGAAAAGATAGAGCCGTGTTTGGCAAACTTCAATCATTTATATTCTCCTCAGTTTAAAAATAATTTTGAATAGTAGTGGGGTTGTTTCACATCGTGGATGGTAACAGCTACAACGGTTTGTTTTCACTTGTTGTCCAGAATTACTTTTGGTTTGTCATTCGAAAATGAGTTTTCTAAGAATATTTTTCTTATTTCTCGACTTTTATGACTTTTAAATGCCGACTTCATGCTATGCTGTTGATTGCTCAAAACAATGGTTAAAGAAATCTTGCATGGAAAGAAAAGCTTCTTTTCATCTACATCGGTTATTTTGACATTTTGAGAGCGACACCGAAGCAACTAATTATATCGCAGTACACAGAAAAATGAAAACCAGAGCTTTACATCACCTGAAACATTCCCATCATATACACTCAATAAAAATGGTTTTATCTTAAAGGTGCACATTAATTTTTGGATGACAATGCTAAAATTTACTGAAGTTTGATACAATAAATATGCATTGGAAAGACAATTTATACTAATACTTTGTCAGAAGATTTATCAACAAATAATTTATAACTTATTTTCACGGAGTTGTAAAACAATAGAAACTCATTACAAATGTGCACCATAATTCAATATTAATTTTTCTTTTCCTACACATTCGTTTAACCAAAAACATTGTTTTTTTAACTTTTCAGGAATCTTCTGTTTCTTTCAATGAGTTTAACCAACGCTAAACCTCAAAAAATAGAAAGAAAAAAAAAACCTTTTTAAATTAATTAAAATCAATCCGAAGTATTGCACCTAAAACACGACGACAAAGAGAATGTTTTTGATATAAATTCACCCAGTAACCTTTTCGTTTAGAAAGCGCATAACAGAAACGTGTTGCTTCATTTTTGTAACATTCTATGTCCATTCCTTCCCTTTATTACTTTATGACTTTCACTGTAACCATTCTCTCTTGACTCTTTGTTTTGTTTTGGCTTGCTACCTTACCTGTCTTCTGTCTGAAACTGCTAATTATACCGCTTGTTTGGCTTTTTGTCATAATAAGAGCTTTCATATTTAACTTCACTAAAATGGCCGATATTGTTGATGAATTATTGCGATATGGCCTCTTTTTTGGTGCTATATTCCAACTTGTATGCATAGCTGCTGTGGTATTTATTCCCCCGAAGGATGAGAGTAGAGTAAGATATTTTTTAAACCTTTTACTGCTGACAGTTGCAGCAGTTCCCTCTTTTGAGTAATAATGTAACAATGTAAAGATAAATAACCTGAACCGATGTTTAATATAATTTCGTATTCAAGTCCTTAAATTGGTTTTGCTTTTTAACACGTAATTTTTTTAAAAAAGTCATGTTAAATGTTGTGTTTGTAAATATTAAATGTATTAGTTTATTTAGATTTTTAAAACTTATTTTAATAACCTATAATTCAGATTGATATTCTATTATCAAACAAATAACCTACGTGCTGCTTTTATAGAGGAGGATAAGTGTGATACTTTGTAGGGTTAGTTCATGTCAGTAAAGGAAATTGGTTGTCCAAAATTACCACCAATCTTGAGGTTGGTGGTCCAAAAATAAATTTTTCTAGCGAGAAAGCGAAAAAATCAAATGCTCATTCAAAGCATTTGTATTGGATTTAATCGATTTATTGATAAAAATATTTTTTTTCTCCAAAAAGTCAAGTATTTTTTTAATTGGCAAATGCAGGTTTTTGTCAAATTTAAATCTTATTTAATAGTTTTCAAATACATAGTGCTCAATAGGTGCATCTGTTCTGACTGTTAAAAAAAAATTAGCTGTCAGTCTTGAAAAATATATAAATGCTGATGGAAGCTGATGTTTTAAGTTTTAGTTCACGGCAGATTGTTCAGCTGTACTTTAAGCCTCCTAATATATGCTACCGTATATACTCGTGTATAAGCCGAGAAATTTTGGACAATTTCAGTGCCGTAAAAATCGGGGTCGACTTATACATGAGACATCAAATTTCCAAAAAAAAACCCCCATGTCCTTAAAATAAAACTAAATTTCGGTAAATTTTAATTTCACGGTACTGCTTGGCGCGGCTCCAGAAACAACAACAACTTGGCGAAACTCCTGTGTTTCCGCATTGCCAGATTCCTTTCCGCCGATGCAGTAACCCTAGTTACTTTTGAAAAAAAAACTGACTCAGGGTTTTGGTTTGCTTTGGGCAACACAAAACAAACTTTACACTACACAATGGGCTAGTAGTGGCAATCCAGTTTAGTTTCGTTTGAATTTTCGTAGGACTAGAGCTACACGAGTGGCAATCCAGTTTAGTTTAGTTTGAATATTGTCGCACTAGAGCTACACGAGTGGCAATCCAGTTTAGTTTAGTTTGAATTATTGTCGCACTAGAGCTACACGAATGAGTGGCAATCCAGTACGCACACGTTTGGGGGTACGGGCAATTATTTTTTCCCTAAAAAAACATCAGTATCCAACATGGGGCAGTATTGTAGGGCCCATTGAAAGCCTAAATACTCGTTTGGGGCCCCGGGCAATTTTGTTTTCTCTAAAAAAACATCAGTATCCTACATGGGGCAGTATTGTAGGGCCCATTCAAAGCCTAAATACTCGTTTGGGGTCACGGGCAATTTTGTTTTCTCTAAAAAACATCAGTATCCAACATGGGGCAGTATTGTAGGGCCCGTTGAAAGCCTAAATACTCGTTTGGGGCCCCGGGCAATTTTGTTTTCTCTAAAAAACATCAGTATCCAACATGGGGCAGTATTGTAGGGCCCATTGAAAGCCTAAATATTGGTTTGGGGCCCCGGGCAGTTTTGTTTTACGAAGTAAAACAAAAACATTTAGTTTTATTCTTTCAAAACTGAATGACAGCTAGCTGTCCAGCCATTTTCAAACCGATAAAAAATTCATAATTTAAATACGCACCATCCATAATAATCGGATGTTCAAAAGCCAAACGTAATGACGATAGAACAAAAAGAATTTAATAGAATAAAAATAATTCCGTGCGCACAACATCTGCGCAACCTAAATTCCACGCAAGTATTACCAGCGCCGGCGATTGGTCAAAAACTAATTTAGAACAAATAAATCCCACGCGCATAACATCCGCGCAAGTATAACCAGCGCCACCTAGCCACAACAAAGACGCAACAACGCATTTCACCAGAAAATGCTGCACCACCAAAAATAATTGTTTATCGCTCCCTACAAAAGCGCCAAATCCCTTGGCGACAGAAGTACCGTCAAATTAAAATTAACCTAAATTTCAATCAAACTTAAGGTTTAGATACTATCTATTAAAAATAAAGACCCAAAAGCGGTTAAATCTTGAAGATTAAATAAGATTGGTATCTATTCACAGTATCCACCATAATTATGTTTAATTGTTAGTTCTCGACGTGATGCGTATTTTGCACATGTAGCTCTGGCACAGGGCAGTTCAGTCAACCTGTCGTAAGGTTCACGCTTCACTGAACTTAGTTGCAACTAAGATTCTCCATTCAGGGTCGGCAATGTCAAGGACACTCAGAGATGAAACCCGTTTTATTTTCATTGGGGTTGAAATTTAGCTTGCAAAATAGATAAAAATTACGATCCCGTTATGAACCGGTTTCTTCTTATTTTCTTCAGAAGGCTGGCCTTATTTCCTACCTTGACTTACACGGGTTACCGATTTTGGAAGGATATTTGGTTTAAAAATGGGGGGGTCGGGTTGTACACGGAGTCGGGTTATACACGAGTATATACGGTAGTTCACATAGATATTGTAGTACTTTCAGTCTTATAGTTCAAGACTGATGGGTTAACCAAACTTCAACCCCACGTAATATTTTTTTATTGGTGGCGTACTCGCACGGGAGTCTTGTTTTTTTTCTATTTAAGGACAGATGTTGGTCAATCAAACTTTCAAGGATTTTGTTACTTTGAAGTTTGAAAGATGATAATGGTTGTCTGCGACGTTCTGACTTCATGGCCTGCTACATACGTCTGCCGAATTCCCATACTAAAATTTAGGTTTCTTTTTAAGATAATATCGCACCAGAGTGCTCGTAAGTATAAAAAATAGGAATTTCTAAAATAAGAAAAATATCTCTCTAAAAAAACTGAACTCGGAAGCACAAATCCTAAAAACTAAGGAAAATTTCACATGAAATGACCGAATTTCGTATTTGATTTTTTCCATTGGCATCAGCAATGGGGGGAAATATTATCCGTCCATCGCTGGATTTAATAGTTTAACAATTAGCATCGACTAAAACGTGCCATTGGTCAAGCCCTACAAATAAGATTTTTCTGCTTTTTTTTTTCATTCTGTCTATAATCTGACTACCTTCAGAAAATCTGATAAAAATATTATTTAAAGCTTTAATTATTTTGGGAATAAATGAAAGACTGACTATTTTTATTGCTGGAGAAAAATGCATGGTTAGACATGCAAGAAGCCTCAAAGGCATATGTATTAATGACTAAAAAAGAAGTAGTTTAGTCTCCAATAGTTTAATTGGTGTGATGCTATTCCAATGACACAGTCGTGGAACTTAGAATTAACCAGGCGAAGTTAAACTTCCCACTCCAATAAGCCTGTTACCTTTTATAAGCATTGTTCTATGCAAATTGTCTAAGGATAGCAATTAAATTTATGAATCAAATGTGCTTTCATATGGCTAGTGTGATCATTAGAATTGTTTATAATTATTGTAAGCAGGAGTCTGTTTAGAAATAGACTCTGGTCAACAAAATTGATGCTGATTTTAATTTCTATTTATAGATATATAAAAATATCTTAACTTACAGTACAGTAGCAAATACAAGACATCGTAAATCTTGGAAATTTTGGTATTTTAAATATTTCTAAAAAATTACTAAATATATATAAAATTCTTTTGATGATTTGTAATCTGTGTTGCTTAGTACAAAATTTCATCAATAAATACTGTCTCTATTGTAGTGGTATGCAGAATAGAGCTTAAGATAAAAAAGTTTTGGACCAACCTGATCTTAAAAATATATCAAAATATTAATCCTTTTACTGAAGTATTAACCAAACCAAAAGCTAATTTTCTGTAATATAACTAGCATTTATCTAGAATTACTTTGGATACATAATTATTTAAAGAAAGCAATAATTCGTTATTACAGTTAATATTGTTTATAAATTCTTTATTTTGTAATTAAAAAAAAATCTTTATGGTCATTTGATAAACTGCATTTCAATAACTTTTCACATTTCTTAAAAACTATTAAAAAACATCAATAATGCTTTGGATCACTTGTAACATGTTACGTCACACATAGTATATAGGCGGTATGCACTATGCAGAATGGGGCTAAGTATCAAAAACTCGCCAAAGTATCAAAAACCAAAGGGATCATCCACAAAGTGAGCAGTGGGATTAAATGATGTACAGACACCTCTTTTAACTTTGTAGACATTCCTCTCTTTTTCTTTCCTTTCTCAGTGAAGAAACTTTCTGAAAAATTCTGAAAAATAGCTAACTGAAACAGCTGTATTTTCTACAAATTTATAGATATGAGACAGCTTCTTTATGAGCAGATCTAATTAAATTAAAATAAAATTATGTCAAAATATTTGAAAAATCTTGTAGGCATGTATAGAAAAAGACCAAGTACTATTAATTCACAGAACTTTTAAAATCTTTATTTTTCACAACATTTCAAGCAGTTCATCAAATGATCATAAAGTTTGTACATTTAATAAAAAATAAGGATTTTATTAATGATATTAACACAAGAATGGATTGTTACTTTCTTTAAATGCTTATATCTCCTTGAATATTTGAGATAAATGTTTTACAAAAGGTTTGGTTTGGTTAATACTGCAGTAAAAGCATTTAGTCTTTTTATAGATTTTAAGGTCAGGGTGGTCCAAAAGGTTTATTATTTTTTGGCTCCTGTCTGCATGCCACATAACTACATTGGAGACTAAATTAATCTGGGAAAACATGTACTGTAACACATGTTACAAGTCAGCAAAAGCATTTGACATATTTTTTAGTACTTTTTGAGAAATTTTAAAATAACCAAAATTTCTCGGGTATTCAATCACTTTTGATTGCTACTGTACAAATTTTAAACTTACTACAGATTTTACTAATTTTAAAATGTATTAAAAAATTTAAATTGCATTGAAAACTTAGGTGACAAATTTGTAGCCACTTGGTTATGGTTTTGGCAACATTTCTATAAGAGTTGGCAACAAATGTCACCAGGTTGGTGTGAGCCCTATTTGTTAGTATATTTTAAAAGTGTTGTATTGCTGAGATTTTAAGATACATTTATTCAAACCTACTTATTTTGTTTTTCAATAAAAAAATAGCAGAGTTAAGTATATTTCTTTTTGTTTGAAGAAAAAAATATTAATGTTAACCTTTCTTGTCATATTTTTAAATTTTAACCCATTCAAATGTGTTTTTTTAAATTCTCAATGGACTTGATTTTGACCTTGTGGCTTTTTCATCCATATTCTTCTTTAGTTTTTCTTTTCTTTTTTCTTATGACTATTTGCTCTTTTATTTTATTTGCTTTGCTGTTTAGGCTTGTTTGCTGCTAGTCCAGATATGTTTTTATGGCCTGAACCCACAAAGTTGGCTGTAATAATTTTTAATATGCTTCATTCCCGAACCATTCATATAGCTTATTAATTTATCATTATTTAAAATGTGTAATTAATATATTTTTTTAAACAACTGAACTTTCTATTTCTCAGGATGGTGGAGATTCCAGCGATGAAGATATTTTGCCGGATGGTCCAATTCACCAGCCTTCTCATAGACACCACGGTCATCATGTTGGTCGTCGTAGCAGACAAGAAAAGAAGAAAAGGAGATGAATATCATGGTTTTGTGTGAGATTTTATTTTCTATTTCAAGTCACTGTTTGTTAGTGTCAGTAATTAGTATATGACACAGCATATAACACTTTGCTTTCTAAAGTAAATTATATGACAAATGACTTTTGAAATTGAAATTTCTGTAGTTATTACAATCTTAGATGTCAAACCTATTGACTATATTAAGTTTGTTTGTAGTAAGATGTTTTTTTTTCATAATTGATATGAACATTAAAATATAGACTTGGTCATATTCTCTGTATTGTGGTCGAAATTAGCATGGAATTTCAATGTAAATTTTAACTTTATAATTCAATGATGTAACGGCACATTCACACACACAGTAAATCAACATGTTTGATAAAAAGTAAAAAAAAAAGCTTTCCAACCATTATTCAGGACTGTTTTTTGGTCTTAATTGACTAAATTTTGAATTCAATTTCTTTTTACAAAATTATTTAAGTTAGAAAGACATTTTGCCCAAAATTATAGGGAATTTTTTGCACTTTAATTTGATACACGAGTTTTCTAATTTTTATGTACAAATGAAAAAGTATGAATATTAAGTTTGTTATGTTTTTTTCTTAAATAACTTTTTTCCTTATCACTTGTGAGGTGGTTATGTTCTGTTTTGTTTTTAGCGTTCTAAAATTCTATAAAGTTCTCAAACTTATTTCCCTAAAACTTTACATTCAGATGAATTTTAGGTCTAATATTAATGGACCATAATTGAATAGTATTTTTTTATCTATTGCATCACTCCCAAGGAGTGGACTTAAGGCTCTTTAGTATACACGTTGAGAGCTTCCTTAACATGATAATATTTTATGCATCTTAAATATCTGGAACAAGCTATTGTCATGATGTTTAGTTTGGTACAGCTGTGCACAAAACATAGCTATTATCATTGATTATTTTGGCCTTGATTCATCATAGTTTGTATATACTTGTTTGCTGGGGTATTTTTTTAAAACAGCAATTATGATGTATCATTATTTGAATCAAATATTTATTTAAGTGTCTTAAACAGTCATAAAAATTTTTATACGTGAAACATATTTTTTTTGGTAATGAGTACACAATTTGTTATTCAGAGAACAAAAATTTATCGGTTAATAAATGAGGTAAATTTTGTGTTTGGATAATCCTTACTATAATAGCATTGGCTCTAAATATTTGCTCTATCCATCCTTCTTGGATTTAGAAAAATTTCACCACTGTTTGCATCTATGATATCGGAAACTGAAAAAAAACCCCTATTTTTAAATGTCATGGGTTTAAAATTCGTCAAAGGTGAGAATGCAAACTCAGTATTATAATCAAAAAATGATAACAAATGAATATTGTAATCAATAGGAATATGACAAATCAAGCTTTTACCTTTGTTATTAAAAAAAAATATTGTGTTGGTAAAACAAAGCCAAATAATGCAAACATATTTCAAAGTCATACTTATTTTATTTTCTTGCAAACTAGTTTGATTTGAATGAAAGTGTGTCCAAAATATTGTGGTGAAACAAAATTAAAACAACCAATATTTTTTTAGTCTTGAAGATTAAGAGGGAGTGCTTGAAGTTTCATACACCACTGAGTTTAGTTTTTGGGATAGTAATATATATATGCCAAATCTATTTAACATATTGTATGATAACCTTTCCATACCCATAACTCAACAAATAATGCATAAAAAACTATGAAAATAGGTATTTCACATTAATATTTCCTATAAATTTTTAATATGAAAACTTTTCCTAGGTATATTTTGTTTTTAGCAATTAACACTGATTGTTGTTGATTAACTAAACAACAAAGCACTAAGTAAGTAGGATGAATAACAAGCAGAATTATCATTAATGATATATATTATTTTGTGCTGCTGTTATTGAAAAATAATGCAAAAGCCATCATTAAATAAAATTTATAAATTTTATTTCTATATTGATAAATCATAAAGCTAACTTTTAAATGTTTTATGATTCTCTCATAGGTTTATCATGGCTCATTTGGTTGTATGGACAGTTTTGACAGTCTTTTGTCTCTGTAACTCTTGGATACAGTTTGGTATTGTTTTAAGGTTTTTCCTTGTTATTTATTATTCCTTTTGGAAATTTTGTTTTTATCATGTGTTATGCAATAATGTTCGATCATTTATTATGTAATAATGTTTTTTTATCATGCATTGTAATGTTTTTATCATGTTTTATGCAATAATGCTTTTATACTAAAAATTGAATAAACAATTTTTTTAAAAATTATTATGGTCAAGAATTTGTTTTTTTTTTACAAAACTTGTATATACTGTCAATTTTAGGTTTTAGTTAGTTGGAGAATTACAATAACCATAAATTCAGTTCTCTATTGGAACCATTAGATACTGTCATTAAAATTTTAATGTGATGAAATTATTTTTATTTCATTTATTTGTATTAGAAGATGCACTATAACTTGGATTTTTCTGTGTTATATACAATATAACCATGATTAAAAATCACAAAAGTGTATTTCTTATTTATAATATTTTTATAAAACTTAAAAATAAACAATTTGTTATTTTGTTACAGTTATGATAACGCAAACTACGTTTTTGTTAGTATGTACATCAGACTGTTTTACACTAGCAATTTGTTTAAGGAAATTTTAAAATTCATGTGAGCCAGATTTATATCATAAAAGCACATTGTAATACAAACCAAACTATTTAATCTTTTGACTTTTTTTTTAAACCTTTGACTGGATTTTATGCAATATATGATCTGAATGAGAATACTATTATTAATAATGTATCTGATTATGATTCGTTTAATGAACACTTCTATATCTATTTCTGCCTCAGATAAACATATGTACTGCAGCCAAATATTGTCTTATAGACTGTCTTCAAAAGACCTCATAATGAGTTGTAATTTCCTTAGCCAGCGTTTGTAACGGCTTTGTACACCTGCCCAGTTACTTTTAGTTTATTTACATTTCTTCGTCCAATTAGTCTATAAATATAACTAGACTAGCTTTATAAACCTGGCGTTACATGGGTGTACCCTTAATAACGATGATTTGTTTTTAGTACAGCTATGATGTAATGGTGAACTGTTTATTGGCTATCTTTAAAATTTTACAATTTGATTAATCAGTATCTAATAGAATTTAATTTAACTGTGATGTTTGGCATGTAATTTAATTGTATCCATCGAGTTGCATGAAATATGAAGTAGAATGTTGACCAGATTTGGGGATTTTCACTGCTTGACAATGTAACGCAAATCGGCAATTCACGACCGGTGGTTTTACCATAGTTGTTCCGCCATACAACTCGATAGATATAACAACCTTACCATAAATTTTCAATCTCGCCAAATGTTGCCAATGAACAAACTGGCCATTAAATCATAGATATACCAACTTTTTTTATGCCAATTAATCCTTCCCTCTTCACTGGTCAGATCCCCATTAGAATATTATAATCTCCTCCGATTCAATAAAAAAAAGTGCATGTCCAATTATATCCAGGCACTTTCAAGAGTTTGAGAGCTTTCCCTTAGGCCTCCGTGGAAACAAAACACATGTATCATCTTGTATGGTTGGAAAAGTACAAACTCTTTATTTACGCTGAAATATTCATGTGTTCATCATTTCTTACCATTTGTAAATTTCAATTAAATTCAATTCAGAAATATAATTAGGATCAAGTTGAGGAAATCCGATCCATCATAAAAAAATAAAGATTTTAAATTAATAAAATAAATAATGATAGTCAAATAACAATCCTACAAATTAAACTCGGTGCTTACGTAATTATACTTAATTTTGCTTGCGCTGATCACGCTGAAATTTTTTTTAAATTAGAAAACGAAAAGTATTTATTAAAAGTTTATAACAATGCTCAATGCTATTCCTATGGAGAAATCGACACATTTGGCCTCCTACACCCGTTTGGGTTCGAATTTCGTAAAATCAATTCTTAAATGATGGCTTCAGTGCAAAAGGAATAAACACCTAAAATTTGGAATCTGTACCTTCAATCGTTTTGGCTGGGCATTGATACGCGAGTCAGTCGGGACTTTGCCTTTTCTATATATAGATATCACTTTTCTATATATAAATCACTTGAGATTAAACATATCTTTAAATCTTCAGACCATTTTATTAGAATTTCAAAGCTTTGGGCTGGCTGTTAATACTAATGAAATTTCAAAATAACCAGCAAAATTTTTATTTGTTATTGGTTTGGTTTTTTATGGTAAAAGTGACAAATTTCATAATAATTTTTTTAGAACATTCTATGTACAAGTACATACCATTGCTTACTTGTACATAGAATGTACAAATACAGTACAGTATGTACATACCATTGCTTACGTTTAAATCATGTAAAAATGTATAATCTTTTACAAAAATGCTTAATGTTTTTAAGGAGAAATTACTACATTTAATGTGTATCTGGCAAAACTTCATGCTACACTTTAATTTAGTGGCTTCTTCAGAAAAGAATATTTTAATAACTTCTTTTAAAATAAATTAGTTTAATTAGCATTTAAATTATCCCCAACATATAAGTCCCTAGGGACTATGGAGAAGTGTTAGGTAAAGTATGTGCTTTCTTTACTTAAGGTACTGAATTAACTTTTTTAGTCCCAAAATTTTAATATTCATCCAATCATCTGAAACTCTCAACCTAAGTTCATTTCTATTCTTAGATAAAAGTTTAGACAAAATTTTTAAACATGTTGTGTGATTTAAGTTAAGATTTTATTCAATTTAACTTAATTTTTATCAAAATTGTATACATGTTGTTGACATAAAGTTTTTAGTTAAAACACTTAATTTAAATGTAAAATAGCGTGTTTTTCAGATTACAGGTTTTGCATGTACTTGTACTTTGCTAAAAAGAGATAATTTATTTGTTTCGTTTGTTACTTCTGGTCAATTAAAGCTGCATTTTCATGTGAACTTACTGTGATTAGTGAAACTAAGAGCTATTAATATGCAGAAAAGAACCAGAAACTGTTGCTTTAAACTCTGACTATCAGGTGAGGACTTGTTGCTTGGCAAGCTACAAGATAACTTATAGTGGCTTCCGATTCGCTGATAACAGCACATTCTGATAAAATTCATAGTACCATTTCGCCCAACCGTTCTTATGAGTTGAAGTTCTTTTGAAAATTCGATAAACATGGTCTTAGTAGTTAGACAAACTAAACGATCTAGCTATTTCATTCACTCTTTTGTATAATATTTAATTGACACCTAGCAATCCCAGATGTGACTGGGGAACTTAAATACATAGATTATAAAGCTTATGCAGTTATTCTGAAGTGTATCTTTTTCCTATTGACGAAAAATATAATCCACCATAATTTTGTAGGAATGTTAGCAGCTATATTTGAAATTTATGTTAACACCGCAAACAAATTTAAAGTTCTTAGGTGGTCAATTTGAGAATATATAACAGAGAAAAATTTATTTCTCAATTTTGCAAGTGTCCCAAGTACAGGTTGACCATAGTTTGTTATTCAACTATCTAGCTATAAAAAAAATTTGCAAACAGTCTCCATTTTATTTCTTATAGTTTTTTCCAACAAAAACAACACAAATAAAATATGAATTATGAAAATTTCATGATGATTTCATAGTCGTGAAGTTAATCACTGAAACAAATCTGGTTAGTCTATTCAAGTGCTTTTAAAAAGTTTCACGAGAGGATGTTACACACCACAAAGGTACTACCTATAATAATAACATTAAATTAAAAAATAGCTATTTTTAAAACTAAAATGTTGTTAATGAACATGCACTATTAGCTAATTAAAAAAATTGTTTGGTGATATTTTGTTACAGATATTTAAACAAATATTTAATGGATTTAAATGCAATATTTAACTGAATACCTTCATCTTAGATCTTGAATCTTATGATTTTTCCTGGCCTTAACCGGTTGGAAAAAGCCAGAAGCAATTCATCGTATTTTTACGGCCTTAAACTAAGCTTTTTACTTTTTAGAAAATGAAGAAGGGTTGGTTCCAATTCATTGTAACAAACTGGTTTAAATCCATGATGTTCTTCTGCTTCACACCACCCTCTATCACTGAAAATTTTCTATCGCTATCGTGGCAGTCAAAATGTTAATAACATAAAAAATTTTAATCCCATGAATGACTCCTAGACCTTAATTTTATATCATTGTTTTGTGAGTCATTTTTTTAACTAAATAACCCTTATATAACAAGAATAGATGCTTATGCAATAAATATTTGGTTAAAAGGAAAATATTTTTTTTTTGTCTTATTTCAATTGTGCAAGTGAATCTTACAGAAGTCAGGGATTCATAACATTGTTTTTGTGATGCTTACTTTTAAAATATTTTCTACTTTTCATTTTTTTAAATTTACAAAAAAAAAAATAATCTTCAAAGCATCAGTTATTCGTTGATTTGTAATCTTTTCTTCTTCCACAAAGTGTAGCTTATGTATGCTATAAAAAAGGTTTTGTATTTACTTAAGGTAAAGAAAAAACTGTAAGCACTTGTTAGAAATGATAATAAGGTGAATTAAGTAATAGGGTCAGGTGGGGTAAAATAAAGTCGCAGGGTAAAATAGGTCGGTTTTAAAACAAAATTCCTAAAAAACGAGATTCTTTCTTCTTCTGATGCCAGTTTTATTTTTTATTGATACTGCTCATCATTTTATATGTAAAACTAACTGTAAATTTTACTGTGCAGTTACAGTTTTTTGGCATTTGTTTTCATTTGGAAAACTTTAAATTCTGGCTGAAGAAAACTTTTGTTTTAAGAAAAGTAAGAAGTACGCGTATATTAAATTTTTATCTTATTGTGTACAGATGCTGTTCAAGAATAAGTTCAGAAAGTTTCAAAGTAAAAAAAGGTATAACTAAATGTTTAGAGCAAAAAAACCTGAGTGGGATAAAATAGGTCACATTTTAATACAGGTACGGCTAAACCCACATTATACAACTAACATAATTTTTTTGCTTTTTAAATCACTTTTTGATGACTACTATTTTTATAAATTGCTTTTAATATTGGTTTGTCACTCTTTTACTCATAAATGACTGAAAATTTGAAATTCATTGTCCCCTTCATTATTGAAAACCCCTTTTGTGAGAATTTCAATCCAAAAAGAGTGTTGGTGGATTTAAAAGAAGTGGGATATTTCCTCAAAAGATATTGTATGAAAACAAATGCTTAAAAACCATGTTCCACGCACAATTACAACAATTGAATCAATGGCAATCACATCACCAATTCAAAAAGTCATGATGTTGCAGCAGCGTCATCTACGTCAGTAACCACAACAAGTCGGACTGTTTGAGCTACCCTTTAAGATGACTCAAGTATAGGTTCTCCTTTAAAGCCCACCAAATCTGCAATCATAGAGACACTTCTCCAAGCTAGCAATTGCTTGCAAGGAAGCAATGTAGAATGCAAAAGAGAAAACTTACGCAACAAGAAATGGGAGAAATTTTAACTACTTCAACTTCTTTAAATAGACTACATATCAAAAATGTAAGAATGGAAAAGAAATCTGCAAAAATGTCTAAGGAAACCGAGAAGAAATGAAAAAATTACATGTGAAAACACTACATAGACCTAAGAGAGTTTTGTCAATTTCAATTCACTGCAAGTAAGAAAGTGGGTCCAGTTCGTGTTTTTGGGGATAAAACCAAGAAGTTATTTCTTGGTATTCTTTCACAAATTAAAGAAAACTTATGCACAACGATATTTTCAGGAGAAAAAGAAAGTTCCTATTTAATTTTCTCTTAAAGAGATGTTTCGTATGGAGATGCTTCTCAAAATGTAAAAGTCCTTCCTGACCCAGGATTGATCCCCAGAGAAGTGAATTCTTGTGAAGATTTATATCATCTTACCTGATTGCTTTCTAAACAATGTTAAAAAGAAATAAAAAAAAATTAAGCAATTGAAGCAGTTTTTGAGGCACGACTTATTTTACCCCACCCCATGGGGTAAAATAAGTAATTTGACATCACTTATTCTAACATATTTATCAATATAAAAAAAATTCTATTCAGGTAAATTTCACTTTAAATGCTTTTTCTTTTTGATGAAGTCTTTTTGTTGCTTTTTGTTTTTTAAATAGAAATTTAAAAATCATTCCTTTTAGTTAGCTTTTGAAGGTAATATTGCTTTTTTAATATTGCATGCTGGCATGAAATGTTTTGCTTCTATTTAAGAGTGAGGAATATTACATCTTTATTCTTCGAAATATAAATAAATTAATAAAATTAATATTAGATAAAGTAACGTGAAAACACCCTAAAATGACGATAAATCAGTGTAAACACGTTATGCTGTAGAAATATTGAACTGTAAGTATTATATTATTTTTTACAAAAAAACATTATGGTTTCTGTACGGTCTCACGGTATACCTTATATCGTCCAGTATTTCATGTAAGATTTTATAGATTTAATCATATCCTGAGTCCTACAATTAATACCCCATATTTTTTGCTCGATGTTTTTCCGCGGCATCTCAATGAAGAAAACGTATAGTTCACACAACACATAAGTACACTGAATGCATTAGTATTACTGAGCATAAGCATATTGAACACATACGTACCATAGATCCGTCGATATAAGGACAATGTAGATGTTTCCACATTGCCTTCATCTGCATGTTTTCAAGTCACCCACACTATAGCCAAACTGGATTTGACGAGTTAAGAAAATCATTGATCTTAGTTTCTCTAAATAAAAAATAAAAATGAACTGTAAAATTTTACTTTTTTTATGTAAAATATTTATTTTTTATTTAACACAATCCCTTTTTTTAATTACTATTAAGATGATAAAAAAAGTAAAGTTTTTGAATTATCTCCCCCCCCCCCCCCGCCCCTAGTCCACATTTTACTCCATTGATTTGGAAAGAGATGGTGTAATTTAATTTAACTATGGATTGTATGGATTATCGAAAAACTGTTAAAATGTGATACTTAAACATAATTTGTTTTCTAATTTTTTCAACTTCTCGTTACTGTATATCCAAAATTGATATTTTACAAACAAATGTCTAATGTATTTGTATAGGTTTTGAATTTTTTTTATGCTGTATATTTTAACGCAATAAATTAATAGCATTTCGTATGGCAGTAGCCAATAGGGAACTTAGATTGCAATTATAAACAACATAAAGATAGTTTCCGGTTCACCTAAGTTTTGAAAAAAAAATGCAATTTTAGCTACAATTATATAAATTTCGTGAGTTTTCGGGGGGTTAGAACCCCCCCCCCCATGGGGTCTTACAAAAGTTTTTTGCAGAGCTCCAATACCACTTATCTCAAAAAATTTCACCCCCCCCTCCCCCCGTGGGGGGCAGAATCAAACCTTTCTTCATTAAAAAGTTAACTTTTTTTAATTGCTGTAATAATTTTTACATAGAACCTCTTTAATGCCATCTCGATTATCGCACTGCTTGTCTTTTCAATTATACTCAGTGTATAATTAACGTTGCTTCAATTTCTACTCTACACTCAGGAAAGATTGCGATAAGGGATGTAATTGTATATAGTAATTATAATTCAAGATCTTTATATAAAATGGCCGGATTGTAAGAATAACAAAATTTTGGTGGCGCAGTTTTTCGTCAATAGCGATTTGTGCGAATAATTATATAAATTATAAATAAAAAAAATATTCGCAAACCTCTAAAATATTTATTACTTCGAAATTAACATTGGGGCCCTAATGTCCAGGATTAGGGCCCCTAGTCGGAAGGACCTAAAATTGCATTCCATTACAACAAGAAATTTGCATAAAAGTTTGATTAATTTTGTAAAATTTGTTAGTATTATTGCAATCTTCGTGACTTTTCAATAATTTTTTTAATTTTTTTTAAAGACAACTTGATAAACAAAATTCATTAAAATATTTAACAAGAGGGGTCCTATGTCATTTAAGTAACATTTATTATTAAGGAAAGACCACTTCTCATTTTCTAAATGTGTAAAATAAATATTTTTAATAATAAATGGTAGGACACTTGCAGTTTTAATGTCACAAAATGTTGTGTTACAAATGGGTGTTACAAAATCCCACTGCTTCCCAATTTTGTCTTTTTCTTTTGTATTTCGGATGTAATAAGAAAAAAAATTAAACACTGTAAAGCTATTTTTCCGTAATATATAGTATTTTTGATTTATCACAATTTTTTCAATAATTGTTATAATTTCATTAAAAAATATTCAGTTTATCACTTTTCCGTAGACTCCGTAAAATGAAGAGAAAAGTCGTTTTTTCTGTTCTGTGGGCAGACGGCAGACAAGCAACTTTTTTTAGAGCATTGACGACCAAGTCTGAGAATTGAGATTTTGTTTCATTCACTTCCGTGGGGTCATTTCCTAAGGGGTCCCCCATTCGGAGGGGGGACCCGGGACCCCTAGTCTCTTATCTACTTCTGGATTTCCCGCGCTATTGATAACATTCCATTTACACTTGTAGCAGAAGGTACTATCGACTATCCGCCTCTAAACACTGAGCGTGGAGGATTAAATAAGTGATACACATACCGCTATATAGAAATTTTGATGATTATTTAAATTAAATTACCAAAAATACTTAATTTTGCAAAACAGAATTGGGGACCTTTAATTACGAAAGTCTTCACGACATAAGATGTAAGTTATGATTCGTTATCTTTTATATTATTTATTATTTTCTCCATTTATTTACAATAACTATTTTTTAATATTATTTGTAGTGGCCAATATAATGTTAGGTTTCTATTTGTTAATTAATACTTATTTTAATTGAAAGAATTAGATTTCCCCTACACACACTTTTAATTTTTGTTTTAAAGTAAGATGTTTAAGAGTTCATTAAATAGTTACTAAAGGTAATATTTTAAAATCATTCTAATGAAATTATTTAATTTCTAATGATTGAATTAATATTTAATATAATTGCTAATTAATTACAATTAATTAGCCATTTAAGTTAATTAAAACTAATTAACTATATTAATAATAAAATTATTATTAAACTTGATTTTTAATTAATCATAACTAATGTAGTTTTGGCTAAACCCTAAACCACGGAGCAACATCGAACTTTTGTAACGAAATTTGGAACCGCGGTCAAGTGACGCTGGAGACGGGAGGAGGGTGATACTAATAAACCAGGGTCTCGAAATAAGTTGCATCCAACTAAACTTAAAAAAGAAAGTTTATAAGATTATTTAAAGAATTTTTATTCCACTTTTAAAGAGATGTATTTCGTCGTAGGAGAACGGACAATTTAAATTATATGTTTAATAATTAATAATGCGCGTATAATTTAATGCAAGGTCAAAAAAAACAGAGTTAAAATTTTGCTATTAATTCGAATGAAATAAGAGAAAAATTAAAATATAATAAATGTTTTCTACCTTTTGACACATTATTGTAACAATAGGTACATAGCAACATTAATGCACAAAATATTTTTAAAAAAAACATGTTTAATTTTAATGCAAATATTTCTAAAAATGTCGGTTTGTCCTTTTATTTTCATTCTGTAAAACTAAAAGGAAAACTGCTTCGCTGCATGGGGGAGGACGACAAGAATATATTTTCTTTGAAAAATTGAAAGCAAGGGACTTGGAACATAGGGGTCGGAATCCTGGGGGAGGGGAAGGCTTCGGTGACGCACCCTAACTTTTAGCTTTCTACCACCACCTCACCCCTTTTTTTTTCTTGGAATTTTTTGTAGGATGCACACCCCCACAATTAATGAAGTTATTAATTATAACTAATTTTTTTAAACATATAATTAGTTAAATTATTAATATATTAATTAGATATTCAGTTAAAAACTACATTGAAATTATTATAATGAAGTTTCCTTTAAACCGAGTCGGCAACTTCAAATTTTGTGATTCCCCTTGGAACCTACAGTAGGGTTTTTAGGCGTTACAGTAGGGTTTTTACAGTGTTAAGAAAGTAAAATAGTTTTGACTACCGAAATTTTATTTCTCCATACGGAACTCCTAGAGATATTAGTATGTATAAGTACTTTTTTTATATTTAAATGCCAGATTTTTTAAAATTGAGTTAAAGCTTTGAATCTAATTTCTTAAAAAATAGGCATAATAAAATGAAACCTTAGGTCTATAAACTATACAGTCTTCTTATCGTTCTTATTTTCAATAAATAAAAATTTTAGAGTGGTTCTTTGTATTTGTTGGTATATATATTATATATATAAAATTATATATATATATAATATATATATATATATATATATATATATATATATATATTATATATAATATATATATATATATAATATATATATATATTATATATATATATATATATATATATATAAATATAATATTATATTATATATATATATATATATATATTATATATATATATATATATATAATAATATATATATATAAAATATAAAAGAATACAAAACAAAAAAATGAAAAAATATAAAATAAGATATGGAAGAAAACCAAAAATAGTGGGAAAGGCATTTCATCAGGAGGTAAAAACCTTGAGCCACTATTAAAACAATACACTTTCTGTATTGGGATGGACGAGAGTCAAATAAAAATCCCAATTTTACCCCGAAGTGTACTTTAATTTCCAGAAGAGAATTAAAAACAAAATCAAAATTAAAAAACAAAATCAAAATTAAAAACATAAAGAAAACTTACATAAAGCAGATGAAGCGAATAAAATAGTAATAATAGTGATCAAGGTTTTTACCTCCTGATGAAATGCCTTTCCCTATTTTTGGTTTTCTTCCATATCTTATTTTTATATTTTTTCATTTTTTTGTTTCATTTTTTTTTTTTTGTATTCGTATTTTGTTTTTACTGATATGCAGCTTTAGCGCCAGTTAGTAAGATTCTCTCTTTTTGTATTATGTGTTTAGTATGTTATATATTTTTTCAATTGTTCTATGTGACTTATTTATATATATATATATATATATATATATATATATATATATATATATATATAATATATATATATATATATATATATATATATATATATATATATATATATATATATATATTATATATATATATATATATATATATATTAATATATATATATATATATATAATATATATATATATATAATATATATATATATATATATATATATATATATATATATATATATATATATATATATATATATATATGTATGTATTCTATATGTATAGTCTAGTCTAGTGTCTTGTCCTAACCTAATCTAATCTATCTATCTATTCGCAATCCTGAATTTACTAAAATATTTATAATTTTTTTACAAGTATAATATTGATTTTACTATATGTCTGTGGAATGGAGTTTCTGGAGTTGTTTATAAAGAAATATTTGTTGTCGTAATAAGACACATTTTAATCGGGAATGTTATACACATAAGATACGGGTTTCGGTAAATCGATCGTATAGTAACGACAAACTATAGCGAACTTTTTTGTGCAGATTTTGGTATTGTTGCCTTTTAAGTTAGATCTTCTTTCAGCTAATATCAGGCAGTAAATACCAACAATCAGCTTTACTAATACAAAAAAAGACTAACACGATTTATTTTACAGAACCAAATTGATATATTTTTAAACTTTCTCATTAAAATAACTTGCAAGGCTTTAAGTTTTCCTAATCCTGAAATAAATTTAAACGTCAACACACTTTTCTTACGTGAGTTATAAATAAAAAATGAGATAAAATGGTAATTTAATAAATTAAGATCATACATTATGAAACCAATAAATCTACAAAACTACTTTGGTGATACCCATTATTAAAAAGGAAAACCCTAGTAAAACCAATCAAGAGCATCAAAAGTCCAATCATTTATATCTACCAGAGGTAATCCACAAAATCTCCGCCAATAAGCCGCTAAAACCATTCGCTGTCTCGTTTAATCTTACAGAATTGTGTTTCAAGCTCACAAATCATCGACTTTGAAGGTAGAGGAATGTCGAAGTGGAGATGAAAGCACTAGAGTAGATAGATAGGTAGTATAAAATCACTATACTTTTTGGGAGATTTATACATGGTATCATGACACAAATAAAATATATCCTGTAATGTATTTTTGTTTTCCATGTGATGTTGCTGTAGTTTTAGACGATTTAAATGGAAGAAATGAATTTTTATGATACGACGATTTTACGATAATGAATTTTTATGTCTATAGTAACAAAAGTGCATCAGTTAAGTAATTTCTTTCATTTTAGTTATATTTAACAAACTTAGTAAACCATTTAAAAAGAAATCATTATTTATGTTATGACTGAATTTAACTTAAAAATTTATTACTTTTATACAAACAACTTTTGAAGTTTTGGTTATGATTGTGCAATTTTTGAGTAAAATATCACTACTTTTAATAAAATAAACAATAATTTTATTAGTAGCATATTACTCTTATGGTTTATATTCTTTTTTTGGTAATTTAAAATTGATATTTAGCAAATGTCTGTAATCAACATTAATTACAAGAATTGTATACTTATAACTTATAAATCTATTCAATATTTTATAAACTAACTTTCAACATGTCTTTGAATGAACTTTATTAAGCTGAAAAGGTCATTCAAATATTATCTCGTAAAAGGTTTTCATTGAGTAAATGAAAAAAGAATATATGACAGGATTAAATTTAGGAAATTAATCTTTTATTGCATATTCTCCTTGCATATTCTCCGACAACAAAACTTCTCAGATTAATGTCAACAAATTGACAGTTTTGTTATTATTAAAGAAATAGCTTTGTTTGCCGTCGCTGCATCACTGTAGCATTTCAGCGCAGTCGCTTTTCAGAACTTCCCGAGTTAGCCAAAAACAAAAGGGCGCATAATGAAATGTCACTTCTTGAGAAAAATAACCTCAATTTTAAGCTGTCAAGTCACATAAACTTGACACTCAATTCCTTTATTTATGAACGTGTTTTGAAAAGGCGAAATTTTTCGAATACAGTTTATAAATGTCCCAGGTTCAGTTCTTTATTTTACGATATAATCGCGATATGTTGAGATAACATTAAAAAAAGAAACGTTGAAAAATTTGAGACGTAAATTTAATATTTGTTAAAAGACAGCTTCATAACAATAGTTTTATGACATTAAAGGTATTTTTTTTTGTATAAGTTGAGTTTAATTTAATTTAAGAAAATTATATTTTTATTGTAGAATTAACTACTTATTGCAATTGAGGGTTTAAAAAATTAAACAATAGTTTGCTTTGATAAATTTAAGAAATCATATTTATTTTAAGCTATTGACTACTTTCGTATTGAATGAACTCTAAACAGAAAGATGACTGTCCATTTAAAGGGATTGTTCAGAAAAAATTACTTCTTTTTTTACACACAGTTTCCTATATGAGAGTTCCATCATGAATAATAAAATTTAAGGGACAAACTTGCGTTTATATCGTCAAATGTAACTTTGTATAACTTACTTAATAAATTTAATTGAAATCATATGAGTTATTTAAATTACAGAAGGGTAAGGGCATTCATTTAAACACTGACTAAGTTATTTATCCCTAGTAGTTTTACCCAATAACCACTAGTAAATTAATATACAAAATCATATCATTCTTTCTCTTTTGATTGTTTGAAATAACGTTATCCAAATACATGAGGATTAACGGCATTATCCTAATATGGAATAAATAAAATTACTGATATTATCTCTACCCATTTGTTGTGAATCACGCTACTATAATTGTTATTTTTATGACCAGCATACACCAAGAGCTACTCTTTTTAATTACTCCATCCACACAATTGGTGGAAGTCCTATGTCCGAAATATTCCCCTTCACCTGAGATATTAGATTAGTGTCCTTACACCAGGGACCATGATCTTTTCTGATGGTGATCAATTAGCGCTTCTGTGAAATGAAACATCCTTTCTTTCCTTATTAGCTAACAATTTACTACGACGATGAGGAGTAAGAGGCAAACCAAGGCGGTCTAAGAAAGTATTTGAGCTCGTCCTAGCCTGTTACTCTAGGGAAATCACGATTTCTGTAGTGAGTGACTATGGGCCTGGAGTAATCCAGTAGTCACGAAAAATGGTAAGGGGATTTGAATTGGTTCTTATCCACAAACGGTAAGGTGTAAGGTATTCTAACATTAGTGGTATCACTCAGTTTTCGGTAAAATATAATTTATTTATCATGTAAGTTAATGCAAGACAAATCTGTCATCTTGAAGAGTGGCATATTTCTAAACTGCTTTTTGTTTTCATAAGAGAGCAATTAGAAGATTCGATACTTCACCAAGTCCTATGGGACTCAATTCTTTTTAACGCCGTATCTATATAATCAAGAGTGTATAGAGTTATATCATCAGTAAAATAAAAAAAAACTAAAACTAAGCAATTTTATCTAATGTTTAGATAGTTTGAGAGGCTTTTGGGTAATTATTTTTTTTTAATTTTTTTACACTTTTTATTTTTTTTTTAATTTTTCAGAACTTAATTGTAAAATACGCATAAAATTAATATTTCAATAAAAACTGTTAAACATATATTCCGAAAAAGATTAATTATATATATTTTTTAAATATAAAATTCACTGTTACAAATTTTATGCATTTTACAATATTCGAAATACTATTACTTTATGCATTTTAAAGTTCATCAAGATTCGATTAAAGCATTACCGAAATTCCAATTATACAATTTATTTGATGTAAATTTAATTTGCTTATTCAATTGTTACAGGTTTTATAGAAAAGACGTATCGGTCCAAATAAAGTTATCTTTTCATTTTATTTGAAATCTTTATTTTATGTTTCTCCATAATGTTAACTAATTTTATATTATATTTTGCTTAAAGTTTTTAATAAAGTATTATTGCACCAATTTATTTCAAAGTTGTAAGAGCTCTCCGTTACATACTAACCACCTATGAACTTCGTATTTTCAAGCATACATATTCGTATTGTAGTTGTCATTAATTTAATAGTGTCACGTCTAACATTTATACACGTTCATAGACTCTTGGGGCTCTAGACGTGGAAGTATTTGAAGCGTCCAGAAATGTTTCATATATTTTGTTGACTGAAGTTTGTTGACGAGAAGTAAAAAATTGTCCAATATCCATCAAATACTCCAAACAGTTAAAAGACTTTAAGGTAACTGTATAAATTCTAAAATCGTCGAGTAATAAAGAAATTGAATAAATAGCATTTAATTTTCAATTGTCATAATAATGTTTGATAAATACTGGCGAGAGAAAAAACTTAAAAAGCACAAAGAAAAATAAACATACAGCATTTAAAAATTAGTGCAGAAAACAAAACGTAAAAACTGTTCGAAAAGAAATCATTGAAAGCAAAATAATGAATGCGATAACTTTGATGATTTAAAAAATCTAAGAACAAACACACATCATAAATGATTTTAATGAAACATATATTAAAAATTGTATTCTATTCTCAATTGAATGGCAAAAAATACTAGAACGAAGTGTATTTTTTAAATAAAGAACAAACGAAAAAAATACAAATGAATATGCAATTAAATCATTCGCTTCATTTTGTTTACGTTGTTTTTATAGCAGCTTTAATTCATATATAAAGATACCTTTTATTACTATTCAAAAGAAGTCGCGAAAATGTTTCTTTTTCATTTTAAAAACTTATTTTTCAACACATTTTAAAATCTATAATGTTACATTTAATTTTACGTTGTAGTTTTAAAGACATTCATAGATTTTTATTAATGCAATTTTCGTTTAATATGCATGCTCAAAATGCAATCAAACTCGTTAAATTTTTGTTTACGTTTATTAGGTGTAACATTTTTTCATTTCTTTGTGTTAGTTAAATTTATTAGAAAGGTATAAAATTATGCGCTAACTAGGTACATGAATAATATCTAAGCTTCTTACTGTAAGTGAAATTAATTATCCAAAATGTTTAGTTGGCTCATATTCTCTTTACGTCAAACCCAATTTTCCTTATTCATTCATTACCTTAGCACACAGATTTCTATAAAATGTGCATTTAAATTCACATAATCAAATAGAACGGATAATTTTGACCGATTACTAATCATACCCCTATCCAAAATATTAAGGTAAATAACTCTCGAAATCCCCTTTGGTAGGATTACCAATCACACCCAACCTGAGTTAGGTGGAAATAGCTGTTACTAACATTTCAGTTTAAATTAAGTTTTATAGGGCGGATGTCTATGCGGTTGGTGCACGTTAAATCGGTCTTTTGTTGAAAATCTTAACAACCAACTTTTCAGGTTGCGTTGGGAGCCAGATCAGATGTCGAATAATAAAATTTTCGAGGCATTTTCAATCATTCACCGGGCGGCGCTGATGTTATGTAAAAAAAAACCCTACGCAAATAGGGTAGCGCAAAGGGATATTTTCTATCTGCAGTGAAATTAATAACAATGCTGATGTATAAAATTGTTCAAAATAATATTATTGCTGTAAAAATAAACTTAATGACCACAAGATCGCAAAATAAATACAAGTGTCTACGAAAAAGGCTTTCTTTCCCATTAGCGTATTTTTATATGTGCCGATAGAAGGCGTATTGGAGCTCTTAAATCTTGAATAGGTAAAGCATGTTATCAACATCGGATCACCTAAATCAAGCAAAATCGGGTGAAGTCAGTATAATAGGGTGACTTCTGAGAGAGTTGCTGTATGTTGTTTAAACTCGTGTGTTTATATGACTAGTGCAGGTAAAATAAGCTGACGGTATAATGCTTTGATGCCACAATATAGGTTGTGTTGGGGGGTCAGTGACGACTCAGGTGACAATCCATGCACGACTAGTTTAGAATTATGAGGCTTAATGGCCGTGTTCAGGCTTTTCAAGCAAACTAGAAATATGCAACCTGAAACCATTATTTGAGTAACTCTGTTATTTTATCTCGATTGGAATGTATTATAACTAAAAATCTAAATAGGGAAATGGTTAATGCGCATAAAAATGTCCATACGTCCTTCTTCTTTCATCACAATGTTAAAAGAAAATGACGTGGTGGGCAATTAGTCTTTGCACATAACCAATTTTAACTTTAGCAACTGATTTATTGATATATTCAAACCTTTTTCACTCAAAATCAGTCAAGTTTTCGTAACAATTTTGTCAACGCAATATAATTCAACTACCCATGAAACTCTGTACGCCGGAACTTACAAATGCATATTTATTTCGCCACCATGGAATGTTTAATTTGAAGTTTCTCATCGACACTTATTTCCTGACGCATCGACATCAGTGTTTTCATGAGCTGTGACGTGTCCTCGCGCAGAATCATGATTAATCGGTCTCCCACCGAACTTTGGGAACGGCCTCAGAAATCTTCATTATTCCGTTTCTTTGACGCGAAAGATTAATAGGGAGGCAACGATGAGTTTCTTGACACAAAAGTAAGTATTTGTGGGGGAGGGGAAGATTTGTTTGTACCTCAGAGAGCCGCGGTGAAAGTTTAAGTAATTATGTTTTCTCCGAAGGATAGTGAAATGGGAACAAAGTTTGTTAGTTTGGTTTGGTGTGAGTCAAAGTAATCTAGGTGACAGTTGAAAGAATTTCTATTGAACAGAAAAAAAATCATAGATAACGATGTAAATTCTTTGAATTGATTAAGCCTTATTTCTTAAATACAGTAACAGGTTACTTGTGAAACGACGTATGCATATACCGTTAATTGTATGAAAAAATTTGATGACATAATAAAAAAAATACTCTTCTGTTTTGTGTCGCGCCCAGTCATTTTAAGTGGCGTTGAACACTTTCCCCGGATAACAGGCTCCATTGGTTTCTTGGAAATATACAGCCGCACAATGCGTTGTTTGTTTTTTAGTTAGCAAATGGCGAATTTTTATTGAAAAATAAAGGAATTTTTTGATAAATCTAATGAATTTGACAATTGAAATTAAATTTATATTTAAATTAATAAATTATAATAACATTCTAAAACATAAGAAGGGTTGAAATCGTTTCCTTTCGAATATACTTATTTATAATTTTATTCTGATGACAAATTACGTTTTTCAGGCGGAATGAATAGCATTTCCAAATGACGTGTTTGAAAGCAGCATTTTTGAAATCGTTATATCGTCAATGATTATTATAGATAAAAAAAAACGTCGTTAGAACGCTTTTTTCCATGGTGAGTTTTTAAGTATGTAAATTAATGTAATACGATTAGCTAATTTCATATTTTTAAATTAAAATTGCTAAAAAATTAAATGGTAGATTTTTGTTTTGAAGGATTCTCAAATGTTTCGTAATTTTTTCATGGAATTTTGACAATCTACAATGATTATTAACTCAAATTTGATTTTTTGAAAAAGGAATTTGCTCTCTCTTTCTCTTGAATGTTGCACAAAATATAAACTTAAAACTTGAGGAATTATGTATTATTTTGAGAGTAACGATACATTTCTAAAAGATTTGGGTTAAAATTTAGTAATTCAATTTACCCAATTTTATAATTGTAAGAAATTCTTTGTTTTCATCCGATATACCTTAAAATTCAAAAATTAGTTTAATAAAATAGAGCTTTCTTTTTAATCCGAAGTATTAGTTAAAACAACCTTCGAGTTATCGAAAACAGAAGGAAGATTGTTGGATTTGAATGACGTCGGTTTACACCGTTCCTGTTCCATGTTGTGAAATTATTGGTTAGTATAACCAAAGGCAAGAAGAGTGAATAACTAACAGTGAAAAAATATTTTGAATCGACTACTGGCTCGTAAGTTTTTCCACAAAGTTTAACATCAGGCCTTCGTAAATATACTTCAAATAATACCACTGTAAATATACCCCAACGAAAATGACACCCAAAATATAAAACAATAACTTCGTTGAACCAAAAAGCTTTCGGATAAGCTAAATATTTTAAGTTTATTTTTGAGAGCGTGAACTTTATACTGATTTCCTGAAATAATTTCGAATGTGAATGAATAATGCAAAATGCAGTTAACTGATGTTTTTTAATGTATTTTTAAAGTCTAATCATTGCTATTTGTTTTAATTTAACATTTATTTATAACCTTTAAAATCAATTAAATTTATACGAAGATAAGTTAAATGAAAGATTGCTAAATTATTCAGTTTCTTACAATTACAAACCTTCATAAAATCATTACATTACATTTTTTAAATCCTAATATTCTCAAGCTATTAGATTTTTTATTCTAATTATCCGTAATTTGCATAATTGCCGATCAATATAATAATTGCGATAATAACCATCAATTATTGGCAAATATTGAAATTTGATATTGAATCGGAAACCTCTGTTAATTTTTGGATTCTATTTTTACTATTTATTTTATTTGTTGACGATTTCGTTTATTAAAATCTCGTCGTAATAAAAAATTCTACTATTTTCTTTCTTTCTACAAAGTTTATTACAACTAAGTGGAAATATTAATTATTCATTTGCATTTAAATATTTTATTTATTTAATCAATTCTAAAACAGTATACTCTCCTTTAGTAACTTTTAATGTTACATTCAATTGAAACAAACCTGTAACAGAAGGAATAATATTAAAAGGAATTATTAAACAATTCAAACTAATTTATGCTGCAAATAGCAATGAATCACACAAATATTTAACTTAAGAGCAGGGGATTACATTTGAGGCAAACTCTTTGTTATCGTCATTATATTACCTTATTATGACAAATATTGGAAACAGTTATTGCAAAAGGTATTTAAAATTAAATATCGTTAATTCTCTTCGATTCGAATACAAACTAAGACTCTTCTAAGCATACTTTGCTTTTAGTTTCTAGTTTCCGAATGTTTGTTTGATTTGGCCCAGGAGACAAAATCACGAAGTCATTAGAACTAATTACGATTTAAACAACTCTTTGTTGCTTTAACAAAGTTTCAACTTAAATTTTTTTGTCTTCAATTATTTGTTAATTTGTACAGAAACTAGTTGTATTGTTACATTTAAATTATCGAGCTAATGTATTGTTACATTTAAATAATCAAACTAATGTATTTAATTGCAGGAAAAATACTTAATCTGAAAATAAAGGAGTATTAATTAAAAAATCATTGCAAATATAGTTATGCCTATCTTTCCTATTTCATGTTCTTAACATTAAACTAGATATTACAGATTGTTAATTTAGTCAATGTACGAAACCCGGGTCTGGGACATGATCCCGAAAGCCGAAATCCTGACAAGCCAAAATCCCGAAAGCCGAAATCCCGACAAGCCAAAAGCCCGAATGGGTCAAAAGCCCGACAGGGTCGAAATCCCGAATGGGTCGAAATTCCGAAAATAGATTTTTTGTCCATTTCTCGATTTTTTTTTAAATATTAGAGATTATTGTGTGTGAGTGAGTGAAATGAGTGAGTGAATGAGAGATATAAGTGAGTGAGTGGAGTGAGTGAGTGGAGTGAGTGAGTGAGTGGAGTGAGTGAGTGGAGTGAGTGAGTGGAGTGAGTGAGTGGAGTGAGTGAGTGAGTGGAGTGAGGGAGTGGAGTCACTCCACCTACTCACTCACTCACTCCACCTACACATCCTCCCTCTCCTCACTCCACCTACTCACTCACTCACTCCACTCCACTCCTCCCTCCCTCACTCCACTCACTCACTCCACTCACACACTCCACTCACTCCACTCACTCACTCACTCCACTCACTCACTCACTCACTCCACTCACCCCACTACTCACTCACTCACTCACTTACTCCACTCACTCATCACTCACTCACTCCACTCACTCACTCACTCACTACACTCACTCACTCACTCCACTCACTCACTCCACTCACTCCACTCACTCACTCCACTCACTCACTCACTCCACTCACTCACTCACTCACTCACTCACTCACTCCACTCACTCACTCCACTCACTCCACTCACTCACTCCACTCACTCACTCACTTCACTCACTTCACTCACTTCACTTCACTTCACTCACTTCACTCACTTCACTCACTTCACTCACTCACTCACTTCACTCACTCACTTCACTATCAATCAACTCACTCACACAATAATAATTTCGACCCATTAATAATTTCGACCCATTCGGGATTTCGTCCTTGTCGGGATTTTGACCCATTCGGGATTTCGTCCCTGTCGGGATTATGGCCTTTCGGGATTTCGGCTTTCGGGATTCTGGCTTGTCGGGATTTCGGCTTTCGGGATTGTGTCCGGAACCCACGAAACCCGGTGAACTGACGAGGTCGACACAATAGCTGGCATCAATTTTAATTTTAACCTGATTAGGCGTAAAGCACCACAAACATATTCATCGTGCATCAACTCCTAGACACACGTCTAGTTTATTACTTGGTTTCGTATAATATCTAGTTTAGTTCGAAATTGAGCTCTAATACCTCAGTATAAACAGTTTGAAGACGTGACGAGTGACACTATTGACGTCTCTTGTTTCGAAAATTCTCAAAAATTTAAACATTATACTCCATTATTTAAACTAATCAATTTAAACCACGGCCGACTCATCTTTAAGATAAAAAATCTCTTCGTGATGTCAAGTTTTCCGTTTAATTTAGCTTGTTGGCTGTTCCAAATAAGAGGAACGAAACATGTTCGTGTTCGGCCAACTATACTTTTCAGGTTCCGTACTGAATTCGTTCTTCTTCGGAAGAGGCGACACTCTAAACTTGACAAAGTATGGCGTCACAAAAATGTTCCCTGTTCTTATTAGTTGAGCTGGTCGTGATTTACATATGACATTTCATTATTTACACCATGCGTTCAAAAAATATACATTACATTCAGACAATTACGTAAATATTTATATAACATTTGACTAAAAATCATCTGTTAAGCCTCAATTACAACTTTATCAGACCACTTTTGAGATATGGTAGTTTATGAACCTTGAGGCTTAATACACAAAATATCAGATTTGAAATAAACATAGTTTGTAAAGAAATAAACTTTGCCTATTTACATGCTTTGTAACGAACCTCTTTCTAAGCTGTTTGTGAAAATGGGCACTAGGGTACTCGCAGGTAATGTGTATTCCGAGTAAGGCTCATTCGATACTCGAACTAGGAGTAATGAGACAGTGTGATTTGAAATCCGAATTCAATCGTATTTGTAGACAGGTATCGAGTTAATTTCGCTCTATTAACCAAGGGAGACATTGATCAGGAATATAGTGGAATAGGGAACAAGCAGCCCAATTAAAACTGAGACGTTTAAGCGAATAAATTTGATGGAAGGTAGAACTTTATTACAATTAAGTGGTAAAGGTATAGTTAGTAATAATCTTGTGCATTAGCATTTATTAGTTTATACTTATTATTCAAGATTGCCATTCTAATATGGATTCGTATTGTATGTATAGATATTTGCAGATAATGATATTATACATTAGTATTTGGAATAATATGCAAATTCTCTTCCCAGTATAATAACGGATTAAGTTTGAATAAACATAGCATTGGCAGGGTGGTCGCAATGTTATGATACTGGGTTTGTCGTTGCGTTTCATAGTATATTACGAGATTAGTTTCCCTAGAAATTCCTATAGGGCTAATAATTATTGTTCATAACTAAACGAAAAGTTTTCTTAAAGGACTTTATTTCAATTGTATGTCTGAAGTAATTTAGTAATATATTTTAAGGTTTAAGAATTCTGTAATTACTCGAATTATATAATACACTTTGACATTTAATCTATAACGTTTTTGTTTTATGCAGTGTTTATTAACGTTTAATATTTCCTTAACTTGTTTTTTAGCGTTTGAAAAACCGAATACTAAATATAACAACTTAACAAATCAATTTTTTAAAAAGTTTATTGAATACTTGCATTTATGGAGCTTATATCAAAAACTATCTTTTTTAAAAGAATATTTTAGTGTTGCATTAAATGACGATTGAATTAAACGAAATTGAGGAAATGAGTGAAATAATAATTATTTTATATTTGATTCTTATTTGAAACTTTATACAAATACCATCAACTAAATGTTTTTAGTTCTAAGATAAGTAATATTCCACACTATATCTGACAAGCACGACGATAATCATATCAATGCATTCAGAACCTTCGAATATTTTTTAGCCTAGGTTGTTTATTAAACATTGTAAATTTCGGTTGTTGCATCTTTGAAACCAAAATATCTTTTCTTCTGTCATTTTTTAAAGTATAAACTAATAATTCTGTTAAAAAGAACACAGTTTTTTTTCATTATTATTGATCAAGAAAAAGTTTGCACTGGTTATTATTAAAATATAATTATTTTTACTAAAATCATTTAAAATGTTACCAAGTACAATGGACATAAAGCTTCAGAAATACAAATATAAGTAGACGTCAAAAAATGTACCGTTTAATTATTTAAGTAGTACATATTTTCTGACCATGCCATGCAAACACAGAAACCCACATAACACCAAATCAAAGATAGACGAAAATATATTTTCATGGAATTCATTAAAAACCCTTTAAATTAATTTATAACTTCCACTAAACAGCATGAAAAAGAAATCACCTTACAAAGCGTCAAGGCTAATTATAGTCAACTCCAAATAGAAAACCCCACTCAACCGAAGAAGACATTAATCTCGAAAAACTGTTCTAAGGAGAAGTTTTACGAAGACCAAGTTTACAACAAAATTATTACAAACATTCATCAGACCACGACGTTTTAAGCCATCGCATATATTCCAAAGTAATGGACGCTCTCGGTGATGCATGACTTTTTTTAATGAAAGATTCTCACTTTCTTATACCAGACCCCACAAAACCCCCATAATCCGTATCATTATGGGTTTGCTTATTCCCCTGTATCATGTCAGTTTGAATGTTGGTCTGACAAAGCTCTAACGGTCACTGGATATTATTAAATATTAAAATTATGATAAATTGTAAAGAGGCCACCTAGTGGGCTACCATCATTACTCCTTACAATGACATTTGGTAGAAAGTGCTGCCATTTTTCGAACCTACAGATTTTACGAGCTCCGTATGTACTAGACGGCTCTTTGGCAGTGGCGATTATCAAACTCTAGACTTTCTCATCCCAACTCTGATGCCTTAATCATTTGGCAACTCAGGCATTTCACCGAGCTTATTTTGATTTCCTGTTTTTTTTACTACATGAAGGTTATTTATACAGGAACATAAGCAGATTTCTAGACGGCTACAATAGAATTTCTTAAGCTTTTTTAAACCTATTAATTTTTCTGACGAGGACAGGTAAACTACCGTTCTCCATTTGTTTTACAGGAGAAAAAGAAAAGCTATAGATAGTCTCTTGTCTATGTTGTTTTAATACTTAAAGAGCCTAGTTGCAAAACTTGCATTCTCCAAAGTATACTAAGATATAGGGTCCGGTTCGTTTATTGGCAACTTTTGACGATTGTAAAAGTTTATAGTACAGTTGCTATACCTATCTAGATGTCATGGGCGGATCTTGAAGAGTAGCTCTGGCAATATTGGTTAGTTAAACCAGTGAAAGTCTTCCCGATCTCATGACCCATGAGGCGGTGCCAATATCCGTTTCTGCAGTCTTTGGACATGAGGTGCTAATGCTAGCGATTGTCTATGCTGAGTGACTAGTTCGACGATGAACTCCCCGATGAAATAGGTAGCGCAACTCTGTTTTTGATCTTTTACAATCGTCGAAATTCGCTGATGAATGAACCGAACTCTGTATCTGTGAGTTTGAGAATTTGATCATTCACTTAAAATCTCCTGTAATTATTTAAGTCAGATGCGAATTATTATACTTAAAGAGCAGCGTTATATAAATATTTTTTGTGTGATATACCCTCTGGTTCGGATGTATAGAAATATAATAATCATGTTTGACAAATATTAGTTGCAACTCTATCACACCCTGTTCCCTGAAGCCGCTTTCTTATTATTCTCATTCTTAACTCCGTTTGTCAGGCCTGGACATTAACAGTGTGGCAATTGGCGGTTGGTTGGCTGTAAATCTCCTGACGTAAAAATTATGCATCTCCGTTTTAGATCGATTTTCGATGTTTCCTAAGCACTTTTCTTTTATAGTTGCTGAAAGGGATTTTTATTAAAGACTTTCATGTTGGGATAAGCGGGCAAGCGTTCGTTTATAGCCACCGAAGAGGCATTATTAGCATCTGTCGATAGGAGAAACAACCATAAATTGCCTGCTTTTAAATTGTGCCTCCGACTCTTGAAGGATGCGACATTAAGGTCCCATAGGTGTTCTCATTTTCGCTTCATTACAGATTTCAGTACATCTGGTGCTTCTGGGATGGGATGGGAAAAAACGGCAATTCATTAGAGTGGTTTGAAAATGCTGTAACTGACATCGACTGATTTTGTGTTACATGGTTTAAAAAATACCCAGAATCAAATTTAGAGTTGAAAACAGTTAAAATTATTATAATACATACATTCCTGTTACAAATACCAATATTAAGTTTATTTAAAAGTTATTGACCATCTAAATCTAAGCGTTTTTTTTAAAATAAGATACAATTTCCTCAAACCGATACAGTAAATTCTGTACCTGAAAAATGGTAATCTGAATTGGACCCGAGAGGCTATAGCTAGAATGGGGTGATTCCCGGTCCGGTGCTTTGTCGTCGTTTAACAAGTGCTGAGAAAGCTATTTTATTTCCTTTTACTTAAGCTATCAAAGTCTTCCGAATGGATTGGGCAATAATGTTAAATCATTTGAGTTTTTAAAAAATGTTCTTCGTTTTAAGGTTGAAGTTCTGTATTAACTGATGATCTATGAGTTCCAATAACAACCAATTTTTCGGTATAACAAATTTAAAAGTTGTATAAGTATAAACGTTTATTAAACTTAATTCATGCTCATTAAATTTACAATATATTAGCTTTTATGTATCATATTAAAAAAAATGTTGAATAAATGTTACTTAATTAAAAATGCTAGAAGCATAGACATGGTAAAGTTGAAATAGAGCCAATTTTTAATGCTTTTTTTGTTGTGTTTATGGATGAGAATAATTTTACATACGTACATTGCATTGGTGGTGTCCTTGCGTACTTTTTAACATAATTTTTGTGTAATTTCAATCGATCGAACGGTGATCATGTCATGCAATTATCTGAAATTTTTTATTTTAATTAAAATTCAATCAACAGATCGAGTTGATTTCTATTATAAACCACCATTTGTGGATGGAATAAAAATTAATAATTTATCAAGAACGTAGCTAATTAGAAAGTAAGAAACTGTTCCGTAATTGCGAAGCACTCTAATTTGACTTTAAACTAATAACAAAAAATAAAAAAATACATCGCTATTTTTTTAAACTGAGGAACACTTCAAAACTATATTAGTATAGCTTTAACTGTTCATTTTCAAGACATAAACGTTTATTCTTATTTTTATACAATTCTCAAGATTCTATTCTATTTCTCAAGATTTATTAAATATTATAAACGGAAATGGACAAATTTATCTATTTTCTTTCTATTGCATTAAAAAAATCAGCTAATTAAAAAGCATTTGATAAAATATTAACTAAAAATTCTCCTACGCTTCCTTCATCATGTTTCTCGTAATACTTTAAAAAAAAGTATTTTGGGAAAACATTGAACTTTTTTTTTAATCATTTTTTAGAAGCATTTATTATTCACCGAAATTTAATAATACTAGAAAATTGAAAACATATTTGCGATATATCTGAGGATTTTGATAATAGTTATTATGATAAATAGATTGTAGGGAAAAAAGATTATCTCTCTAGCGGAATTAATTTTATTCCTTTATTCTTATCCTTAAAAATTCGATAAAAAGCAAGCCAATAAAGAATATAGTATTTAAAACAAAGGGAAAATATTTATTTTGGCATATTTTATAAACGTTAAAGGTATAAAATAAACTGTAATCAATTATCTATTATAATAACTTTAGATAAATTTAATGCAATTTGTTTCTAAGAAATGTGAAATGAACGAATATATAAACATTAAAATATAATATAATTGGAATGTTAATTTTTAAATATTAATAAAAAGCTGAAATCCTATTATAACTAACGAATCTTAATTTAATTTCACCCAAAAGTTATATTGGATAGATTTAACACGCTATTATAGAACGATAAAAAATATCATATAAAATATGCAGCTTTGTTTTGGTTCAAATAACGTCACATTAGAGTTGCATGGGGGCTATTAGAGAATAAACCATGTAGAAAACGAATAAAAATGAAAATTAAACAATTGTTTTTTGGATAAATAAAAATGAAAGAAATAATAATATAAAATTATGACCAAAGTCGGTACCAGTATTGAGGTCAAAACCATAATAATTCTACTCGCAACATTTTTTTTAAATTCCCAACCCATTTCCTTTTGTATTGTTTATCTTTATAGATTTATTCTCAATTCGATTCATTTAATATCAGATTATTATCTACCGGAAACCGATCGAAAAACATTTCTGCCAGAGGAAAGAGATGGGAAAAAGACAGGGAGCGTTCAATGAACAATATATGGACTGATTGAATCTCGATCAAATTTCTTTTTCGTAAAACAATTTGAGAGTCCCGAAACCGTTTTTAGTCAAGCTATCAGACAGACAACCCATAACACTTTTCCAAATAGGGTGCAGTAAAGAACATATTCCCGTTTACGAAAAAATGAAAAACAATTTAAAAGACATTGACAGATTCTGCGGCCCCGCTTTTGAAATAAATGACAGAAGATTTAGTTTTCCGTTGCAGCCCCTCCATACATCGTTCTTGTCGTATGTGTGTTTATGATGGGATAGGCATAATAATTTTTTAGGTGTCAAATAGAGAATGCGCCTGCTGGTTGTTGTGACTGAAAATACGAACCTAACACCTGTGGATTCAAATTTTGTTTGTGTAGGATATAAAGTATTTTTCTTTTTTTTTAAATGTATTGTGCGAACGGTTTTGTTGGAAAAGAAATGCGTGTGGTGGTACTTTGTTGTGAAAGAGTTCCAAAGGTAATAAAACTGCATTAAATGATTTATCTTACAAATGAATATACTTCTTGAAGTATAAATATTGAAGAGAGGATTTTTTTAATTTAAGAGATTAGAATTTCTTTAGATTAGGCTAATGTACTAGAAATATCTTTATTCGTAATTAAATAACTACCTAAATGTTCTCTAAATTAATATCTAATGGGGAATTTATGAAAGTAGTTTCATAAAAAATGGCCCAACGAGAGACGTTAATAGTCATTGTTACCAATATCTGAAAGAAGAGGTTCGATTTAAGGATAATTTAATCAAAGTCTTTTATTAATAATACACGATTTGGTAAATTATCAATGTGATTTTTTAATTGATTTTGTTACCTTAGATAGCTAGATGTTCAATATTGTAAATATATGTCCCATAGTTTTGGTATGAGTAAAATAATAAAATAAATATTAATACTTTGCTTTTTTTATAAATGCTTTTCAATGTGTGATCCGTGTTGATATGTGTAACTGTTTGTTTCCAATTTTTTAAATCTTACAGAGAAAATTTCACTGAAACGTTATCATACCGTTTGCTTTATTATTTTTAGATCTCTACCATAAAGTGCAACATTTCTTCAATATTTAAATCATTTGCTATTCAAAAATAGTAAATCCAAAGTTCGTATCTGTACAAAATGTTTTAATAGCAGTTTTAGATTTCTTTACTATGGTCCTCCTAGATCTCTCTGCAGCTTTCGACAGAGTATGGAGACAAAAACTGATCAACATAATCCATGCAACAGGCATATCATCAAACGCTCTGATCTGGATAAATGATTTCCTCAGGAAAAGAAGCTTCAAAGTCAAAGTAAATGGCACCTTTTCACACACTCACCATACGAAGGCAGGAGTTCCCCAAGGCTCCGTGCTTAGCCCACTGCTTTTCCTCCTGTACATGAATACGATCGACCACCACTTAAGCAATGAAATCAAAGTGGCCTGTTATGCCGATGACATCGCAGTATGGCATACACATAAAGACTTGGAGACTTCACAAACAGTCTTAAATGAATGCATGCAGGGCATTGAAACGTGGTCAAAAGAGCTTAAGCTCACTATTAATCCAGATAGAACAAACCTTTGTATTTTCTCAACTGACAGGAAAAATCGAAGCTCCTTCCATCCTTCCATCAAGCTCTTTGGCTCGGAAATCAAACAAACTTCTAATCTACGATACCTTGGACTCACTCTTGACGCAGAGCTCAGATTCTCGCAACACCTCAATCATGTCTCAAATAAAGCACTAAAAAAGCTTAACATCCTTAAGAGACTTTGCGGTGGATCCTGGGGATCAAATCCAAAGACCCTTCTTAATACATATACCTCCATAGTCAGGCCCATTCTTGCATACGCTGCACCCATCTGGGCACCAGCTATGCCCACTGCAAGAGAAAAGATCGACAGGATACAGTACAGGGCATCAAAAATCATCATTGGAGCTGTCTCATCAACGAATAACATCAAAGCTGAAAAGGAATGCGGCCTAACTCCTTTGGAAAACAGAAGAAAATTATCCCAATTAAATTCACAAATAACATACGGAGCCTACCTGAAAACCACATTTCCAATATAACTTTCAAAGCATGGAGCGAAAAATCCAGGCTTAAAAGATCCTCAACCCTACAGCATGATCTGGAAATCAGGAAAGATATCAACCTCCAGCATAAGTCACATGAAATTCCGAAAGAACCTATTCATACTTTGCACCTTCACCCGCAGACAATCGTAAACCTAAACCTCCTACGACCCTGCAGCCAAAAAAGAACCGGTCTCGATAACTAAAGAAAAAGGCGTCCATACCATCAATGAACTCACCACCAAAGCCCAAAATTTAGTATTAGCCTACACAGATGGCTCCTCCGATTCAAATCTTGATGGAGGAGGTGCAGGAGTTTTCTTAACGGGTCCAGGCGATGAAAATGAGTGTCACAAAATTCCTGTAGGGAAAATTGCCTCCAACTATACATGCGAACTCCTTGCCATCAAGAGCGCGTTGGAGATTTTCCTGTCCAAAAGCATCCACAGATCCAGCGGCATTACCATCCTTTCTGATTCAAGATCTGCCCTGCAGGCCATTCAGACAGCAAGTGCCAAATCAGCCACGAAATAATCCTATCCATCAACAAAGTCATCGCAGCCAAGAAAACCTGCACGTTACAGTGGATACCAGCTCATGTTAACATCCTTGGAAATGAAAAAGCCGATGAGCTTGCCAAAGAATCAAGAGCTTGCCCCCAATCATCTAACCTCATAACTCTCGTTGACGCCAATGCAGCTGCCAGCCGTAGACTTATCAAAAATAATTTTAAATATTCCATCCCTGCTCTAAATTGTAACCGTACAATATCTTCAATAATAGCCAGACTACGAACAAAACATTTAAAAGGAATGAAAATCTCAACGGAAGGATAAAGAAGCTTCTCCACACACTGCCCAAACTGTCCTGGTGTCCAACGTCCCCGCAGCATATCTTTGGCTGCCCAGCAATTCAAGCCAGGCTCTTCAGGATTGGCTTTGAAGACCCAGAAATTTTAATTCTTTCCGAAGATGCAGAAGAAATAGCGAAAGCTGTCTACGACAGCTTCGGATCCATCTAGTTTTCGCACACAACATGGACACGACAACAACAACAACAACAACAGATTTCTTTAAAGCAGCGAAATTTGTAAGTAAGAAAATTTGCCTCGATGATTGCCAAATACAATCAAATACCTACTTAAGAAGCTTATATTTACAGCTTATTTCTCCTCTGGACTGTTTTTTAATATTGTTATAATTTTGTTGATGTTTACTTTAGATATTATAATCAACAATGTATCATACGTCTAAAATAATCCTTTCGATTTAATAGAACCAGTTTAAATTAACTAGTTTTTAAAGAACAGTTTAGGTTAGTTTTAAAAACATCACAAAATTTTAATTTTTATTTCTTTTAGTTAAAGGTTAAAATATAATATAAAGTGATTAATAAATATGACGCTTTTTAAAAGAATGAATAAAATCACTAAGTTTTCATGCAAAAGTGAAAGCACCAAAATATTTAAACAGAAAAAATTATTTCCATGAAGTTTTTTTTTTATGGTAGCCAAGCATAAAACTGTCATTAAACTTATGGAACCTGTAAAAGTAAACGTCTACCATGCAAACACCTTCGAGTAAAATTTTATACAATTTAAAACTTCATAGAATATTTCCATTGTTAAATATATTTAAATTAAGTTTCAACGTTTTTTGTATTATTATGCAAATCAATGTAAAAGTCATTTCAAAGTTAAAGAAATTATTCAAATTGTAATGACTTTTTATTTTGCTTCCCAACAAATACATTTTTGCATGCATTAGATTTTGTTCCAAGACAATTCTTTTGTTTGCACAGAAAAGCTTTTTAGTTTTAACATTCTATATCGATCAGTTATATGCTTTATTGTACTAATTTTCTATTTTTTTGGTTTAAGAATTTTGAATTAGGTTGAATTTTTTGTATTTCATAAATATTAATTCTTAAGTACTGTTTAACTTTTAATCGGATTTATGAAAATTGTTAATTCTTCTTCGTCAAAAGTATTATTTTCAAAAGTTTGTTTAGGATAATTTTTTGTTATTTTTAGCTTACATATTGGAATATTTTACTAAATTTCAACATTAAATAGCCGTTTCTTTTACGCTATAAATATTAAAAAAATGCAATTTAGTAGTTTTAATTACAATTTTTTTTAATTACAAGAAGATTAACACAACTCTTTTAAATATGATAAAAATTTAACTATGATACTTGTTAGTAAATACTCTAAATTTTTATCTTCAGGATATATTTTTATGCGTTTCCACTAATCTACTTTCATTTATACCGCACTTTGGAGTTATTTGCTTACATTTGGGGGCATGTGTTTGCTTTGGTCAAAATGCCAAGTCACGTTTATTGGCAGAAAAAGTCTTGGAGTAAAAGAAGTTGTAATTCAATGAAAGATGCAGCTGCACTTAACTTGCCAGAAATTGTGAATTCCGGATAAACTTTATTTAAAGAATGATTGGAATACTAAATTTGAAATATAAATGACGAATTTGTTTCAAAGGCCCGAGATGGGTAGTTACTAAAAGTTTTAATGCATATGATTTTTTCCCTGAAATACATACAGGTGTACCCCCATCTTCCAAAAAATGCATTCATTAAAAGAAAAATATAGATTACTTTTGTAATCGTTAAGAAATGAGTTTTAATGTATTGAATAGTCAATTTATGTTCAACTTTTAACATGAGTTAAACACTGCATTGATTAAAAGCTAAATTTTTAAGTAAAAGTTGAAGTATCACATTTATTTTGAAGAAGAATATTTTGTAATTTTGTCCTTTGAAAAAGTTGATTAAACTACAATTAGGATTTTTATTTATTGTTTTGACTAACTTGATAGTGTAACATAGCTTCTCATATTGACTAGTCTGACACAAGCTTCACTTTTCCACGTAAAAGTATATTTTCTAAACACAACTTGTATTTATTTTTTGCAGAACTGCATTGTTTGTTTTTATAAAACTTACTAGAATTGCTAAGAACAATTTAACATCAATTCGTACAACAAAATCATTTAGCTCTATTCAATTTCTATTGCTAAAAAACCCCAGACTCTTCGATATGAACTAATTCCTTTTCTTCAAGTTTTCCCACTTTCTTCACCCCTCTTATTTTATAGAATCGGAACGGGCCTTGAGATGAGGCCTATTTTCTCCAGCCAATGCGCTTTATACCTCCCCTTGAAGCAGCTGGGAGGTGATTCTCTGGCAAAAACTGCTTTGTCACCTGATCTGACCTCGTTTGCTTTCCTGCAAGACTCCTCTAGCGAATTTCTTCTTTTCTCCAGATCCACTGGAAATGCTGATCAATTGTTATTTTTGGAAAACTGTTATAAAATGTGCGTGTTTTTTGATAACGGACTGTTTTAACCCTTTTAAAAAAAGTAAAAAATATCGAACCTTGGACGATCATCAAGAGCAATGTTAAAAATGTGTGATTGATTTCACCATAATAAGGGTTCCTAGTAGCTGCAACGGTGAAATTCTTCGCCATATTTTTGGTATTCGGTTGAATCAATTCTCAGGAATTTGAAACTAAAATCTAAAAAAATAGTCCAACCGAATACAGAAAATATGTTGAAATATTTCACCGTTGCAGGTACTAGGAACCATTATTCTAATGAAACCAAGCACATAATTTTTGTATTACCTCAAACTATTTGTTAGTCGACTGCTGACAACTAGTGTATCCTTAAACAGCTGTTTTCTAATTACAGACTTTTTATTTATTTATGTATAATCTCTTGTAATTACTATTTTAGCTTTAAAAATATCTTAAGAAAACGGAGTTCTTTACCACAATAGAATATAAACTGTTATAACACTACGAAAGAAAAACACACAAAAAAACTTAAAAAGCATAAATAAAAGTATACAGAAATTTAATAATTAATTCCTCAAACAAAACGCAAAAACTTTTTGAAACAGAAACGTATTACTTTAGGGATTAACTTGTTTTCAGCTAATCTGATATTTTTTCAGTTTTTGAGTTTTTATGCGCGATGTGAGACGTAAAATATTGTTGAAGAATAAAATTTGTGAAAGGAGATTATGCGGTTTAAACAGATCTCTATTTAAAAAAAAAATATTTTGGTGTTTAAAGCTTTTTTTAATGATAGAAAGTTCATAAATCAGTGGAATTACAGATTTAAAAAAATAAATATTGGACCTTAATATATCACATTGTATAGAAAATAGATGTAATCTAACAAAATTTGTTAAATGACATTAGTTGGGCAGACTATTTGTAAATTATAGCTACCAAAATTATAGCTATCTCAATTTACAATTAATTACTTGGAAACAATGAAAACAGAAAAAAGTTAAAACTTTTTTCAGTGAGGGGGAAGGGGGGGTATTGCTTTTTGCATTTTTAAATATAATTACGAATTGTTCAACAGTTGTTGGGATATACAATTTTCAGTTGAAAAAAAATGCCGTGTCACATTAAAAATAAACAAATAGTTAGCGTTAAGTGACAGAAAAGCAAGCTTTATGTTTGAGGGCAAAACGTGAGGGCATTAGTGGGCAAAACGTGAGGTCATTAGAGGACAAACTTTTAGCTTCTACACTTCGTTTATAACGTAAGAAGTGGAAGGTTTTATAATCGTTCAGTCCGTCTGTCTGCCCATTCGTCACCCACTTTCAAAGCCCAAAATATAAATGCTACAGAAAAGCTGCTGTTGAAAGTTTTGCTGTTGAAGCAAAAACTCCATTCTATGCTACACATTCCAAACTTCTTTAAAAATTCGAATTATAGGTAATTTAAAATTTGAAAAACAAAATTTTTTAATGCATTTAAATATAAAAGAATTCTATTTTGATTCAATATTTACACTATTGCCCTTTCGCCAAACGCACCAGAACCTTTATTAAAAAAGAATTTTACAAGAAACTAAATTATTTAAAATGTAAATAAAACTAGAAGGGATATTTTTTAATATAACTTAGTTTGGAAAGACGTCATGGTATATATCACAATACAGTTATTTTAATGGTTTAAAATATGTGTATATAAAAAAGGCAGATAGGAGTTATTACCTGCTTTTTGCATAAATATTCCGGTTATTTTTTATTTACATTTCAGCGCGTATATTAGTGTTATTGTATAAAGTTGCCATAGTACAAATTATTGAGTGTTTGTTTGAAAATTGTAAAACCCTGTTCATAAAAATACAGAAAACGATGTTTTTATAAGTTTCGCTTCTATTTTTAGAACAAATAATATTACTAAATTTTTTCTTCGAACTGCAAATTAATTTAGCAACTAATAAAGAATATTAATTGAATTTGAGAAAGAAAGTTAATGAAAATTAGAAATTTTGGCGAATTTAGTTATAATTTAAACTTTGGCAAAGTTTAAATTAGAACTAAATTCTGTGTTGGACGATTTCGTTCCTGGGATTTAAATCGTGTGTGGAAGCTGTTATATGTGACAGTTACTAATACAAACCTACTACAAGCCACTTTGACAATTAATAAAATGATAAACTGATACCTATTGACAAAATTTGAACTAGTTTTAATCATATCAAATACAATATTATGCCTCGCTAATTTATAATTAATAATGGTGATTTATCATTACTACTTATAATTCTTAAATATTAATTAAATAGTGTCATTATTGTTAGTCAAATTTAAAACTGATCTTATGTTATAAAAAACGAGGGATAAAAATAATGCTTCATATTTTCTTTCACATTCCTCATCTATAGGAAATATTCCAACTCCTGATTTTTCCTGAAAAAAAAAAAACATGATTGAATCTGTATGAGGTTTGGGGAGGGGGAGGGAGGGGCGTTGTGAGATAAGGGGGGATTTTTGGAGTTGAGTTTGATCCGATTTAATAAGGTTGTTTATCTGATTTAAGGAGTTGTACAACATCTGGTTGTTAGACAATATATAAAATTTTAAGCTTTTTTGCTCAGTAGCATAGTGAGGATTAAAAATTATGTGATAAAATTAAAAACAGTTTTTTACTGTGTTTTAACCAGTTATATTCCGTGTTTTGGGTAATTTTACACTTATGATTATAAAGTGTATAATGTATATGGGTGATTCTCTCAAATATGGGTAATTTCAGTCTGTGATTTAGTGAAAAAAAATAAGATAAATTTTCATTTATTTTATTTGCAAAAAATAGAAAAGGTATTATGTTCAGAATAATCTGTAACATTCCGTCCATGAACTTTTAGCAAGATTTTTTTTCTACTACTGTTACTATAAAAAATGTTAAATTCGGACAGTAGTGACAAAATGTAAAAAATACCCTTCTGTATACACTTATTATACAGTTAGGCTTGTGAAAACTACAAGAGCATATTTTGAAGTATGTAAGAGTATGTTATGTGACAAAATTAAAACTAACTATATGCCATAATAAATAAATTTAAATGTTGGACAGAGATAATAAAAAAATGTTCTTACATTTCTAGTCAGTTCAAGATTATAAATTATGAAGTGGTCACCTGATTGTCACATGGCCAGTCATCAAAACAAGGGACAACACATTTATTTTGTTCTGCAAATATATAAAATTTTGGATGGGTTATACTTTAGAAAAAGTTTTTTTATAAAGATTTCAAATGATAAAGCTTTCCCCATTCATTTAATTCTCAATTTATTTTATAAAATATTTTGCGTTTAAATAATTGCTTCGAGTAGTATCCTCGGATTTTCCCTTTTAATGGAATATCGGATTGAAATTTTCGAGAAAAATATTATTTTTCCATTAACTGAAAGAAATGAAAATCCTTCTTAGTTTAAGTAAAACCTTTATTCAATTAACTCAAAGCCTTTATTAAATATGATTACGACACATTGAGAAAAATGACACTTTCAAAACTGAATAAATCTATGTAAACCTTTGAAATGTAAGATTTTTCATCAAATACGACGACCCAATGATTAATAAATTCTAAAATACTACACATACTCTAATTAAAAAAAATGTTAATAATTTTTGTTGTGCGGTATAAATACTAAAACATGAAAATAATAAACAATCTATCAAATCTATTGCATCAGAAATAACACTGATGCATTCTTAATGTAATAGTGTCAAATAAAATATTTCAATCATTTAGAAATTTTAATCCAAAAAACTCCGAATTTTTATTATGCATTCAGCTACTCAATAAAAACTTAAAAATAAAAAATAATAATTCAAGACATTAAAAATAAACAATGCAAATTTAAAAACTAATGTTTAACCTTTAATTCCATGTGCATTGTTTCTTCTGCCTTTGGCAATCCTAAATTATCAATCATTTAGAAATTTATATCCTAAACTTGAAAAAACTTCAAAGTTTTATCATGCCCACACACACATCAAAACTCTAATGAAACTTTAAAAAAAACTTTTATTCAGATATTTATTCATTTTTTAGCCATTTATTCCTTGTATATTCTATCTTCTGTTCTCTGGCAAGTCGAAGTTATCAATCATTCAGAAATTTACAATCCAAATTTAAAAAACTTCAAATTTCTATTTTAATATCAACACCCTAACAAAAACTTAAAAATAAAAAACCTTTATTCAAGGCATTTAAAATAAACAATGCAAACTTTATAACTAAGAATATTTTTAACCTTTTATTCTTTGTACATTCTTTCTTCTGCCTTTTGGCAAATCCTAAGTCCTAATCAACTCAGCACTCTAGTTTCCAGAAAAAACAACTCTAACTGCTCAAGGCATCTGCATGTAAAATGAAATGCACTTCATAAGGAAGTCCTAAGGAGTGAAAGCACTCATAAGAGAAATAGCCAGAATTTCTAAATTATAGAATTTTGCAAATCTGTCTGAAGAATAAGAAAAAGGAACTTTCCTGAGCTTTTGCTTCAATTTGCGCGAGTGGTGAAATTGCGTTGGGAATAAATGCATTTTCTTCACTTCATTGCATTGCTCAGAAACAAAAACAAAGGGAATATTTGATCGAAGCGAATAGTTCGAGTTTACGCGGATAATTTATAATTCAGGACTTGCGCAGGGACAGAAATATTAAACAAATGAAATTTCTTACATTCGAAATTCCACATTTAAATCCGATTGCGAGAAAGTCGATTTATTTATAGTTTTTGTTTAAAATGCATTTTAATACATATTTAACAAAGATTTTCCTAAGTATGTTTCAAACAAATGTTTACCTTTTCTTTTAGAGCATAATATATATATACCTACAAAATTAGTGTTTTACTTTCATAACTTTGCACCATGTAAGACGCAATTTTAAGAAAAGTTAGTTTTTATAAATTTTTAAGGCATTTAATTGAGAGATTTTGTAAGCATATTTAAGCAAATATTTATATATTTTTTTATATTAGGTTACTATATTTTTTATTTTAATAGAAAAGTGTGTCATGTTCCTAATTAAAGGATATTAAATTATTAAACATTCATTTAACTATATTCTATTACTTTTGTATAAGTTTTAAGTATATTTTAAGGATGTAATATTTTCTATGTATTTCCATGTTGGGGGATTTTTTACCCATTTTTCTGTTTTTCGCATTTTAAATTTTTTAATATTATTTATAGGTGAATATCAGTAAATGCAGTCTATTTATACCTAATTCAGTATTACATAATACTTATCCTTATTTTTACAAAGCATTAACTGTAAAGTTAAAATAAAGTAATCTATTCAAACCTTCAAATTTGAATCAAATACCCCCATTTTATTAGTTTAATGTATATGGATACTAGACCCATGAATTAGGGATTTTTTTTACCAAACTCATACATTTGGGAGTATGACTTAAAATTTTAGGAAAAAAAGTTTATATTTTATACATGAGAAAGTGGAGGCATTGTGTTGATTAAAACTGGTAGTGGTCTTAAATTAGTGGTAAAAGAATGATTAAGGACAGCCATTAATCCTTTTCATTAGAGACCAGTTAATCTTATTTCTCATTAAAACTTGCTTTGGATTATATCAGAGAATAAAATATTTTTGTAATCACCATTGACTTTTCTGACATGCTTAAAAAGGACTTTAGGTGGACCAATGGTTTTGGCTACTGACAACTGGCTATAATTGGGGCACCCAGCCATTAATATTTTCTGAAACATTTTTCAAATTATCTTGAGGAAGATCCATTCTCGGTATATAGTTTGTTTTAAAAGTTTATACAAAAAGTATTTTAAGGCAAAAAAAACCTTGCAATTAAAAGGTGCTGATTAAAAAAAGTGATCATGGGGTTCAGGCACATATTACTGAATGCCTACCAGAAAATCAACATGAAGATTTAATATGAATTCGCGAATTCGAAGATTACCCCAAAATATATCGATTTTTTTCCAAAAATAATAATAATGGCATTATTATAAATGATAACGTATAGCGTAACAACCATAAACGTGCGCAAAACAAATGTCAAACTAAGAAAATCTAAACTACAAACAAAAAAAGTAGGTTTGTAACAGAATCTGTCACTTAACCCGCTTCCACAAAAAAGTTGTGTTAAACAGGTAAAAAGGCGCCAAACACAGCATTAATTCTATATTAAACATTTACATGCTAAATTTGGCTAGTTTTATTTATTTTATTTCGAAAATTCAATAATTATTACGTTTCGTTTGCAAAAATTAATTTATATTTCAAAGAATAAATATGTAATATTCCTCGCTTTTAAATAGAATGAAAATATTTCATATCAACATACAAAGAATCTCGTAGTGAAATATATTTGACGTCATTTCAAACTAATCGATGTCTCAAAATTAAATTTATTTTAATTTATTGTCTAAAAGAATCAAGTTTCTCGGGCGATTGTTATGAATGGCAATATTGATTTAATTCTAATAATAAACAGGGCCTTTAGCTATTTGTAATTCAAACTTTTAAACGCCAAAATTAACTATTTTTATTAATCTTCTTTCTCAGATTTAATAATTCGACTTTATCGTTTGCTAAATTTGTTTGAAGTTCGAAAAAGAATGATGTAATCTTTTTTAATAAATATTTTTGTAACGCCACAATTTCCCATTTACATTTCTTTTGAAAATTCACTTATTTATAGTTTGTTAAATTAATTTACAGTTCAAAAAATATATAATTAGTACAATTGATGCTTTAAAAATAAAAGCGAAACTTTGCAAATTTTTTATGCCAAGTTAGAATTCTCTATGCATATTTCTTCATACATATATAATGAACCATCAAAAGAACTCTATTGTGATATTACAACAACCGAAACTGAATTATATCACATAAATAAATATTCTTTCAAAAGTTTTTTATTTTAAATAAAGTTTCTCATACGCTTAACAAAATGGCAACAGCGAAAATATTGAATAAAAATGGAATTTGCTTGTTATTTCAATTTAGATTAAATTTTTAGTTATTTAAATTTTAAATAAAGTTCTAATTTAAATTTTTTAATGAAATTTGGAATGTAGCCTAATCTGATTTTTTGCTTCAAAATGACGTATCCCACTTGTCTTTGGGACTTGTGGTTCTTTCTGTGAAAGTGGGTGACGGAAGGACAGACGGACAGACAGACGGACTGAACGATTATAAAACCTTCCACTTTTTACGTTATAAACGTAGTGTGGAAGCTAAAATTATAACGTCAGAGTTTAAAGCAAAAAGAAAACACTTTTGAAGCATGAAAATGCTTTTTTCTAATAGTTTACAAACGTATGGTATGTTTTGATTGTTATTTTCACCATATTATCAGCTAACTGTAAGAAATAAAGTGATACCTCTTTCGATTTAAAAAAAAATAAATTAAATTTTAAGAAAACGGCATTAGGTCCAGAATTATTATGAGTAAATTATCCCTAGTTCCTTCTATAATAATGAAAGTCAGTACAAATATTAATCCGTTTAAGTTTTTTACACATCGAAAGAGAAAATATTAAAATATTTACTTTTTCTTTGATTTAATATAATATTAGTTATTTATCATTTTTAAATCAATGAGAAATGTTTTTTTAATTTCTAAAAATATAAAATAACGTTTATTAAAATTTATTTGTTTTAGAAAATATTTTTTTCCAAATGAAAACAAGTCCTTAGTCTGCCATTTTTCTTGTTTGCCGGTTGCCGGAAACGAACTACAATGGTGAGTTGTTTCCCACTATGTGTATTGTAGGTAATAGCAAACGACATCTTTTTGTGAACAATAGACAGAAACTTCAAAACGCATTTCTATAAATAATAGTTCTCAGACATTTATTTAAACTGTCTGGACATCTTTAAAAATGAAAAGACGTGAGGATTTCCTAAAGCAAGGCAATCCTTCCACCGACATTTTTTTTGTATAAATGTTCAGATTGAAATGTTCTTGTATTTCAAGCTTTTCACCTTTATTTTTTTGTAAATTCTTTTGTCTTTTGTAGTATAAAGATTTTATTTCCTATGCTTTCAGTTCTAATGGGCATGTTTTATTTTGCCTGAAAAATAAAATTCTGTTAAAACATCAGATAATGGGGAAAACTCACACGACAAGATTTAAACTGAATGAATTTATTAATAAATTGAAACCCTCAATAATTTATTAAAAATTATTGCATAGATACAGATAACCAAATAGTACATTCCAACTTGTTGTTTTTCCATAAAATGTATTAGTAACGAATAATTATTACAATAAAACTGTCAGAATCATAGTGCTTATGGAAACTTAGATGAAATATTTAATTTTAAATAACATGATGTATGTTAATTAGAGTGAAAATAACTAAGAGTATAGCTAAACATTTCTCAATGATCCTTTTTTTAATGAACTTAATAAGCACTAGGGAAATTTTGTTTAATAAATTATTACAATTAATTAGGTATTGTTATTAGTATACAATTTGTAGTTAAAAGTGCATATGGTAGTGCAATATTGGTTTAAAAATATCCTCTTCTATTCAACCTTGTTTTTTTCTGTACCTCCCTGTTAGAAATTGTAAAATATAGTATAATGAAATGTAACAGTTACCTTTATAAAACGAAGATAAATAGATTGTTTAAAGGTAAAAATATTAACTTCACATTAATATCAATTCTCGCCCGCATTCACATTAATATCCATTTCAATATTTCGGAAATAATATTAAATTTCCGGGTTAGTAATGCTATAAAACACTATATTTTTTACATTAAAAAAAATTCAAGCTCTTCTTCTACTTATCGCAAAACAAAGCCATCAATCTGCCCGATACTCATCCCAATTACAACCTGTTTACAGTCCATAACAGTCGCATACACGAAGAATTAATAGTCCTTCATATCCGGAATCGGAATTTTTCCTGCCTCAAATCCTCTCCCATAGCAGCATCGAGAAAGACACAGAGGACAAAAAAAAAAGAGTAAGAGAATTTTATTTCTCTATTTTTTTCCCTCGTTCACAAAAGCTTTGTTCGGCGGACGAAGTAGTGAGTAATTGTTGCCAAAATCGATCAATAGCCAAGTGACGCGGCCCCGTCGATGCTTAGTCATTCTCTCCGCTAAGTAATACGCACTTCCGACTCCCCAATTAAAGAGACCAATGCGAAAGTATTAATCGACTCATTCGGAACTGCGGGCGAGAGTGACAAGGGTCCTGGTCTTTTGCGACACCCTGCGAGTCCAATTATTTGGATTGGATCAAGGGCGGTTTGAAGAATGTTAGAAAGTCAAATTGGTTTCATTTAATTATTTTTTTTCATTGTGAAATAGTTAAGATCTTTTGACAAAGTATTTGAGGGAAAAGGGACTATTACATTGTTGAATTAAAGTTTAGTTTAACGAAGAAAATGTTTATGAAGAGCGTTTAATTGAAAAACAAGGTTCATCGTTCTTTAGATACCCTGCGAGTCCAATTATTTGAAATGGAACATAGGTGGTATGAAAAATGTTAAAAAGTCAAATTGGTTTCATTTAATTATTTTTTTCATTGTGAAATAGTTAGGATCTTTTGACAAAGTATTTGAGGGAAAAGGGACTATTACATTGTTGAATTAAAGTTTAGTTTTACGAAGAAAACGTTTATGAAGAGTGTTTAATTGAAAAACAAGGGTTCTCACCCTTCAGAAACCTTGTGAGTCCAAGTATTTGAATTGGAGCAAGGGCGGTATGAAGAATGTTAGGAAGTCATCTATATTTCATTTGATTATTTCTTTTCATCGAGAAATAGTTATTATCTTTTGATAAAGTGTTTAGGGAAAATGGACTATTACATTGTTAAGTTAAAATTCTAGTTATATAAAGAAAATTTTAATTAAAAAAGAAAGATCCTCTTGTTTTTGCGTCACCCTGCGTGTACAAATATTTAGATAGTATCAAGGGCGATATGAAGAATGTTAGAAAGTCAAATTGATTTTACTTGGTGGTACTTTTCAGTGGGAAATAGTTAGGATTTTTTGATTAAGTGTTTGAGGGAAAAGAACTATTGCATTTTTGAAAAAAAATTGTAGTTAAATGAAGAAAATGTTTATGGAGATTTTTTAACTAAAAAAACAAGGGACCTGGTTTTCTCTACACCCTGCTAGTTCAGTTATTTGGATTGGATCAAGGGCGGTAAGAAGAAATTGGAAAGTCGAATTGATTTTATTTGATCGTTTTTTAGTATGAAATAGTTCGGATTTTTTTTCTCACTTTTCCACGGGAATTTTACGTTATTGAATTGAATTTATAGTTAGATAAGAAAATGTGTATAAAAACGAATTCATTTATAAATTGCATTTTTTTATATGTATGTTCTTTGATTTTTATTTATAAAATAAAGAAACTAATTCTTCGGCACTAATTGATAATTCGCAACTATGGACTAGAGTGACAAGAATTATGGGACACCCTGGGCGTCCAGTTACTTGGCGGAAAGCTCGAGTTTGGTACGAAGAATGTAGGAAAGTCAAATTAGTTTCATTTGAGTATTTTTTTAGTGTAAAATAGTTTGGATCTTTTGACGAAATCATAATAAGGTATTGTTGATAATAAAGACGCCTCTACAAGTGCCAGTAATGTTTATGAAAAATCCAGAGCAATAAAAGTGAACAGAGGGCAGGCACGAAGTCTGAATATGAGTGCGTGTAAAGTAATATATTTAATTTTTTTAGTAAATACCAAACGTTTTAATAGATGAAATTTAATGTACTTTTCTGTGACTCAAAACACTCAAAAATTATTGGGAGATTTTTTTTTATTTATTCTGCCTGAATTCAACAATGTACTAGTACTAGATTAATCACAATTTTTTTTAATTAATAAATTTCAATGCTATTCATAACTTCCACACAAATCATCATAGCCATCTGACTGATAAGAGAAGCTTAATTAATTTTGGCGTGGTAGATTTCAATTTAGCTCCACTGTACACTGTATTAAAATATATTCAAAGCTTAAAAATAGTAGAATATTTATTGGACATTTTATAAGAGTTAGTTATCAAAACATGCATTTTTATTGAGGAGAACAACAAGTTAGCAGTCTGATCCTTCAACCAATTAGAAAAGCAAGTTTGTCATATGAAATGCATACGAAACACAAAAGTACAACTATGACAGAATATTTCAGAGAGTGTTCAATTAAGACACCAAAGTGTCTGAAAACTCAATTCAGACATCATTTGTGCTGAAATTGAGACACTGCTTTTTGCAGTGTAAAAGAAAAATTTCACATGTGTAAAAGTTTAAACAAAAGTAATCGTGTTAATAAAGGTAACATATTAAAAAATAGTTGAAATAGTCTATCAAATAATACTTCTGAACGAAGCAAGTGTAAAATTAAGAAATTACAAAGAATTTTCATTTTTTTTAATGTTTTATGAGATTTTCAACAAAATATAAGCGTGCCATGAGCGTGTTTGATTTTGAGCTCTTAATAAAATAGTGGAGACTTCTAGTATACATAGCAAACTATTCAGAAACACATTTTTGCATTTTATTAAACATAACAAAATATTTTGAAAAATAAAGACACATAGTTAGTTTTAAACAACACACCAAATACATTCCCGAAAGAATGTTCAATTTAAAACGTTTTTACTGTATCATAACTCAATCATATTCAACAAGAAATGTTTTCATTGCCTAATATAAGTATAAAAACTATTTCTGGATATTTCATGAAAGAAACAAAGAAAATTATTCCTTTGAGATGATACTCATAAAATAACAAAGATAAAATATTTTCCGGATGATTACAAACCCGCATTTTGTTTACCTAATGCTTAAAGAATAGTTCATTTCAACTCATTGTTTCCGCCTTAATGGAGTTCATTTCATGACAAAATTCGAACTTTAAGATAAATAAATAAGCCTTTTGTATTAGCATTTATATATCTATAAATATCCAGATTGTTGGTTTAGTTACATAAAAGAAAAATAAGATTCGCTAAATTATGTTCAAAAGCAGCACGAATCGTTGGTTTTAAGTAATTGTGAAAAAAAACCTTATGTTTTATTATGTTGGATACATATCGCCAAAGCCATATATATATACACTAGGTTATAAATTATAACCAGGTGTATATTTCTTATAAAATATTATCAAATGTTTAATACTGATAAATGCAGTTTTTGGGTGATATTATTTTGAAAAGAAATGTAGATTCACGATGTTTCGTTTTATAATACAAGTGTTTGAATATTATGTAGTTTTGTAGAAAGTTGTCTGCAATTCATATCTAAATTTCTGAATAAAAAAACGCATTTTCCCATTTTCTCTGGCCTTAGGCTACAAAAACGGAACCGAGCATTAACTGCTTGTACTCGTAGGCCCCTGGGAAAAATTTAACAGCACTTAATATTTTTCAATTTTTTAGAAACTTTCTGTGGCAAAGGCTAAAATATTAAAAAAAAATATTCTTCCTTCTTTGTAGTGTTTATCAACACACATTTGCAGTTTTCTCGTTTCATACATCTTTAAAATTGTTACATTTTGCTAAAGTTAGCAAATGTGTTAGTCACATTTAATTGAACAAAAAGTTTTGTATAAAATATCTATGCATTACGCATGTACAGAACTTTAATTTCATTTAAAATTCTTTTTGACATTTATATGGAATAATTTGTACCTAATATTATATATAAAAAAAACTCATAATCAATGCAAATGATCACATTGAAGACAAATAAACTAGGCTGTCTCTATATAAGGGAACCTGGGGACCCTTGGCCATAAGGGTGGCTTGGCCCACCTTTAAATTTTAGTATTTAAAAATATTTTAGCATTTACGCAATAGATGGTACTTAAAGCTATTGTTGTCAGCAGCCAGCCACCAAAGTTTCATTGAGCTACTTATTAGCAGTGAAGAGAAAATAAAAAAAGAAAGTTTCTCATCCCAAAAAGTAAACATTTTAGACATAATCTGTAAGATTTTTTCAGACAAACCAATTGAGTTCAGCTTAAGTATGTGGTATTTTATAAATACTTTTATATTGAGGCTTCAAATCACCATGTGCCATTCTTTCCAAAATGGCTAGGTGGGGGGCTTGGCCCACTCTACGTAAGACCCGTAAAGGAGGGTTGGCCACTCTGGACCAAGCCCCCTAAGTTAACTAGTTATGAAAATCTATAAATAATGTTTATCAAATGCATAGTTTATAGTAACGTATGATAATAACTTTATGTAGGTAATATATTGATTATCAATATTTGTACTTGTTTAGAATAAAACCAAAACCTCAACTAAAACTAACGTGTCAGTTATGAACAAATATTAAACTTTTTCGGCGAAAACTAAATTATTAATTCAAGTATAATAATAATCCAGATTAATATAAAGATATTATCTGACTTTTTCTTAGGGAGGGAGGCACTGAACGAGTAGCTTTGAAGGTACGCTTTGATGTTGACTGTTCTAGTTTGTGCCGTTAAAATAAAAAGATAATTCAAACTAAGGCAGTTATATCTTGTGCATTTTAATGTGTGTACCAACTGAATAAAATATATTTAACATAATTACAAAAATTACTTGATATGGCCAATTTTAGAATTTTTTAATACAGATAATACTATAAAAATGTATTAATTATAATATTATATCCCTGTTGCCAATAAAATTTCCTTTAATATGTGCTACCATATGAAATGTTTAGTTTAAAAATAAAATTTATAAAAATAAAACTCAGAAAACAAGGCCAATGCTCCCCAGGTCCCCTTACACCATAAATATACACATTTATAGTTTGCATATAATTTAAATGTACATTTTAACCTAAAGAAAAGAAAAATAATACGTAAGGCTGTATGAAAATTGCAATTTCAGCTATTTAGATTCTTCTGTATATTTTCTTTTTCGAATTTCTTTAAAAAATTACTTTATTTGGGTAAAGTCCGTATTTTTTAAAACCAAAAATTTGTCTTAAAACAGTGACAATTTAACAAAAATTATGTGTAAATTAAGCTGTGTTAGAAACACGCGCAATTTTTTCCCTAATTTGTTATCGAATTTTCTCTTCGGCAAAACTTCTTCTACAAATAAACATTTCAATTTTCATCTTACCTTTATTGACTTGCTGTTTAATAAAATATCCGACACTAGCTTGACGCGTGCTGTTTGTTAATTACAGTCACTAAATGTAATTATAGCTACTAAGACATCCATAGAAAGTATTAACATAAGACAACTGCGAATTGTGCCTTTAAATCCATTTACTTTTCACATTTTTATTTTTTAATAACTGGCGGCTTATTTAGCTTCAAACTTATCAAACATTCTTATTTTTATGAGTAAGCCAGCTTAAATCTTAATCCCTTTCATATAATTTATTAAGTCTGATTCAGCGTATGCCACGATTACTGAAACTAATATCATTAAACTTGGAATTAGATATCAAAATGCTTGCATTATAGTTCTTTCAATTTATTGGAAGAAAAATATGAATGCAGCAGTTCATTAAAAAAAGAATATTTTAATTCATAAAAGGAATTTGGTAAAAAAAACTAATTAAGTATATTTAATCCCTGAAAGAGAATACTAATGCTAAAAATAGATGAGAAAAATAAATCGTTTCCTAATCTTAGTAAAAATAGTTTTGAATGGTGTGATAAGATATTATTATTATTATTATTAAAATTAATTTTTTTTCTTTAAATGGTATATTTTAATTAAAAAAAATAAGCTTACAATGAAGCTTTATTAGCTTAAACTTTCTTCTTGATAAATTCTTTGTTTTGATATCTAATTAAATAACGAATTGTCTTTCGACTATACTTTTTATGAATCCTTGAAACTAAAGTTTATTTAATTTCATTTTAAAACTTTTTGCTTTATCATTTCAAATGTAATAATTTAAGTTACCTTTAAAAATATTAATTAATTTCATATTACTTGACTCACAAAATAAAATATTAAAATGTGTAGGCTAAATATTTGATTTTGAACATATTTTAAATAATTCTTACAATTAAATTAAAAGTGAACTCTTATTTATAAAAACCATTATTATCATAATCATAATGCAATTGTTATAATTTGCAGTTACAGAAAAACACTCGAAGAATCTAAACCATATTTTAAAAAAAATTAATAACTATGCATATTTTCTAATTGTAGCTGATCCATTCACGTATCGCACTTTACGTGGAAAAAATGACGCCTTGCCCACTGATTTTACATTTCAAAAGCGCCACTTTTACACCACACCATAAGATATCTTAAAATTAATATTTCGAAATAATTAAAATAAATTGTAGCCTTTTCTTCCGTAATTACTTTACAATGCAGTTATCTAAAAAAACAACGACTGTTTAACATACTTCATAATACTTGAGATTAAAGGAAACACAAACAACTAATACCTCTTTCTTCCGATAGTCTCTTCCGAGTTAACAGTAATTTTAAGTTCTTATCTTCATTTCCAAAGCTATTAATTATGAGCGCTTGAAGCACATACGTCGGAAATCTTACTAATGAATCTTCCAATTAATAGAACATGGTAAAAAAGGGAAATCGAAATGTTCTTTAATGACTCCTTAAATCCTTGGGATAATTTCAGCACATAATGGCCAGTCAATTTGAAAATCATTCATTGCAAACAGTCATAAATAACGCTTCAAGAGGATTGAAAGAAGACATCATTAAAATATTTTAATATGCTTGGATTATTAGTGAGAGAGCTTTTGATAAAATGATCAACAATAAAATATTTTTTTTTGTGTTTCAGTTATTCATTGTGTTGTTATTGTTGGTTTCTCTCTTTTTATAAAGCTGTTCAAATTGTAGCTAAAGCAATAGCGATGGAATTAAATTCTTTGTTTTTGACTTAAATAAATAAGAAGTATTTAATAAATCATAAAATTTCTTCGATAACAATAGTTTATTCAGATTAGAATTACTTTTTATACTTGAGTATAGAGGCCGCTAATTTTTTAAAAGTACAAAAAAAGCTCTCTCTCTTTCTCTTTCTGAAAGTAATACTTCAAAAGATTAACAAAGAACACACAAACCAAGAATTCAAAAAATTACCTAATTCAATTTAGACATAAAGTTGCTTAGAAAGTATTTTCAAAAAAATCAGAAAGTAAAAGTATTCGAAAGCGAGTATCACATCAAAACTTTTACTTTGCTTTTAAATTGCATTTACGACACTAAAATGTCTGTGAAACTTATTTAAATCTGCAATTTCATTAATTATACTTGATGACCTCATTCTATTGGTAAAGATATTGCATAGCAGTTAATAAAGTGAGAATTTAAATACATTAAAAGAAAAAAACATTTGCTTAACTAAAAAAAATTGTAGTAGCAGACATTGAAAATTAGCATTCATTAACAATTTATCCGAAGGCTATAAAATCCGTTTCCAAAAAAGTGTCCTTCAGTATTTTTTTTCTCGTTACTGTTTTTTACTCTTTTGAATGAAAAAATATTTTAACTGCAACATTTTAATGTATTCATTAACTTAAAATTAAAAATAAAGTCTTATAAGATCGCGAATTTTAATAAGAATTCACTGAAAACCTTATAAAATTAAACACCATTCTATTTTTTTCAGTTTGTTGATGACGCATTAAAAACAAACAAAGGCTTACTATTTTTAATGATAGTCAATTTACGTTCTGTAACTTTTTGTTTTCATTCAAACTTTTGCCGAATGGAAATTTTTATTTAAATCTTTTCATTTAAAGAGTTTTTCATAGCGAACTTTATGGATTAGTCATTTTATGCATTATAAACACTTTATTAATTTTTTTGACAGCTATAAAAATTATGCAGGATATAAATTTTTCTCAAATACATGAATCTTTTTTCATTATCCAAGTATATTAAAAATAAATATCGTTTAGTTTTAAGGTTGTCTGTCAAACTATGTAAAGCTGAAATATACTAGCATATTTTGTTCAATTGTAGCTAATTGTCTATCTAAAATAATTTAGTTTACGTAAATTCTAGTAAATTAAAATTTCTCTTTGGAATTTCGAAAACTGAATTCCTTTTACCCTAATACATTTCTGTGTCTTTCAGTTTTTCATTCCCGAAATGAATCTATTTTTTTGCAAATGTAAAACAAATAAAAAAAATGATAAATCATACAAAATATTTTAAGGAATAATTTTAAAATGTTTTGGTGACACTTTTATGAATTTGATATTAAGCAAATTTTTAAAAATGCAGCATTATCAAAAAGATAACATTTCCTAAAACAGTCAAGATTAATTGAAGCAAAACGTTGTTTATCAACAATTTAAATACTTAAAAGGTAGCTTGGGGTAATCGATATACATTTAGTCTTTGGGGTAATAAATATACATTCTTATCATTGTTAGAATATTTGTTTAATAAAATTAAACCTTAATGTCATTTCACCCTTCAAAAATAATGAAAAAACTTTGGTTGCGATTAAGCATTCTACTTTCACTAAATTTAAGTGTACAAAATAAGGTTCTTGAAATTTCACGATATTTTTTAGATATCGTATTGTCATAAAACCAAAATTTTCGCAGAATTATTAAAAGCATATTTAGATGAAACATTTTGTTACCAAAAAAGTTTAATTTGGAAGAAGGGGAAATCGGTAGGCAATGCTTGTAATAATGCGTAAACAATTCTTCTTGTGATAAAGCCTTGATAGCTGTTCTTGAGGAAATTTTTAGGTAATATTTTATGAGGTAATTTCTAGACACTAGAGGTATTATTCAACCAATATGTTTAATTTTGTGACATAATTTGTAATAAAGTAGTGTAGTTTTTTTAACTGAATAACTGATACTGTATCAGTTACTATATAGAACTAATCCGATAATTGCGGAGCTTCCATGATCAAATGAAACTTTAACCTAAATGTTTGGCACTAAAAAATAATAACAAATTAACTTCCTAACAATAAAATATTACTGTGTATTCGGACATTATCTTGGGTCTTATAACGTTTGATCATAGAAAATTTACTCTTGACATAAACCAAAAATGTGGTTTATACATGACATTGAGTGATGTCATCATTTTGGTGACGTGAAATCTTCTAAAATCTTGTTAAATATGATATTGGTTTGATTGGAACTTTATGGAGGATGGTATATGGATGGGTACGGAGGGATTTGAAAATTATAAACTAAAGTAAGAAGGAGTGTTTATTAATTACCCAACGATGTCTTATAATTTCCCCGCTTGTACACTACAAAATCAATATTTTTTTTCAAATTCTTAACTGTAAAATATTATCATGTATTCAAAAATTATTTTTGGTTTTTGACGTTTGATCGTTGCTGGATCATAGGGAATTTATTCTTGACATTAAACAAAAACGGGGTTGATACATGACATTGAGTGATGGTCATCATTTTGGAGTACAGGAACTTCAATAAGACACCTTTTTTCAAATTTTCAGGATATTCAATTAATTAAAATGAAAAAAATTCTGCTTCATGATTCTAATAATTGTGAGGCTTCCGGGAAAGTAATTCAATTATTTCCAACCATTCCTTGGTTAGATACGGGGAAAGATTCATTTTTGTCTGTCAATTTCTCAAGCTAACTTATCTATAAAAAGTACTACAAAAATACATGCATTTATACATAGTTTAAATAACTTATTTTTTTATTTTAAAGTATATAAACTATTACTTTTGAAGGGTTTCTTAAAATTTCGTTTTTTATACATAATTATAGACTTAAAAACTTCATTTTTGGTTCTAATTTTAATTGTTTTAGATTTACAATAATTTTATTTCAAAACCCAGGAGATATAAAAAAAAAATATCAAGTTTGATATTTCAATACATTATTTTGTTATAAAAATTAACCATGTATACTTGACGTAAAATTCAAAGGGAACATGCGGAATTTATAACATTCTTCTAAGAACACTTCACTTTCATATGTTGTGTTCATTAACTTTCCATCTACGACAATTAAAAATATCTAAATTATTTGACTTTACTTCTCTGCCTTTTCACATGCAAAACATCTATTTTGCATTTTTTTTTAGCTCACACACACACAGTTAAATCAAAAAACAAAGTAAAGGGCAAATACAGTAAAAAGGCACAAGGAAATGAACAGATTTCCCAAGGCACTATATTGAATTGATTTGATACAACTGTAACTAATATTATACTTATTTTTTCTGTAAAATAGATTTAAAAATGAGAATTAAAACGGCGCCTTATGAAGTTAATTAGGATCGTTTCTGATTATGAATCACCATTTTTATTGCTAATAACTAACAACTAATTCTTTAAAACACTTGTTTAAATCCTTTGACGATCACAAATATTCATATGTATGTTTACGAATTTTTTTTTTCCTTTCATATAACTAACAAAGTTAATGTAAAAATGGTTTAAACCATTGATGTTTAAAAAATTTTACGCACGCGTTAGGATTGTCGGAATTTGTTTAGCAACTGTTGTAATTCTTTGCAAACATTCTACAGTTCCTGGAGAAATTATTAGACGCATTGCAAGATTTCATGTATCAATCAATGATGAACAAAATACCTTTAGAAAGATATTTGTGTTCCTAAACTTAAGCTATTGAATAGAAAATACTATCTGCTATACTTAATACATATATTGACATCTTTTTTAATGATGACATTCTTTGGTATGTTTTCATCATTACTAAAAAATACAGTGCGTCTAATAAATTGTCCAGGGACTGTATATTTTTATAGTTGAAAGTCTTGGGAAGTGTTTAAAAGGCATTTCCTGTATCATTTAGAGAAGACAAGTAATCTGACATAGAATGCATTTAAATGTTGCGGTATAAAAACCCGTTTAAACTTCCATCTATTAGTTTAAAACTAAAACGTTTAAAAGTATTTGAAAATATGTAGCCACTTTCAACTAAAGTGCATGTACAACTTTACCAACTCATCCCTACAGATTCTTTCTGAAAACGCGAAAGAAAATGCAGTTAAATTAAACTGAGGCTAGATTGAATCGATGCATCGCAATTACAATAATTTAAAAAGGCGGGAAAGCCTACTCGCTCTCTCATGCCAGCAGGCGCTGAGTTGTTATCAATAGGGAGCAATATCTCCCCTCCCCCCTTTACTCCCCCTTTGAAAAGTGTACACCCATCGAAATAAGCCTTAGGGTTGAAAATCATTCAATGTGGAAGTCTCTACCCACTCCCAAGGCCCCCTTGCATCAACATTGGACCGAAATGTTGTGTGGTAGGAAATGGTTTGAAAATAAAAAGTTAAATAAAGTATGACTCGGAACAGCGGTTGCGTTTTGGGTATTCGGATACATTAAAAAATTGTTAGTTGGAATTTCGGTTTTGATGGAATTTTAATGATTGATAAATATTGTTTCGATTGGTAATGTGGAAAAATGTTGGATGCTTTGTTTACTTTAAAGTTTAAAACGAAATAAAATGATTTTTGGTTTTGATCTTGTTTCTGTGTTTAAAAACAGGTTAACGCATAAACGCGGTTTTAAAACATTTAATGAATATTTTTTGTTAATGACCTAATCTCGTGATTTTTTTTCTCTCCAAAATATTGTTCTGATAATTTATTTAAAATAAATCATTTACAACAGTTTAACTTAATTTGTTACTTGTGCTTAAGGAAATTTTCGAAAATAATTTAATTTATGTTTAATTGTACGTATGCACCCTATAAATTGAAATAAAATCTTGCTAATACAGTAAAAAATAGTTTGTTGGAAAACTGATTAAAACAGGCAAATATTTAAGTAGTAGATTTTTATTAAAAAAACTGTCCCATTTAATTGATTATAAGTATTTTCTTAATGGTATTAGATTGATAAAAACTATTTTTTCGCAATGTTTATTAAGTTCGTTTGGGGGTTCGGTTGGGAGCGCTATGGACTGGGTATTGCAGCTAGACCGGTATCTACTGTTAAAGGCCGACTCCGAACGGATATGAACCTCAATGACAGAAGCACAATCTTAGCCCACAAGTAACGAGGGCTAGTGATCCACTATAAAAAAAATCAGTGGAAAGTTACTTCGTAAAACCGATGGCAGCATTTTCTGACAGAGGTAATGTTACACCACAAAATAAAAGGATGATTTTAACATTGCACCGTAAATTTGGTAGAAATTACACCGTAGTACCAGTGACACCGCATTTGCCACCGGTATTACGGAGTTAAGTCCAACAACTTTTTACAGTGTATAATCATTCAGATACCATCCAATATTTTAGTTATTAATAAATTTAATAGAGAATCAAAGAATTGAAACGAAGACATGAAATGTTATTTGATCGAAGTTGAAGAAGAAGTATTAAAAATATTACTTGCAAACAAATTAAAAATTAAATTTTCGAAATGCACTTATTCTCTTTCAAATTTATCGGTCGAAACATATTTTTGTAATAAATTACTTCGTAAAAAATACAGTCCCTCTACTCTATCCCTTTAAATTCTAGTAAAGTACCTTTGCTATAATACAAAAATCTTTTTATAAATACTAATAATATCTATTCATATACTTATGTATGACGTGGGTGATTTATTCATTCAAGTATCGCATATGTTTAACACGACCGAGAAGTTAATAAAAAACATTTTTTCCATCCCATGATAGATGGCAGAAAAGAACCCAAATCCACCCCCGACAGGTAGGTGGCGCTGCGGGATCACGTGGGTGATGTGCGAGAGCATCCTCTCCTCTTCCTCATCCCTGCGCATCTGTTCTCCATCACATCTCTCCCCGACAGCATCTTCCAGAGCATCTCTCTTATCTTCAGCATCGTGGGATGGAGCACATTGCTTGATAGGGGAATCCCAATGCACGTCATTTCGTGTTGTCATTGTGTAGTGCATGTTTAGATGTCAAGTTATAAGTATGTACTAGATGTCTTTAATAAATCTATCAGTGATCATAACTTTTAACTTCCAGTTCTCATTGCGTTGACAAACTTTTGGAAACAAACTTTTGAGTACTTGAAGTTGTGAGGGCCTGAAACGTTTGTGAAGTTTTCGAATTTGGACAATTAATCACAAACTGTTTTTTCTTGTGAACTGATAGTCACGATTAAAGAAAGTATTAAATAAAAAGGTAAGCTAAATTATTATATTATTTTTTTATACAATTTTACATTCGTTTATCCTGAAAAATCCTTTTTTTCATATAAAATTAGCTACGACTATGCCGTGTACAATTATGAAATTAGTTTATTTTAACTTATTGTTCTATTTAATTTGTGATTGAAAAATCAATACTTTAACTTGAACTTACGGTGCATACATTTTCCTAAATGTTGAAGTAAAAGTAAGTTTACAGAAATTTATCTTAGTTTTTGGTAATGAAACAATTGCATTATAAATATAGTAGTTTTTAAGTATACGATATTTTTAAAGCAATATGTACATAAATCTTACTTTCTAAAAATTGATTTTAACAGACTATATGCATTAAAATTTTTAAGAAAGTAATTTTTAAAATTTTAATTGATAATTTTATTAGTTTAATTTGTGGCTTATATATAAAGGAATTCTAAAAAACTTCAAATTATAATAATTTAACTTATCAGGTAAATTAAGAATAAAATAATTATATATTATATTTTAGTTTTATTATTAATATAAGATTTGTATGGCGAATGATTAGTATCTAAGTTTGATTATTGAATTTTTTTGCATATACTTATAATTTATTATTATTATTTTCTGTATTTTATCAAGGGCTAAATGTATGCAAATATTTATACAATAATTTTGTATTATCTAGGATAATTATTAGGTAGACTACACACTTCAGATATAATGCTGCTTATAAAGCTGCTGTTATTTACATTGCTATTTACTGACATTTTAACTTACTTTTTACTATCACAATGAATTCAATTGTAATGTATGTTTTTCATCTTATTTAAGAATAAAATATAATACTTACATTAATAATTTTTATTGTTTTATAACTGTTAAAATGTAAACAAAATTTAGACTACTTTAAGGTTTGTTTTAAAACTTCGTTTTACTTATAAATAAATGAAAGGTTTTGTATTTTTTGTGGTTTCTAAAGAATTTATATAAATTGAAAGTATTTTAGTTTAACTGTGTTAAAAGTTTAAACTACGTTTTAAAAAAAACTTCCCAACTATGGCTTTTAATTCAATTAATATTATCAATTTAGCCTCAAATGTAGTTTATATCGTTAGGTTTGGAGAAAGTTATCATACAATTATGGATATTTATTTTTTGATAAAAGTAATTAACCTTTTAACTGTCAATGAGAGTAATTTTTAACTTTATATTTCTTAAAACCAACAACAGAAAAAAATCACTGTTTCAGTTTTTAAAAAAAAATTCAGTTAGAAGTACACTTATCGCATGAAAATTAAATTTCAAAATTAAATATTGAAAACATATTTATATATTTCAACCAATTTCCTTATTTATTTCAACTCTTTTATATTTCTTTATATTTATATTTTTATTTATATTTATTCTTTTATATTTATATTTTTCTTTTAATATTTATTCAGGAACGTAGGAATATGTTTCGCGGACAGAATTATTACTAACACCAATTTAAGACCAACAAATTATCAACAGTGATCATTATTTACTAAAGACATTAATTCCTTTCTCTTTGTAGCGACTCATCACATGCACACATAATTTCACATTTGAAATTAATCACGTAAAAGATTTACGAGCATGTCCAGTTTGTCGGGAAATTTTGCGATCAATATTAGAACTACATTTTAAATTGCTTTCTAAGATTATATTTGATGAAGGAAGGCCCAAATTACTCCGAGGTTTCCGCTTTCTGTCAAATGGTATCATCAATATATGACACAATGCCGGTATTCAAAGTGTAATCTTTCACCTGTTATTTCATCAATTGTGAACATGTTTAGTTTAATAATAATAATTGTAATAATATTTTAGAGTGCAAGAAAACCTTCTGAATATCTCGTTATTTAATATAAAATTGTATTTTTAATATATTTATTACTTATAAAAATTTTACGATTGCTAAAATGGACGTTATATTACATTAATGTTTTAGTGTGCGTGTATAAATTATTTTTAATTCAATTTTTAATCAAACTTATAGAATGAAAAAGCTTCAAACACACTTAACGTCTTTTTAATGATAGTACTTTTCTTTGGAGCCTTAAAATTTTCTTTAATTATATAATGCAGACAATAGTATAACCATCATATGATTACTATAGGAGCTTAAAATAGTAATTTTTTACTTTTTTAAACTGTACAATTATCTAAACATTTCATATTCATTATTCCCTGTAAAAGTTCTTGATTTCGATTTACAATATTTTTTGTTTACCAAAAAGTTAAATTTCACATTTTTTCGAAACTTTTGTAGTTATTAATATGACAAATGTATATTTTGTTTATATTTAAGCATTGTACAAAAATCATAAAAAAAGAAACACGCATTCCAAGCATTAAGGCACACATAACTTAAATTACAAAAGGGGAAAAAATAATGTGAAAACGAAGGAACAAAAGGAAGCACATTAGGATAAAACTTTTATTCTTTACTCCATAAAAGTTCTTTTTTTCCTCCAAATAATTCATTTAACCTAAAAGTTTTAGACTCTAATCTCAACTTGGTAAATTTCAAATGACAATGGATAAACTATGTCGAACAGAGATTGCACCAAATTAATTGGAAGCCCATGTCACCGGAAAATAGACTGTCATTCAAATATACTTTTTATGTTTTTCGAGCACAGTTCTAGTTAGGTTCAAGAAAGGAAAGATTGTTTATGTATCTGCTTTTTTTACACTGATTGTTACATGCTCTACAATTTGAGTTTTGGCGTAAAGAATGCTTTTGAAAGAATGAAATGGGAAAAATGTTAGAAATATTTTTCATTAAAAGAGGCGTGCATTTGTATTTAATTCAAGAATTTGAATTTTTTAGTTTCCGTGACAGGCATTGCTGGTAGAAGATTATTATCATTTAAAACTTGTATCTAATTTATTTTCTAAAGTCATTGCAATTACAATTGTAAATGATTTTTGTATAATCCTTTGATAGAGCATTTAAAAAACATCAACATGTGCAAACAAACTTTTGCCTCGTCACTTGATCGTGGTTCAAAATAACGAGGCCAAAACTATAATAGCACTCGTCTAGTTCTAGTGTTCTCTTATCTAAGCAAATCTAGCTCTTTTTTGTTTCTTAGAAAATTAGATAGTTTATACTAACTCACTCTGCACTAATTTATATATATATTTTATAAATTTATTTTACTTGTTTCTGGAATTTAAAAGTACTTTTCAAATTTTGATTTTAATATTTTGCACTTGATTATTTTTTACCTTATCACAAAAACGTGTTTTGTGTTTTGTGAAAATTGACTAATCCTGAAAAGTATATGATTTAAAAAACCAAATTAATAATTCATCTCGAGTATTTTCAATGTGATATTAAAATCTCGTATGATAATTAAATTTCGTTTATCATTTCTTTCAAATTCAGAAATAAACTCAGTACTCAATACTTATTTTAAAATAATCCCTAAGCTTTGTGCAAAACTAGGAAAAATGGTAACAAGCTTACGAGATCGACGATCTCAGCATTAAATACGAATACCAGGCTTTAGAAAATAAGGATTTTACAGCATTTAGTAAAACGTAGCCAAAGGATTACCACCACGTTCCTAATTACGAAATGCAAACTACTTACAATCAAGTTGCGATAGGAAGCGAGATTGCATGTTCGATTCCGACCTTTGTTCAAATCCTAATATAGTGTGAGCTTCCCGTTTCTTGAAATGCAATAAGCACTAATTTGGCAAACGTTATCGTAATTCACTTGTCATTAATTTGATTTCGATTGAGGGGGTACTTCCCTTGTATGGAAATATCAGCTCTCGAACAATTAAATGGCTCCGGGAATATGCTTCTAATTAAAAGATCAAAGGAAACCAATGAAGCGTAGAAGGTATTTTAGCTGCTGATATGAGTAGAGCATAAAAGAACGTTACGCTGTTTTCATTAGGCAAAATGCATATTTTAGCAGAAATTTTTAATGAACTGGCTTAGACCTTTGACAGCTTTTACGTAGAATGTGTAGCATAATTTGGATTAAAGAAACATTTTTAAATAACAGCAAAACCTTTCGAATAAGAAACCAATCAATAGTTGAAGTATATTGTATTGTAAATAATTGAGTTTTATAGCTTATAGTTATAAAAAGAAATACAATAACTATAAAATATAAATAAAAAATTTGAGGAAAATAGGCTAATACCATTTTATTCAAATAAATTACGCCTTTTATCAAAATACCAAAACATAAAATGTTATTATATTAACACAATATCTCGAATTTTGAATTCTATATTGAAAATATCACAACAAAATACGGAACTTAAGAAATATAAATTACCATAAATATACAATAAAGGCTCAATAACTTGAAGGAGCAATTCGATACCAGGTATCCAAAAAGGTTTATTTCCCCTTAAGCTAATATAGAAGATGTACCCATTTAGAACTCAATTACAGAATTTAGAAAACGAATAATAAATTTTGACTTTCGGAATTAGATCTGGTTCTTTCTTAACCACCACATTCTTACGTCGCTGACTGATTGTTCTCCAAAAAGGGAACTCAAACATTGCGGTCCATTTCTTTTGTTCGTTTTAAATTATGGTTACGAGAGGTTTATATTTCTTGAAATAAAGAATTCCGGAACTCCGAGTCTAATTTAGCATCTAATCAATTGACTCGGACGATTGGGATATATTGAAAAAATATAATCAACGGAACCCCACCACAAAGGACGCTTATCCATATATTTTGTACGTCGGACTTTATAACTCTTTATTCTAAAAAATATTATTGATTTAGCAGACCATCGAGTTGGTTTGAAAACAATGTACCTAACACTGAGTAAATATTTTACGTTACTGTTTTGGGAGTTTGATAACGTAGCACTAGAGCTACATATGGTTATTGTGGTGGCAAGGTTCAAGTGGTGGCAAGGATCATGGTGTGGTTGTGTGGATCACACACACACACACAAGAGGCCGGGCACTATCTACGTGGGCACCTAACGCTCATAGTGACACAGATAGGTGAACCATGACATTGAACCTCGGCGCTTTTAAGATATACTTCTTTAACAAAGAATATTTTAGCGTTAATTTGGATGCACATTCTATTTGTAAGAAGGCAGCATCCATTACCTTAACGTTTTGAATAAAATAAACTCGATAATTAAAGGTTCTATATATTTAGATAATTAATCAGCAGATATAAGGACATGATTATCATCTGAATAGAAAACGTCGTCAGCAACTTGAATTACCGACATCTCTTGCCCACATTTGCGACAAAATATAAGTCAAAATCAATCAATATAAGACAAAAAATAAGCTTCTTATTTTATTATTACACTTTTAATAGAAAAAAGTAAATAACGGAAGAAATCTTTAATAAGTGTGTTGTTACAAATTTAGAAACTTTTCAAATAGCAAATATAGTTTCCCACTTAATAAAATAATAAAAGTTACTAAGCTATTATTTAAATTATATACCGAAAAAACTTATTATATATATCTTAAAAAGAAGTTGTAGTAGATTTATTTAATATTTTATAATAATTACTACTTGAAAAATTACAACTTGTTATAATAAACTATCAAAATTAATAAAAATTTATGAAATATTAAAAGTGCATTTCTTATATATGTGAGTACTTTTATTAACTTTTTTTTTAAACAAGTAACAGTATAATAATAGAAAATGTAAAGAAAATATCAAAATATTTTGCAATATGATAATAGCATTGAAAAAAAATAATTATTGAAATATCCCCAAGTTAAAAACTATTAATTTACAACTGAATTATTTTTATATGGTAAAATGTTCTCCCATAATTATTCTACCATTTTTAAACGAAAAAAAAACCATGCACGTTAAAGACAATCTTCTATTCGTTTTGTTTAATTAAAAATATTATTTGTTTACGAAACATGACAAAATATCAGCTTAAAATTAAGCGTGTGCGCATGTCGGAAATCACGCAAACGTTGACTCTTTCTCGTTCCTCTCACTTTCGAAAAAAAAAGAGTTCCGAATCACTGGTTTTCTGTTTGTGGAGGAAAGGGAAATTGCCGACAAAACTTTATTGATAAAAGTTTTCAATTTGACGTAAGATTAGAATTTAACCATAAGCCTCGAAATTATGAACTGGAGTACAGATACGAGAGAAACGTTGGTTTACTGTTTTATTTATAATTTGGTAGCCCCCAAACTCAAACATTGGTTGACTTTGTCGTAAGGCCGAAGCGACTTACCAAGAAATACAAATCTGCCTCGATTTGACTATGGTCTGTCGGACCTTTCACAGTTGTAGAAGATTTAAATATGTTGCCTAGTGTGAATAAATTGGGCCAAATTAACAAAAATTGGGCTGGGAAGCCTAGTCAGTTAGCGTTGTCCCCGTGCATGCGAAAGCTCCCAGGTTCGTGCTAAAATTTGTACAGCCAAAAAAGTGCGACGAATAATATTTACCATGTAGAGGGAGTTCACGTTAAACATTCTCCCAAAGTCTGATGCCGAGGTACGATGTCGCCCTTTAAAATTTATATTGGTGTCAACCTCGCCACTTGACGAGAGGTTTTAATTACAAGATGTACCCGGTTGTGTTAAAGCTTTTTTCGGACACTAGGAATAAGCAGCCGGATAAAGTTCAATTACCATTACCAACTTCAGTTACATTTCTTTCTAACCACTGCAGCTGGATAGCAGAAACAAAACTCACAAATAAAGGGAAGTGGGGTGGGTTCTTGGGTGAGCCTTATTTCCCAAGGGCAGGCACATTTTTTTTCGTTTTATATTTAGAGCAATTTATCTGACATGCAAATGTGATATGTGGTGCAGAATCGTTTATCTTCCATGTGATCTAAAGCAACTGATGTTTCGTTACCCCCCTTTTTATCATTGAAAACGGAAAATTACTTTTTTTCTTATTTAAATAAAGGGGAATATTTTTTTGCTTAGCTTCGTTTATTGAAAATTATAGTTGCACCGCTTTGACATTTTTTAAAGTTTATATATTGCACTTATTTACTTTTATTGCGTTGATTTTTTTTGCATTATGCTTACATTTGTTAACGTTTTACGAATTTTATATTAATTTGTGTATAAAATATTAAAACATTTATTTACAAGCTTAGCCAAAAATCTAATTCAGAAAAAAATAAATACATTTTATGAGATAAAAACATGATATACGATGTTTTGTAAAACAACTATCTATAGCAATCGATTATTTTAGAAATTGGTCACTTCATTAATTTGTACTTAATGAAAGTGTTTAGTTTACCAACCTTGTCAAACATTAAAAAAAACTTTAAATGTACTTGCACACATGTTACATTGCACAAAGTTGCTGCAAAGCTAAAAGAAGTTCAATTAAAACAAGGTGAGTATATACTTTTGCTGTGTCTCCAAATTGAGAATAATGGGTATTCACAGTAAAGCAAATGGGTAAGTAAAATTTTTGTTGCCGTAAAACAGAAAATTTGGATACCATTGTTATTGATAATGCGTAGGTACCGAATACTTATTTTATTTTAAACAGTGCAACATACTCAAACGTGCATTATTAAATTATTACACTAAAAGAAAACAAACATTATTGTTTTTTACTGCTATTTATGTTCTTCATTGGATTTGGAATTACTATACTTTGCTACATTTCAGGTGACTCTAATATTTTTTATGCTTCTCATATAAATACTATAGGAAGTTAAAATAAATATAAAAACATGGATACCAATATAATTTTTTGGTACGTACTTCAAACAAAAGATCTTTCTTAATTCTGTTATAAAGGCTTTCACATTTGAAAGGCTTAGTTGAAAAACTCACATTCTCCAAAGAATTAATATATAGGGTCCAGTCTGTTCCTTGACGAAATTCGATAATCGGAAATTAAATGGGACAAAATCGCCAATTAACTGGCCGGACCTTATATTTTAGTTATACTTAGAGAATGTGAGTTTTGAAACTGAACTCTTCATTTAAAATTTAGGTCATATCAGGACTCAAACCCCCTTATGTAAACCACACAGGTAACTTATTCAATGTCTCCATTTATAAAATCCTTTTGAGAGGTGAATAAAAAAACTTAATTTAACGATTTAAAGCTCGAATTCTTTTTATTCATATGCAAATTAGAATCAATCTTGTTAGAAAGACGTACTCGGAATTGCAACTGTTTTAAATCTGAGCGGGAATTCCCCTTACCCACATTCAACCTAAAGGTTTGGTTGATCAAACGTTGAATATGAAATAGAAAAATAATCCAACGATCGAAAATAGAAGAATTCTTGATCTCCTACGAAGCTCTGGCAAAGAATAATCCACTGTATGTTTAAAGTGAGGGTTCTCCACCAGAGGAGGATAAAGAAATCAGACCGAGAAAAAACGTATGCAGGTAAAAACCTAGCCGAGTTAACTCGGAGCAATCCTTTCAAGTTCCCATAAATGAATGGATAATATTCCTTTGGGGATACCGGAAAAAGAATGGTGTGGAGTGTAGTTTTCGTACAAAAGACGGCAGTTTGGGTTTGTCAAAGCTGCAACTCCCAGATTGAGTAAATTGGTGTGATTAAAAAAGAATGAGTTATCGGAACAAACAAATAGGTTTGTAATAACTGTCAGCTAGTACCGCTTTCACGTACGCTATATATACCTTAGATACAGAAAAGTCATTTAGTTCAAATTAAAATTTTTAGTTGCCAAAATTGCAAATTTTTTATTAACTGTCTTTCTTAAATTCAATTAATATTCTTTTATTATTGATTGTGCTAAATTAGATCATTTGCATTCGAAGAATAAAAACATAGTAATATTGCTAAGCTCTAAAAATAGAAGTGAAACTTAGCACCATTTTGTATATTTTTACGAATAAGGATTTTCAATTTTTGAACAAACAATCAATAATTTATACTATGCCGTCTTTATACAATAATATATTAATAGGCAATGAAATGTAAATAATAAAATATCCAGATACTTCAAGTTTTATTTTCATTTAATACAAAGAAAGTTTCTAGTGATTTTGACGAACAGTGAAAATATTAAATCAAAATGGACAAAATGGAACGGAAATTTTTAATAAATTTGGGATGTAGTCTAGAATGAGTTTTTGCCTCAAACTGGCGTATCACACTTTTCGATAGCATTTATAGTTTGGCAGTGAAACTGGTCGACTGTCGGACTGACAAACGGACTGAACTACTATATAACTACTTTCCACTTCTTACGTTATAAACGTAGTGTGGAAGCTAAAAAAATATCAGGGTCTTATTCTCTTAGATACAGTTTTGTTGCAGTATAGAGTATTTAGGAGGGTGATATCAAGCAAACACCGTGTGCGGGTGGCCTAACTCCTGTACAGGGAATTCGTTTACGTTTAAGTACTCATGGTCCGAAGTCTTGTTGTACAATGTCAGTACAAAATTGCTTTGAATTTGGTTCAGGTGTTTAATGACGAGATGTACAAGATTGTTTTTTTTTAATCTATAATGAGTCTAGATTTATGCAAAAGGAAAGTTCGTTTACAAATTTTTTTTGTTTAAATAAAAGAGCATGCTCACTAGTATTTTTTACAAATTAAATATTTGTATTTTAGAATTAGTTAGAACTTAGTAAAACCAGCGCGGTGAAGTGTTTGTTCAAATGGATCTGAGAGTCGAAAAAAGGTTGTTTAGGTAGCTGTCGTTGAGGTCATGTTTGCGTATACACTCAAATAATACCCGATTCATGCGACGAAAGAATTTTTTGAATAACTTAAATCATTCAAAATGGTTAAAAAGTTTGTAAAAGCATATGGAAAATTATCCATACAGTATTTTAGCTGCGTCATGTTTATAAGTCTCCTTAAGTGTACATTTTCTAGTATACAAAAGAACAGTTTGTTTATGAAAAATCAAAGTTTAGTTTGTGAAAAAGCGATTAAAAAAGTTTTATTTGATAATGTCATTGACCAGCTTAATGCTAGAAAAACAAACCTACATTGGGTAAATATGTACCTCAGTTTATAGTTCTAGAGATAAAGTAAGAGGGAATAAAAAGACGGTACAAAATATCGAATATTTACTATATATTTTAATCAAAAATATTGTGCTTTACGAAAAAAATTTATTTAATAAACTACCATCTAGATATATTTAAACATGGACTGGAGCTGGCATGCAGAGTAGTTAATTTATTAATAATTAATTTATGCTATAACTTTGTTGCCCACTTCAAAAGTTATTCTAAATCACCAATTATTATTTTTAAAAAATAACAACTAAAACCATGAAAATAAGAATAAACAAATTTAAACACCTAACGTTAAAATTAAAAGCGAACTAATTAAATTTGGTTTGAATACATCAGGGGGTACAAATTTAAAAAAAAAGTTTTATGGTTTACAAGGTTAACAAAGCAATTTTCTTACGATAAAGAAAACTGTTCGATTATTTTATGAATTTATTAATGAGGAAACTCATTAAATTTAATGTACATAATATGTTAATAAATTTAGCAAAAGCCATATTACTATCAATTCTCTTGCATAAAAAATATACAGTGCATTTTAATGTTCAGTGTATTTGTTTAATTTAAGCATTACCAGATTGAAAATTAATAAAAAAAGTGTTTAATATAAATTGGTGTTTATGATGGTAGCTTAAAAAGATAATTGAGATTTTTGGTATCAATTATTCAATGATTAGACGTCGGCATTTATCAAAATGCTTCTAAACTGCATTCTAATTAAAAAACAAAATTTGTTATTTTGGTACCTTTTTTGTAGAGGTGGTTAGTAGAGTATTAATTTTCCTTGCAATAATTTGGTAATAAGAAATTATCTATTTCTTTACTAAGGATATTAAATAAGTATGAAGAAGATAATTGAAAATATTACGTTATTTTAACTAAATTTAAAATTACCATATTCTAACAATAACATAATTAACCGAAAATTTTCTAAAAACCCTTGCAAAAATACGCTTGTAACGTTTAGAGGTTATTCCGAAGAGAATACTTTACTTACAAACGAATAAAGCTTATTCATTTTCTCCTTTGACACTTCCATTTATCATTATTATGTCTTCGACCAACTTTATCTAATTCGAGCGTTGCAAATTGTGACAAATGTGCCTTCAATCACCAAGAACGAATCCATTGTCAATTCAATACAGGATATGTGCATTGTAGACATGACTCCAACGGAAATCTAAATCAACGATTGAAAAAAAAATCGAGAGAAGAAACACTTGAGAAATTATCTGCGTAAGTTTACCAGCGTTGTAAGCACGCCTAAAATTTTTGAATCCTAGTCAAGTACTGGTCGAAATTATTGAGTTTTAAAAATGTTCTAATTCATATTTGTACATAAGGTGGTTGATCTGTACATTATACAGGGCGAGAAAGGTGCTAAGTTCTCTAAAGTAAAGCTGGACTCAGGGCCAGGACAATGGATGGGAAAGTGAGCCTTTATCAAACTTAACCACTCATCCTTCAACGCGTTACTGAAAGTTTTTTTCATTCGTCAGTGATTAGTTTACATAGATATCATAGTTAAAGTATTAGATTGGCAGAACACGTAACCTCCAATGCTAACGACGGGACGTGCATGGAGGACCAGAATAAGAGGGCAATGGGGCCAGTGTTGTCACCACTTTAAGGAGAATAATGCTATGGCATCATCGAAAAAATACCATTTAATTCTAAAATTACAAAAAAAATACTAGAAAAGCATTTCAAGTCACTAAAAAGATTCCAAAATGCAGCTAGTATTTTTACGATATATTTTTGTAATTTTAGTATTATTCTATGGTATTTTTTCGATGATGTGATTTCTCCTTAAAGTGGTGGCAACACTGGCCCCATTGCCCTCTTATTCTGGTCCTCCATGAGCGTCCCGTCGCGTCGCTAGCATTGGAGGTCACGTGATCTGTCAATCTAATACTTTAACTATGATATCTATGTTAGTTTATAATATGTCACGTGGGTACACAAAACCAACCACTGACGAGTGAAAATGCTTTCGGTAACTTCTTAGAGGACGAGTGGTGATGTTTGGCGAAGGTTAACAAGTCCTGTCTCTGGTCCTGTCCTTTCATGTATGCATGACTTAAGGTAAATGAGATATGGCAAATTAATGGAAGATCGCGATTAGCTAAAAAAAACCTTCCAGCCTCCAAACCACCCGCCAACTAGAATCAATACCAATAAATTATTTTTTAAAAAGTTACATTTCGGTCAAACCAAATTAGACGACTTACCAAGAGTGTTTTCAGCCTTCGATGGTAGGATAAACGAAATACAAAAATGATTTATCTGATCGTGGTAAAAGGTTACTTAAACATTGCCGTAAACCAGTCAGGTTTATGTTATGTTTTGTTATCGACGTTTTTCAGTAAAAAAAAACAAAAGATCTTTATACAGTGAAATATGGTTCTACTCTGTTCGATCACTCATTCTAAATGTCACTTTTTTTATTGATTCTTGGGGGGTCGTAAGTTTCGTAGTAGGATATGTAGTTTTGTCTTAGATCTACCGGAGGATATTAGATATTATTTTTATAGAATTTTACCTTCCGTTTTATGGGGGCTTTTCCTTTTGCTTGGTCAGTTGTCAATGGTCGTAAAAGTCTTCTCGAAATGTTTCTGTTAGTAGAAAAACGCTTTTATGTCATAATCTGATACTTAAATATAAGGATTCTTGACTGGACAATGTTTTTGTGAGCTAGAAAATGTTTCAAAACGTTACAGCCTAAAACTGTTGTAAAACATAGGTTAGGCTAGATTTTAAAAATGTAATAAGATACAGGAGGCTTTGAATATATGTATAATAGAACAAAACAAAATTGATGTTTAAATAAACATAAACACATATTGTTAAAAGTAAATATTCCAAACACTCTTTAATTGAGTATTCAACAAAATTATTATTTAGCTTATATATTTGAACTTTCTAGTTGACTATTTTTATGTGTTTATTTGTTGAGCTAACTCTGTATATTGTTCACATTTTCTTGATATTTTTATTTCAATAAACGTCTCTCTTCAAACATTAAAATTCAATAAGCGAAATAGCTATAATAAAATTTTATATATTTTAGCACACAAAGCTTAGCTCTCAAAATACCTTACCTTGTAAATAAAATATATCTTGGGAGAAAAAAAATCATTGACTTTACCTAAAATTTCAAAACAGATTGTAAATCGATTTTGCAATCTACAGAGCCTTGCCGTAGGCCAAAATATTTCACTCTCAACTTTATCAATATTTGAGAATTTTTATTCTGTTCTTTAATGTAAGAGTGCATAAAAATGTAGAATATGTTTTTTCTCTCTACTTTTTTTATCTGTAGTCAGAGATAAGAAGCTGCAACGCAACATTTTATCCCATTATATTGATACGCCGAAGTTCGATGAAAAATTACTTTTTATATTACATTTACCAACAGAAATAAAATATGAATCTTAAGTTAAAGTTTTATTCGACTTTAGGAATTTAAAATCTTTTTAACTAAAAATGGATTGGAAAGTAGAGATAAGACGTATCTTTATGTATGAAGGAAAATTGCAACTGCATGAAATGCATTTTTCATTAAATCAACTACTTAAATTCTTAAGTTAAATTGGACTCACTATAAACTTTTTTAAATTATACGTATAAGGATTTATTAACTTAACATAATAATTTAATATATTATTTTTATTTAGATATATTATTATAAAATAATCAATTTGATTAGGAAAAAACTAAAAAATACTCTTAATTTAATTATTATACTTTTAATCTAATTCTTATATATATATATATATATATATATATATATATATATATATATATATATATATATATATATATATATATATATATATATATATATATATATATATATATATATATATATATATATATATATATATATATATATATATATATATATATATATATATATATATATAATATATATATATATATATATATATATATATATATATATATATATTATATATATATATATAATATATATATATATATAATATATATATATATATATATATATATATATATTATATATATATATCCTTGCAAAAATACTAAAAGAGCATGCTATTCCATATACGGCTTAATTTTCCCAATATCTGCAGCTGTTTCCAGCAATAAGGTATGCAATGGAATCATTGCATGGGTCGATATGTACCAGTCACCTTCCAATAGATAAAGGACAAGAATTCTTTTATTGGCAAATGGACCAGAAATAAGGTCACGGTCGCATCTCCCTCTTTCATCTACAATAATCAGTCGCCTCTCCAATAAGATCTTGGGCGTTATATTCCGTTGATGTGACGAAAATTCACTTTCTCTTAGATCTTAGAAGGTGGTCCGTTGGCAGGAAGAAGTTGGTTACTGATTATTTCATCAAAAATAGGTTATGATTTGGATTGAGTTATTTATCCGTGTTTTTCGAAACAAATATTTTTTAGCTAAATTTAAGAAAAAAAATCGTTAGGTAACGAATATAACATTTTCATGTTTATACCCAGGAGTCTAATTAAGAATCGTACTAAAAATATAACTTATTATTGTAAGTTAATAGTATTTACTTTATTACCGACTGATATTTTTTATATGGATGAAAATTCACATAAGAACGCCGCAACAAGAAAATAGAAATTAAATATTTGAGCTACCCTTAAAACTGTAAGTCATTATTTACATCTTTTGACACAAATTCTCTTCACAGAACAACTAAAAACCTTAGTTGAAAAAAAAAGATTTGTATAATTGTTTTGTTGAGAAAAAGCAATGTTGTTTGGTTATTATCCAAATAACTAAAACATTTTGAGACAATTTTCTCATGTAAGCTAATAATGTAATCATATTTGTCAACCCAATTTACTCAAAATCTGTAGAACGTCAGTTGGATTTTGTCACACTAAAGCACCGGAACGCCAAAGTGATAACGATTGAGAGAGTCTTTACTAGGAATGTTTGAAGAAAATAAGTAGTTAGAAATGAGATTTTCTTTGAATTCTTCATTGATAGCAATCTTGAAGAATTTGTAAATCGAAATGTTAGGATTAAATTAATTGAATATTTAGTTGAATGATTATTTGATTTATTATTTAGAGTACTTTTAGGAAGCACACATTTTTAATGATAAAATTAAGTATACTTATATTACAACTGGTGTGTGATTTGATGTTTCATTCAAATTCATGTTGCGATACATGGATATTCATATATACATATATTGGTCTATACTAACATTGTATTGATTCCTTATAATTAATAAGGATAATTTAACCTACAAAACCAATAACCATTTTATACGTAATAGGACGGTGTAAGACAATCCTAATTCTCTATCTAACTTTTGATGTATATATTGCAATGTCTTCTTTACTGATACATTATTTAAAAACGAAATGCATAAAAGTATAGTAAAACATTAATTATATATTTTGTCTTTTTTATATTTTTTACTTTTTGTTAATGTTTAGTTGAGTACTCATATATTTCACCAAATTAACATCACAATACATCATACAATACTCGTGTTTCTGTTTTTTTTATAATTTAAAATTGCCTTAAAATTGTTCCATTGTTTCGTCAAAAAAATGCTAGTATTAAACATTTGAAATCACAAGATAGTTTTTAAATATTTTTTTTAAAGATAAAAGTGCAAGAAATACGTTAAATTTTAAAAGACGTTTCATTCAGAATTTATTCGCAAAACACTTTCCGTTTTATTCTGACAGTCATTGTTTTATTATTCCAATACCCAAACTTTTCGCTGTGCGACCCAAATATATAATGAAATTTACCCGAAAATAAAATAAAATATTGTGGAACTGTCAAATAGGTTACGAATTTGGACGACATTTCTTTATTCAGTCAAGTCTATCATTCTTTGTTTTAGTACTGTAAACAAAAAAAGTGTGCACTATTCAGCCATCCTCATGCGATGTTTGACTATAACTTAATTTTTCAGTATTTATCGTGAAGTGAAAATAAATTTAAGTTTTGTGTTAAAACACTTCAAACCAAATTTATAGTTCAAGTTCCGTATTTGTCCTGAATCAAATTGCACCTTTTTTAGTCTAATTTTTTAAACAACTAAATTTTTATTATGATCATTGAAAAACATTGATATTTAGGTTTCCAAAAGTCGTTAAACTTAAAAGTATGTATTTGTTTTCACTCTCAGGAAGTTATTCAGCTTTAATAACAGAAATTAGCCAATAACGACTTTTATTTTTAAAAAAAAGTATTTTAAGGAAGTGGCGTTTAAAACTTTATGGCTATTAACAAGTTTCATTATTACCTACTTATTACTTTCATTATTACTACTGTATGCTGTAACATACCAAATTATTTAATATGGCCAATGGAGTTAATTAACTTTTATAAGAGGATAGTTTTTATAAACCCAATAATTAAACCCCGATAAATAAAACAAATTACATAAAAAATTGGTCAAACAAAACATTTCATAATATAATATAGTTCGGATATAAACAGTAATTCACAACGAAGGCAATTTTATAAAAAAGAGCTAAATATCACACACTTTTAGATAACATTTAGTCCTGCACAAAAGTTTAGACACAGAAGCAATTCATGAAAATATCGATAGTATTCATTAATTCCCACTAAATTCTTTTTAATATATATTGTTAAACTCGTAAGAAAAAATGGTAACAAAAAGACATTCAGAAAAAATTAAATAAAATTGTCTAACATCAACAAGTCGAAATTTTTCAAAATTGCCATGCCTCAAAAGTATAGACACAAATGTAATGTTTATGCAAATTCTTGAGCGGAAGTTACTGTGTTATCAAAGGGGAGTGTCTCAAAGCTGCTATAAAGGGATTGGAATATTTTTTACTGCTTATAATGATGCCCAAGTCAAAGCAATTTTCATTTGCCGAGATTATAAGAATTTGGAAATTAAAAAGCCGAGGTAAACCAGTTTCTGATATTTCACTTGAACTGAACCGATACAAAAGATGTATTTATATAGTTTTAGACACGTGGTGATGTATACCAGGCAAAAGCAAGGTCTGGAAGAACCAGGGCGACCAGCAAACGAGATGAAAGGCAAATTAGGAAACTTGCTTCAAACAGACATTGCTCTGAAAACCAGATTAAAACTGAAATTGCCAACAAGGTTTCCCGAGAAACTATACGTAGAAGAATTGTGGCATGTGGATTTAAAACAAAATCTAAACTTAAACGTAAGCCGCGGTTGCAGTATCATCACAAAGACGCAAGACTAAATAGACTCAGAAGCACACGTCATATAGGGATAAATGGCTAGAGGTAATCATCAAAAAAATCTTTAGTGATGAAAAAGAAAATGGAACCTGGATGGCTCCGACAGGTTTTCTTACTACTGGCATGATCTTCGTAAAGGTCCTGTGACTTAGTTTAGCCGAAGTCAAGGCGGAGGGTCAGTGATGGTTTGGGGAGGATTTTCTGTAAACGACCAGACTTCCTCAGCGTTTACAAAGGGGAAGCAAAACTCTGAAAAATACCAGGAAACCCTCGAGAGTAATTTGTAAATGTTTGGGGAGTTTTTATGTGGGCCTAACTGGAAATTTCAACAAGACAACGCCTCTATCCACACATCCAGCTCAACGAAAGATTGGTTTCGAGCCAAAAAAAATCACGGTTCTCGATTGGCTTACATATGGCCCCAACTATTATTCTATAGAAATTGTATGGGGAATTCTTACAAAAGTGGTATATGCCAATGGAAAGCAGTATACCAAAGTTTCTAAACTTAAAGAAGCTATTGAAGCAGCGTGGTACGATATCAAGCTTGCAACCCTGAAAAAGCTTTGTGCTTTCAATGAAAAAACGTGTTTTGGAATTGATAAAAAACGAGGAAGCTTTATCAACTATTAAAACTTTTCATGTGTTTCCAAAAACTAAAAAAAAATATTTGTGCCTAAACTTATGTGCAACGGATTTTTGTCATTTTTTCTATCTTTGCGGCTACTTCGCCATATATTTATTTTTTCATTTTCTAAATTTATATTTTTGAATATAGATGTGCATATGTTTAAGTATAATAAATAATAATTCTCCGCTTTAAATACTAATTTGTAAAACATCATATTTGTGTTGTGTCTAAACTTTTGTGCAAGACTGTACACGTTGGGTCATTCTTGGTCAACCATCTCTACATAGGGATACTGTCCAAATAAATATTGAATACATTTGCCTTGAACATACAGTACAGAGATGATTATCCTACCGTCGAGCTTATCTCTGTCAATGTTATCTCACGAAAGCATGCTTATCGATAAATCTGGTTGGTGCCTAAAAAAAGAATGAGTATAAATGAATGCGGAAATTACGTACGGTCAGATGGTGATTCATTTCCGGGCTTAATTCAACCTGAACGTGATCTTGGCCTTTCGCCTCTTCTTGCTAGAAACATCCTTAATGTTTGGACAAATACAAGAATCACAGGCTATATAATTGGTTTGTAATAAATAATATAAGTCTTTGGTATAAAATTTAGTTTCGTATAATTCTAACGGAAATCACATAATAATCTTCCATGTAAATTTAAGATAAATTTTTCACAGTTCCTTTCACGTTAAAGATAAATCACCTTACTTTGATTTTTTTTACTACTTTCTGTAGCTAATTCTAACATTTCTTAATGTTTTAATGTTGATCAAAATAATTTGAGGAGAAATAAGATTGTTATCGGTGTTAATTTAGGCACACAAATGAACTTAACTGAATGTTTTATCAACTGAATTTTTTATCTACTAAATTTAATACATTTAATTTATAAATTTCATTTAATTTATAAATTTCATTTAATTTATAAATTTCATTTAATTTTTCCGTTTCTCTTATTTAAGAAGGTTAAATATTTACTTTGTTTGGAATTTCGGAATGTAAAATATACCATCATAGTTTAGCTGTATTTTAAAAATAAAATTTAAGGTATTTTATTCAACATTTATAAAATGTTGATAAATATTTTTTTAAAAAAATAAGACTTCTCAATTGATTAACTTTTTTAAAGAAAGTTATTACACACTGTGTAAAGCAAAAAGCCATAGATCATTAAACATAGGTACCAAAAATAGTTTTAACAACTTGAAACAAAATGACTCTTACTTCGACTTTTTACTTTGGTTTCGAAGTCATCGCGGTCAATGCCCATTGATATACCATAAATTCTCTCGACAAGATGTGTCATTATTTCATCGTCAGAGACATTATGAACTGTCCCCATTTTCACATGAAAAAACGTTACAATCAAATGCGCTTTTCGAAAAGTTCTAAGTACTTCGGAAACTTTCTCTTTTTTTTTCCCCTCTGAACATCTTTAGTACAGGCATTGTCGGATCGAAATTGAAGTGGGCTAGCAAGCTGACCGTTACTTCTCGGTTTTCAATAGATTCCCATGCTACTTTCTTCTGGACTTACTGAAAGGAAGAAAGTTGTTTAAGAAGACCTCTTGTCTCTTTAGCTTTTATGGCTTCAGCTAATAGGCCTCAAGTAGCACGTATGATCTTATTTGAGAAGGGTTAGGAAAGAAATTAGATTTTTTTCTTTATGTGGTTGTATGTTAATAAATATTTGGAACATAAATCTAGTGGAAAAATATTCGTGTTCATATTAAGCAAAGACATCGGTCTTTTTAACGTAAGTAAAGGCATTAAAATCGTATGAACGGTGATGAAAAAAATTGTATAATCTATGATAATAAAAGAAAGAGTGTATGTGTGTGTCTGTGTGTTTGTATTTAGATCGTAAAAGACCTACTTATACACTACCTACTGCCCTCAGAAATTCGGAATTTTTAAGATAGATTCCCTTTAATACTAACGTGTGCACCTGAGGCTTAGTTTTATCATATTTGTTCCATTTTTAGAGAAAATTCGAATTTTCTGAAAAAAAGACACCACTTTCGCTCAAATCCGATCTTTTTTCCTCTTTCCTGATGCCATCGGCTGAAAAAATTAAATAACACTTTTAACGAAAACATTTAAAATTCAAAATGTTTATTTTATTCTTTTGCCATTACTTTCAGAAACTAAATTCATTATTTGAAAAATAATTGACATGTTTCAAGTGACGTAATTCCGCCAGTCTTCATTCCCGGATTTTATTGTGGGTTTATTTGATGATTTTTTCATTGATTTTTCTGTTGACTGCATGTATGCATATTTAAGCAATAAATGTATAGTTAAGCTATTACTGAACTATGATGGTGAATAAAAGCCATCGCACTAGAGCTATTAGCGTTTTATGTCTTTATTTTTTCGCCAAATACGTTGCCAAACTCGCCAAAATATTAACTAAAATTCGCCAAATAGGGAATTTCTTTTATAAATAATTTATAAGCTGGTCGGTTGTTCGAAGGTCATTGTGTTAGAGCTGTATAATGGGTGTGGGTAGCTATATCTATTTTCTCGCCAAATTATTTCCCAAAACACGCCAAATGAGCTAAAAGGTATTATGTATTTATGAGGGAATTGTGATGACATTTATGAGTGCATTTTATAGCGTATTTTTCATTTTGGAATTTTAAGGCAATGAAACGGGATTTTATAATTTATAACGAGTGGAAACAATAATAAGTTTATGATCCTATAACAGGGTATATGGTACACATATTTGGAATCTATTTGATATTTTTTTATTCCGTGCGAAGAACGGGTATAAATTTGCTAGTAGGCTATATGTATCTTTTGTTATTGTACTTTGAAATCGTCATAACATAAACTCGCATTATATTTTTTATTATTAGTTACCCAGGTACATTGTTCCATCTACTCTTACATATCGTAAATCACGTGGTGTAACAATTCTTAGGTTTTTTATAAAGAAGAAGAAAAATAACCCACTAAAAGTATAAAATTTGACGTTTAAACCAAGTCTTGGAAACTTTTTTAACTCTACATGCAATAATAAATCGGAGCCGGAAGTTTAACCTTCTCTTTAGTAAAGACTTGTTCCCCCACTTCTCCGCAAAACAAAAAATTCTAAAGTGGAATTTCCACCATCCCTTTCGCAATCTTATTTTCGTATGGGAAAGGGTCAACACTAAATCCACAAAGTGCGAATAAATAAGTAATGTTGGTATAAAATTGCTATTTGAGTCAGTCCGTCCATGTGGGCCGAGCAAAGGGAAGAATGTGGGTAAATTCGGTAGGAAGGGACGCTACAAAAAAAGCGTTTCTTCTTCAATAAACGTCCTCTTCTTTTCTTTTTATCTCGGTTACCCTGACAACCCCAAAACACCCCCTGAGAAATTTTCCATGCGACGAAAAGAGAAATCAACGTATTTTCCCGAAGGTGGGGGTGGTTTATTTCTACACGTGTTTTGTAGCGGGGTGTCCAATTGTTGTTTGTTGACGATAGTAATCAAGTAGGCAGTTGGAGTTTACATTTGTTGGGGTCTTGGGTTTTATTTCCGTATGTTTAAGTTAGTTTTAGTTTAGTACTGGTGCTGTATTTTCCACTGAGGCCAAAGTCAATTTTGATAAAATAGTTTTATAAATAAAAGTTTATCCGGAGAGAAAACTGTTTATATCCAAGAAACAGTTAAAATTAAATTCCAAACACACACTTTGAAAAAAATAATACTATCTAGTTCTTCATGCTTACTAACATAAATTTTGCAGATGTATCTTACTTAACGAGTAGAAATGTTTAAGAGTTTTAATGTGGTCTTAAACTAAAAGTTTTAATGTATTTTTTAATGTTCAGTAAACACAAATGAATGAGTAGAATTACTCAAATAATTAAGCATAAAAAGTAATTTTTTATAATGTTTAAAGTTTCTTTTGTAAAATAAGTTTTAATCTACTGTTCCTGATAATCCTGGGAAACAAATTTCCCGCTCTCATAAGTTAGAATAAATTTACAACAAAATACCTCTAAAAACTTTACAAAAATGATGAAACAGAAAATGGCGCACACCTCTGAACTACATCACCCAACTGATTCCTAGCTTTGTAACGTGGCAAATAGAAACGAAAGTGATTGTTTATTGCAATCAGTACTTTAGTAAAGTTCCCTGCAGTACAAATACCTTAGGTTTCCATAGTACCCGCATATTTCCATACTTGCACTCCCTTCTCTAATGATTGTCAAAAATGTACAAGGCAAGTCTTTAAGTAAACTAAATACATCGATATATTTTTGTTAAATATTCGAATTTTTAAAAGTAAACTAAAAGTGTTAGCACAGCCATAAGTAGTTAAAAACGTAATATGATAATTTATCAGTTAGCGTTGAAAATAAAGTGCAGCACTTTACAGTTATTAGGTACTAGCAGATGATCGATTTTTAATTGTTTTTTAGACTGTTCATTTCAACACAATAAAAAATATTCATTAAATGGCTTAAAGTACTTTTCAAAAAACGTAAGTTACTAGTTTTGAGCCATTTAATTGGATTGGCCATTTTTTTTTTATTTCATTGCTTCTTATGAGTCATACCAAATTATGTCTAAAATAAAAGTACGTATGACTAATGAATTTTTTTTATTCATTTACGCACTGCTAATTGATTTTCCCAACTAATTGTTTCCGAAATAAATATCAACTGAACTTTAAAAAAAGAAAATCGATTTTCAAGAGTATTATACCATTAAAAATAAAAACTGCTAACATTTTTCGCTATTTATTGATTAAAAATTAAATAAAAAAAATCTTAAATAATTTATGCTCAGAATGTGTTACAAATTGCTTTTCAAATATCGAAAGAACAGTTTTTGTATCAACAAAACACACAAAAGATTTTTATAATATCGATTGAAACTCTACTTGTGTATTGCAAAGATGTTGAACGCTTTCCACCATTTATCACTTAACACAGTAGTGATCTACAAAATAGCTGACAAAAGGGAACTGGAGAGTATAATATGAAAGGGATAACCATTAAGTAGTTTATCACCACTCGACTTACGGAACAGGGTTATCGAGTGGCTATCAAAAACAAGACATTTTTTTAGCGAAGCAATTTTTTAAGTAAAATAAGATTTTTCGCGTGTAATAAAGAGCATATGAAATACGTTCATTGTGACTAAAAAGGGATTTTTTTTAGTTTAGACATTGCGTGATAATTATGTATTGGTTGTACTTTCTGACTTTTTAAATAAAATCATTCAGAAAAAGTAAAATCATCGTTTTAAACTCATTTTTTCTATGCATTTAAATAAATTGTCTAATTAAAATGTAATTTATTTTTCAGTTACATAGTTAAAGTTATGTAAGCATCGTCGACATATTGTTCCGTAATTTCTTCATTATTATATATTTTTCATTTGAATCTTATACAACTAAAGTACATATTCGTTACTTCACAATAATTATACTACAATGTTTTAATTAAATGTAAAAATTAAATATTGAAAAAAAAAATATTAAGTTGGGTTTCAAAAAGATAATTACAAAAATTAGATTAATAGTTTTAATGTAAAACTTAGCGAAATGTCTAAAGGAATTCGTTGAAAGAAAGAAATGTTTTGCACAATAGTTATATTGGAAAAACTAATTAAAATATCTGTCACTAACATATGAATGCAAAATTTCTAAAATAAAATTTAATTTTGCGAAGGTATTCAATACCTTGTAACACTCTATTAAAAATAAATTAATCAAAATATTTGTTTTAAAAATTTGAATCATTTCCAAATTCAATTATAAGCCTTTTTGCAGTCCCTTAGTTTTGTATTTTCAATTTATCTATTATTTATTTAAACTAAAAAGTTATAACTACAGCCTATTCTGGATTAATTGAGATATTGTTTCGTTTTTCAAGTATAAGAATACTCTGAGTTGGAGTATTCGCTGTTAAATCTTTATTATTGCTTCTTAGCGGGTGGTAGTGACATTTTTCTTTCTGTTTGCCGAAGAGACGGTTGTTCAATTGCTCGTTGGAAAACAAATTATAGCGCTCCTATATTCGAAATTAAAAAGAATAAATCCGCAAAGAATCTTTTGTGAGAGTCAGTATAGTGCGTACTTGAAGCTTTTAGGAGGGTATTATTTTAAGGGTTCGGAATAAATGTCTTCGCAAATAGGGTTATTTTGTTTGTTGACTGCTTCAATGTTTTGTTTGCATTAGAGAGAAATGAGACCGGGTAAAATTAGTTGTTAAATTTCATTTAATTTGTTATAAATTCTATTTGTTACAAGATATTGCAGGGTTTAGTGTCTAAAATAATATGTATGCATTTATTCATTTGATAAATGTTAAAAAATTTTATAAATTGTGAATAATAAATGAAATAGGTATGAAGATTTAGAAAGTACGCATATATTTTGCACATAATCATGTTAATAGTACAGCACAAGTTTCACAGCACATATTTTATGCGGTAAATTGCTATTTTAAAGTCGATTATGCAACAAATTCAGAGTTTTTTCTTATTTTATCTAAAAAGTGTAAATTGTTATAATTTAAAACTAAAATATGCTCATAGTAATTGTTTTACGATTTTCAATAGATTGTGAAAAACACCAACGAAACCAACTTTTGATTTTTTTTACAAACGATAAACACATCATTTTTTTCCAAATATTCTTGGACAAATAACAACAAAAATTCTCATATACACTGTCTCTCGTTTTGAAAACAGATCAAAATATTATTTGGGAACGTTCTTGTAGCGAAAATCAAAGCCCCATAAATACGATTGATAGACGTAATTGTTTGGTCACGTGATTTAATGGTTTATTTTAGACAGCCCACAAAAGAGATAAGTCTATTAATGAAGCTGTACAACCTGAATCTTGTGACGTCTCTGATACCTTATGAAAAACTGCCATATCTACCATTTATTACCGAAGATTCGCTTACAACTATTGGGCTAACAATCCTCCAAAGAAACATTCGTCTTGGTTTCATGGATCATTGCTCATCCTTCCGAAAAAGATTCTTATTTCTGTTCTAATGGTCCATATCCAATGTTATAACATTTGACATCAGTCCTTTTTATATAAACGTTCCTGTTTTTTTACATTTCTTTTCTAAATTTTTCTTCTCTAGATCCTTTTCACAGAAAAGTAACTAAAAAAGGATTCGTTACGAATCTTGTGGGATAAAAACAAATTTATCAGAAACTTGTAGTTAAAAAATTATAATGGCAGAAGTGGAAGTATATATATATAAGAAGTTCCCGAAAAATATTTGATAGAAATAGCAGATGGTGGAAGGAAGATGTTTTGACATAAAGGAAGTTACCGGGATTTTCCTGAAACATTGCGTTTTAGAATTGGAGTACAAATTCTTTTATACCATGAAGTGCTACAATGCTCATAAATTTTAAAGTCGTTTTTGAAACATTAATAAATAGAAATAGATGGGTTGTGCCCTTCCTTTTTTTATTTTTGATGGGGGATGGACTTGATTCATTTTTAATACTTACTATAGAGCTTTAAAAAAAGTTAGAAAGTAGTCTGAACTACTTTTCTTACGAGTTGAAAGTTACTGGCTTCATAAATCATACACACATTAAAAAAAATAATAAAATTTTGTAACTTGGTTATATTTGTTTCTTGATATAACTTATCTCTAAAGCAAGAATATTTTGAAAAACTTCTGCCAATAAATAAAATAGATACAAAGCATCCCAAATCAATTGCGCAACACAAAGCTTAAACATATATAAGCGAACTGCTATCTTCATTTTTTAAATTTCAGAGCATGATTATAACAACATCGCCTCGTACTCAAAAAAGTGGCAATCATGAGTTTTAACTCACTGTGGTGAGAAGGTTCACTAAACCGCGTATATAATAACTTAAACAACACAACGTCTTTCTGTTAATGTGTGAATTTGCTTCATATATTATATGTAACTTTGTGGAATTAATCAATATTTTCATATGATTCCCATATATTTGCAGCACTAACTTGTTTATTTACTTGAAACTTAAAATAATGGTAGTATTTGCTGGAATGAAGCTAATCCTTAGAAATAAGTTCCCTTTCAAAATAATTTATAGCCAACTCCTATCCCCAATCGAGTTTTAATTGCTTTAATACTTGTCGCTAGAGAAGATGCTTTGGAGAGATAGAAGATACTCTAAGATTTTGGATCTTTGCCACTTTTCGTTTTTCTTGATAGCTTAGGAAAGGATAAAACTTTTCTTGAATACAAAGGATAAGTATGATGATCCACACGTGCTGTGTATGAAAAGTGAGATAATGAAAGTTAGTTTTTTAACTTATTGTAATATTTTCTCCGAAAGCTAATAACTTATTTCTCAGGCGGTTTCTCTATGAATGAATATTCAAATGCCTGATATAAATTTATCTTGTTTAAAAGCTTTTATATATAAGCATGAATGATATTATTCGTAAATAATTCGTTTAGCTTAACTTATAGAATTTTAAACATTTGAAATTTCTCCAAAATTGTACATTAACACATACTATTCAATTATTAGAAGGCAATAAATTTATTGGATTGAAAAACTCTAGCATTGTAATGGGGACACTTTTTTTAGGTATAAAAACTTCAATTTAATTCTGTCATTTGATTAGCGTTAGTGATTCAAAACAATCTAGTTTATTATTTCAATGAGTTCGTTATTTAGAAGTCATTAGATAAAGAAATAAGCAAAATGTAAAAGAATTAACTAAACAACATTTCTATTTTATTATTAAAGTTAGACTATATTTTATTCACAATTTCATTAATTTTCTATTATTTCTAATTGTATTTAAAAAATTTCAGGATCAGGAATTCAATGTCTACATGAGTACAAATTTTATTAGCATTTCTTCCTCAAAGTCTCATAAAACCACTTATCTTACAATAGCCAAGACATTACCCAAACAGTAACTTTAACATTTCAACAAACCCTTTCGACCTAACATATGCAAGTTCCTTTACAAAATGACTTTATCTGCTTTTCATAACAGCCACTTTTACTAGTATAACATATATTCCCTACAAACCCCCATTTGCCATAAATAAAATCCAAGTAAAAAAGCGTGGCAGAGCGACAAAGGGGGAAGAGAAACCCCTTGGGAAAACAGGGAGCTCTTAGAAAATTCCCTTCCAAGAAGGACGGTCTAAAAGACGTTCCAAAAAGGAAACTAAACGCTGCGTTTCCTTTTAGTGACATCGAATATGCTCCGATATCCAGTTGCCTTTCTGCCTTATTTTCACATCACGTTCAACATCATTTGCATCCAATTTTTGTGCACGAACTGATTGGAGAAGTTGCCTTTAGCATGGAGACTAAAGATTCGTTGCCACGTGTTTGAGCTTTGTCTCTGCTGGTTTGTTTCGAGCGTTTGTGCGAGTTTGGAAGCTGGATAAATTGAGTGGGAATACTAAAAGGGGTGTATAGGCGTCTTGTTAACAAATAGGCTATTCAATTCCGATGGCAAGTTTTTTTTTACTTTGTTTCATGAATATGTATGTTTGAATATTCTTCTGCACTTGTAATATTTAGTTTAAATCTTAATGTTTAATATTTATGTTTGAACAATTATTAATGTTTAACATTTATGTATATTTATAAGTTATTTAATATGTAAGGTTTAAATACTTTGGATAGGAATTATTTTGAGACAATTTTTAAGAAAACTAAAATAAAACAAATTATATATAAGTCGTACTGATAAGATTTTTTTAAATGTTTAGGACAAGATGATTTGAGCATGAATGAACACAGTAAACATTCATAAACATGTTTTTGAGTGCTTTATATTGGAAAATTTAATAGTTGAGGTATAAGTTATTTTTTTTAAACTAATACGTAGTTACGCAGAGAAATCAACAACCTTTTAGTTTAGGTAACGATTGATCAGTACGTTACAGTACGTTTAATTTGAGTTTCAATATCAACATGAAACTTTACTGAAATTTAAAAAAAATCTCAAAAACAGCTCTAACTATATTATGATAACACCAAATGAACAAGATTCTTCTGGGGGAGACTATCCTAACGGTTCAGATTTAATGTAAGGGTAGGTAGTGAACTTGAATTATTGGGAAACTAACCCTCTGTCTCCCCTACTTAAAGAAGGTTAAAAGAAACAAAAAACAAGTTCGATAACTAAAACAAAAATTTACTAAATTATGTGTATTTAAAAACAAAGTACGATAGTAAAACACATAGAAAGCAAACCACAGTGGGGGAACACCTGCCCTTGTGATATTTTAGACAAGTTCTAATGTATTTCCCAACGATAGAAATCCATTTTGAAAACGTTATTTTTGGGCTTCTTTCAATTTATTTCTTACCCAATTTTTTTCTCTTCCCCCTGGGTGTGAGCGTCTAAATTCCATAAAAGTAATGGAATGCAATACAATCGATGGAGAAAACTCTTGGTGTTGACATTCTATCAGCGACCAGTACGCTATCTTGGTCTGAAAATGCAGTAAGGGATATTTTGAAAGAAATTGAGCTTTCTATTTGTAAGAAAAATCAACACCTGATCGCCCACCTTTTCAACCTGAGTAAGCTTCAGGACTTAGGACCAAGGATCGATTCATAAAATTTCAGTTTCGTTTATTATATGAGGTTTTTGTAAGTTTTAATTTGCTGACATCCTTATTGTATAAGAAGAATTTGACCTTTTTAATAGAATTCTGAGCTGTTGCCATGAAGTCTTGAAATTAAGGTTCTCGTAGGCCAAGACCCGTAAACCAAGAAGTGTCGTTCAATATAAAAAAATGTGTCAGAAAAAAAAAAGGTTTTGTGCAAATATTTTTTTTAAGTTTGAATAATATCCCGAATTCATTCTAAAATTACATTTTCAAAAATGAGTAAAAAATACTCGAATCTGAGTATGTCGCTTAGTCAAAATGTGTGGCTACGACTAAATGTTCCATTTTTAAGCTTGTTCATGTTTCATGAGTTGAAATTGACGTTGTGCTAATTTTTGTTTATGTTATTGTTTCAAATTTGAGTATGTCCGTGTTTGAAAAATGAGTATAATTGAGTTTCAAAAAAGTGAGTAATATATAATTTGACTATCAAAACATTAGTTCTAGGTGGGATACGAACCTCCACCCTCTAGAGAAGATTATATCTCGAGCCCAATACTGTAACATTAGGCAACTATTATTATGAAATTTACTACATTTAAGGAATGATATTCAATTTTGCTTGAAACTGAGAATGTCTGGTATTTCAGAATTGAAAGCATTAGGTCGTCATATATGAAACAAAATGTTTCATTTTAAAATAAAATCGTAATTTACTCAGATTCGAAAGTGACATTTTTCTCACTGTTTTAAATCATATAACCCTTAATTTAGTCGACTCCATATCCGGAAGCCATAAAAGATTTGCCCCTAATTTAGTTCTAATTTCACGATCCATAGATCTTTGTATCCATTATAGTTTTTATTTTACAACGCATTTCAACCACAGTTATTTGAAAGTGAGTAACAACTCTATCAAACTAACGCTTCCAGAAGCCGAGATGTTTTCCTTCAGCAACAATCGCGATCGGTAGCTTTCCGCTGCTATGCTTAAACAACAATCTTCTTGCCATGCGGTTGGCTTCTTACTGGATTGAGTACATCTAAACCCACAAAAGCATAGATATTATTAAATAGAAGTAGCCTACAGATTTCTCCTTAGTCGATAAAAGTTGCTACGTTGCGGGGGGAATCTAATCAAAGACAGGAGATAGGTTTCTTCGTTTTTGCGCACGTTTTTCGCGGAAATATAATTTTGGTTTCGGGTTTGTTAGCGTAAAATTAACCCGGGAATAGCTTCCTGTTGTATTTATTGAAGGGTGGTTGGTTTTTCTTTGGCGTTAATTGAGTGGTGTGTGTGGTAAATAATGCATGATGCTTTTCAATGCGTTACTTGAGATTCAACGTAAGCTAAAAGAATGAATTATTGAATTATCTCTTTTCAAAAAAGTAGATTTTTACAAAATGGATAAAATAAAGAATAAAATACATCGTGGTTAGTAATTTGATAAATGTACTTTTGCATTCGTTTAATTGTATATCTTGTACAATTAATCGTTTGATAAAGTTAAAAAACTTTAATATAATTTTAATTTATGCCTTTGATATATATAATTATGAACTAGCTTTAAACAAGAAACTGTGCACTTTGTAGATTTTTTCGTTTGATAAAAAAACGCTTCGTTAATTAGTAAAACACAGATCCTAATTTAAACGTAACTACGAAAGTCTTCAATCCTTAAAATTACTTTTTCGATTAACTATGTACATTATCTGAATATTTAAAGTTAATAACTGAAATAATCCTAACTAATTTTAAGAAATGTAATAATCAGCGTACGATAAACTAAATAATTAGTTTTCATAATAAGTGCCTATGTTCCATATTACAAAAGGTTAAATTGACATTTCAGCAAACAAAACATACATAATTATAATTTCAAAATTGGTAATTTTGTAATTGTTTTAATTTTTCGATAAAGCAAATTTTACTGAACACATAGAAACACACAAAATTCCCCAATAAATTAGTTTAGAAGCTAAAGTTAATTTTTTATCTCTATACAATAAGTTTTGTATAAAAGGACATTCAGAATTAATTTCACAACTTCCTTGGTTGGTTAAATAGATTAGTGCTAAAGTTATTTTACAAATGGATCAAGTTTTAAACCTACTTTACACTTAAAGGAAAATTTAAATTAATTAAGCGTTTGATAATCTACGCAGAATTACCAAATAGCAAACTTTTAAAACTGTGCAATGAAAATAGTACATTATAAAAAAACTCTTCCTGAAATAACATTTGTAGAACTTCATTAACGGGAATCAGTGGAAAGGAAACACTAGTTATTAAACTCAATTTACTGAGAGAAACAATATCAACAATGTCGACAATCTAAATGAAGTCATTCAAGTTTATGACAGTCAGGCGACTGAAAAATAATTTCGAGATCATTTTATTTACAAACCGTTAAACCCGAGTCAAATTTCTTAACCTCCATTACCCAGCCTTATCCTATTATAAAAATAGCAGGATCAGCAGATCATAGCAATTCCACAAACGACTTTTCTGTAGCACAACGCATTATAATGAAGATTCCGTGCCATAAAGACAGAATAATTTTGTAACATCCAAATGGAGGTGGGTACTACGATGAAAATAGAATTACTTTTCTTCACAGCATCCCATGAAACAAGGGACTAATTTGAATTTTTCGAGGAGGACCATGCTTCAGTGAATTAGATCAACTAACGCGATCTTGCTGAAGAAAAGCAAATGCAAAAAGTGAGGTACGTTCAGATGCGAGTGAAAAGAAGATGCTGTTATTTTACCACCTGATGTTTGATATCAAGATAGAGTAAATGCTTTCGGACGGCTGGTTTATGGACCCATTTTCAGAGATTTAACACACCAATATAAGTATGACTATTTTGGAGCATGGTCAAGTGACAAGGTTGACAACTGAATTGAAACCCTGTGCAATACAAATAGGTTTTTCCATATGACCTAATAATTCTAGCCTTTTTGTTTTAGGTACGTATACTTACGATTAAGGATATAATATTTTCATTGTTTTCAGAGCTTTAATGCCAATAATACCAAATATATGTCATATCATTTTGTATCTAAGTCCAGTGACTAAGTTGACCTTTGAATCGGCACTAAAGCAACCTAAACGAGAATTCGGAACTTTATACTGCGAACAAATTTAAAGCAGACCAGTCTAGAGTTTTATATTAAATAAGTTTTCAAAAGCAGAAGTAATCATTATACTTTTATTCAGAATGTTTGCATCATTACAAACAGACAGAACCCGGACTTAAGTTGTGAAAACATACAGGAGCCAAAAACACTTGTTCTTTTTATCACTACATTGAGCACGTCTTTATTTTTCCCTACCGAATGAAAATGGAATTTTTAAGTTAGTCCATCAGGGAAGTGGAATAGAGGGTGGGGTAAACCCAAATTTAATCACTGAGAGCGCTGTGTAATTCTTGTCAATAAAAATCGCCTTCGTTTTGCTTCAAAGTTGGATGGGAGATTTTGCTTGGGAACTTATGCTGGTGAAATGTGGAGTGCGTTTTATATTTCAAAAGATATTTTTCAGCTAAAAAAATAAAATGGCTACAACATAGGCAAAAAACACGTTTGGTTCGAATAACTAAATTTAAAGTAATTGTGTTGTTGTGGTATGATAAGGTTTTAAAAATAAATTCAACTCTCTTGATGACAAGTAAATGATTGATTTTCCTTATTTTGGGGTTGAGTTTCAGTTGGCTTTGCGATATCAAAATTTGCGCTAATTATTTTGTGTAAAAAAGCTGATAATATTTGATATATAGAAGTGCCACTAGTAGAGTTACCATAATATCTTTTATAAAATAAGTCTTGTTTTAATGGTGAAGCACATTGCAAACCTTACACTTCAATATTTAAAGTATTTTTTATTCATCCAAAAAGCGTTTCTTGCTCATATCATTTCCTTTGTGTTCTCTTCTTGCCTTGATTTTTTTAGAATTATTTTTTAAAATAATTTATAAATTTAAATTAATCTTTATTTTTTTTCATTTCTCGTTGCTAAAAAATAGTTTTCTACTCCTAGTAAGACATCTTTTGTAAATAAAATTAAAAAAATTACCGAAATATTAAAGAACCACATAAAACACAACAATAATTTTAAAAAGTATTGCAAAGAGTTATTTTTTTATTTAACTATACCTCGGGAAATTTTATGCTAAAAATTACATTGATGATTTTCTTTTATTAACCAAATTCTTTATTTAATACGTTTGATTTTTTAATAAATATTTTTTTAATTATCATTGTAAAACATTATAAAAATTGTAACAATGTAAAAAAAAATATTTGTAATAAATTATTATCATTGTGTCACAATTTAATGCATTTTAAAAATTAACTGCACTTTTTAACAAAACAACATCAATTGATGCAAGCAACAATTTTCTTATGAATAATTCTCCCATTCCTAAGCAAAACTTTTTGTATGCGAAAATATTCAATGTAATTTAAACGCCCATTACATTTATTAAAAAATTTTAATAATGTCTTTTGATAAAGAAATAAGGAAAGGTGCAATTTCGAAAGAAGATCGAATTTATGATCCTCTTTTACAAGCATATCGCCTAGTAATCAGATTTTGAATCTTCTGCGATAAAACACTTTTCCCGAGATCTTATAAAATAGAAAATTAAAAATAGAAAATGAAAAATAGATAACCCCATAAAAATGTGATAATATGATTTAGAAATCCACACACGGTCACTTAACCATAAACATTTTTCGAATGACGTTTATTTCCGCACGGTTCATACTGTGACGTCACATCTTTTATGTGGCGTCATCCATCATACCGACCAATCGATGAGCACAGATCTAACCTACATTTAACTCCTCAGAATCTGATAATGAGTAATGTTTCTCGTCTACTAAAGATACATCAAAAGATTTATGAATTGCAAGCCATTGTAATCCGCCTAATGCAGTCTGTATAAGATATAACGCCTGTTTCTAAACAGGAAGCGACGTAGTGGAAGTATAAGTTCGATGCCATTATTAATTCATCTAAGGTCTGTAATTTCGGAGGAATGTTAGAAGAAACACTCGTAAAAGGTTTTATTTTCTTTCTGTAGGAAATGTATATACTTTCTGAAGGCGTGTTGTTTAAAGTAATTTCTGAAACTTAATACTGTTGGTTTTTCTTTGAAATTTTTAATAAAATGCAATGAAAAATCATCTTTAAAAACTCAATAACGTTAAAAATGGAGTATAATTTTTTTCATTAATATTCGAAAGTGTAATATGACTAAGAGAAGTGATGACAAGTAGAAGAAAAAGCATGGTCTTAGTAAATTTTATGCATTATCAATCATTTAGGATTCAAAACTATAAAAAAAACATAGTAACCATAAAACATCTGTAAAAAAGACAATAAATAAGTTAGGAAATATTTCCTATAAATTAATCTATAATATCTATAAATTAAGACAATTAAAAGAAAATATTAGAAATATTAGATTATTGTAATATTATCTTTCTAGCATAAAATTTTACGACCATTTTCACTTACATTTTCATTGGGATAAAGTATGGTTAGTATTTTTAAAAAAATGAATGAATTAAGGAATTCATTAAAAGTGTTTTCATATAATTATTTAATTTTAAAGTAAAATATACAATTAAAAAATATTGGGCCGAGTTTTCATTTGAACGTATTTTTAATGCTGTTATTACAAAATTTTAATATTTAAATGCATTTCTCAGCAATATTATTTTATTTTACTTTAAAAGTATTTCAAATTTTTAAATGCTCTTATTTAAAACTATATCCACATATTTTCTTTATTTCTAATTTAAATACTTTAATTTATTATTACGTTATTCTTATACATTTTTATTAACCACAAGTTTTGACATAATTTTATCCTGTTTAAATTTGGCTCCGACATTTTCGATCCTTCAATGCTAATTTTATACCTAAATCTTTAAAACATCATCGTAATAGATAGTCGAGAAGAGTAATTATTAATCAATTAATCGAATTTTCAAAAGACAAATTTAAAACCCAAAATTAAGATAATTATCGATCAACCCCCAACATTGTAACTTTCTGGATGCCAGATTACGTTACTTAATCGAAATAACGATTAAGTATAGAACGATTTATTGAAAATGCCAGAGCTAATTTCGAACTCCGAGTTTAATGCAAAAAAAAACTTTTAGATTTGAATTCATGAAATACAAATTATAATTTTTTTGGTGAGAAAACTAAAGGATAATTTAATTTCCCAAATAAAATGGACGTGCAATCACACTCAACTCGGGTCTGCTAATGAGGTAGAAAAAACCCCAAAGAATTAGCATGTGTAATGATCGGCTCCCTTTTTGCAAGCCTCCTTTTAAAATAATTACTTAAAAAAACTAAGTAAATTCAACCTTCAAACACGAACTGGTGGATTAAATATGCATAAAAAACTTCCCTTTTCATAAGATGCCCTCGTAGAGTTTAGTGGGTCTCGACAAAATATTAATTGCGTTAGAAATTAGACTTTAACGCTATATTTGATTTTACTTTCCCTAATTTAGAAACGCTTTTGATTTTGAGTTTTTATACTAAGGACGTATATTCAAAGAATAACAATCTAATATTAAGTCAAATGGTACATTATGCAAATTAAATAGTCAAACATATATGTTTTTACTTTGTGAGTGATTCAGGAATGAAATGTTAAGAATTTTGTTTTTGCTCTTGAAAAAAAAGGATTACTTTTTCCAAATATATAAAGTAAAAGAAATATTTTTTGCCTACAATTTGGAACTTAATGACTGCATTTCTTTTAATTAGATTTTCTTAGTATTTAAGTTGTTCGTTATGAACCTATTTACAAATAAGTGTACTTAAATGCTTCAACTCGATTTATAACAACATCTAATTCACGACATTTTATGTTTCTTCTTATTCAGAAACGTAAAGATTTTTTTATGCTGTAAATTGTAAAATTTAATGTATAAATGAAATGATGTTATGTATAAATGTATAAATGAAATGATGTTCAAATTTAATTTTGGTATCTTACAGCGAAATATAAAATACGCAAAACAAATGAATTTTAAATAATTATTTGCTATAAATTAATTGTAAAGGATAACAAGTGTTATTAATTAAATAATCAGCCTATTTTAACAATAAATTTATTTGAAAATATAATTTGTCATCACTCATCAATATCCGTCGAGCATTAAAAGTAAGAATGACTTAAGGTAAATTCAAAAATATCATTAAAAAATTAATGTGACAAAATCTAAGATAAACTATACGTAATTTTCACGTTGTGTCTTGTTGTGTCACGTTGTGTTGCTTGCTGTTTTTATTGTAAATCGCATGTTTTTTTTAAGTCATAAAATTTCCACTTCTCAAAAGCAATTTCTTATAGTTAATCATGTAAGGCGCAATGTTTTAAGAAGCAAGTTTAACTTCCGTATGCACATGGTTGGATCTTAATAAATTATACCAACCTAAAAAAATAATCGATTTGAAAGATACTCAAGAATATAGTACTAGTAGAGTACACTATTTTATTACTCTAGTGCTAGCAACGTGACCTCACTAAACAACATCATCAGAACATAACAGAATTCTGGAGCAATCTCAAAAAGTGGTGCTCTATTTGGCCAAAATAAATGTGAGACATTACGTTGAAAAATTGTGCTTTCGTACCAGACGTAATCCTTTCTTGGCCTAACCAACGTACCGTAAGTCGTTAGGAAAAAGTATATCACATAGCTGATAAACGTCTTTTTATAGAATAAGTTTCAGCAACAAGTAGGGTTTGATAATAGGGAATATCGAACAATGGATGCTTTTTACGTTATAGGAACTAAATCTGAACCATGTTTAAGTTTTAAGGGGAAAAATTGGTCCAAACTAGTCGATTTAAAACTTCATAATTTTGTGTTAAAATTAAAAATATTACAGGTAAAACTGAGAAATGTTTAAATTAGGTTTATTCTAGAGGAAGTTAAAACAGTAAGTTTTGAATTTTGAATTTTAAAATGGTGTTCAAATTTAAAATACGCAAAAATTACATGTTTCAAAGTAAATTTTAAGAAATTTTAAAAAATCAAGTAAATATAATTTTGGAAATGAGTGTATTTGAATACATGAATTTGAAGCACTTACAAATCGTAATATAAATAAATGTTAAAATACAATTTTGAGAGTTTAAAAATATTAATTAATACTGAATTCAACATCCATGAAACATGCACGACTAATGCAAATATTAATTGAATAAATCACTTTTTATTTAGTATGCTTTTAGGAGTTAATGTAAGGGTACTATTAACATAAAAATGCATAACTTTAAATATATAACTTGGGTTATTTAAATATAGAGATATTTAAAATAAAACACTTCATTTTTCGATTACACAGGTTACATTCAAAACGAAAACCCACACATATATCCTTTTCGTACTTGAATTCAAATCCCATGTGAAAACTCATTGTTCCCTCCTCCACGTTCATTAATGATAAAAGTGTGATAATAGAGAATAATGACAATTTCTGAAATAAGCTGCTACACTCCGAGCTAATATATCATTCAAATGGAAGCCTCCTGTAATTGCGATTTACAAAAGGAAACACTGCAATTGTGAGAGGTTATATATAAAGGAGCAGGGGGCTAACAAAGCAGGAACTCGGTGTGCTTCAGTTCCTTTAAGTTCTGTCACACAAACGAGTTGTTGGGTAGTAATTTGTCGTTTCTGCGTTTGTGAGGGCGAAATAGATTGGCCAAATGAAATGTAAAATATTTCTTATTGTTATTTGCTGTTTATAATTGTGAACGTAGTTTATTGTTGTTTTGTTTCACGTCAAGTTTTCTTTTGTTTAGTTTAGTTTAGTTTGAATTATCGTCGCACTAGAGCTACACGAGGGCTATTGGCGACGGGCGTCGTATTTTAGAACCACAGTCAAGTGACGAGCCGACACCTGAGTAGGCACCCAACGCAACCGTTAAGGGCGACATCGTACGCAGCGTTAGGACTTTGAAGGATATTTAGGTTTTCTTTTTGTAAAGCCTTAATTATCTACCAGGTATCGATGATCGTGTATGCTAACTTAATTGAAGATGTACCAAATTGGCTAACTGTTACATAATAATCAATTATTTTTTTAATTATATATGTGTACGAATAATGGCTAAAATATGTTATTGTTAGCGCAATACTGATTATTTTTATAATTCGTGATTCATGTGTAATTTAAATCAAATTTGGTTCAAAGCTGTGAGTCAATTTTTTACCACTGTGGGTTGGTTTAGAATTTTAAAAATACATTGGGAGAAAATAAATACTTATTTGTGAAAATAAATAATTGCAAATATAGATTTTAATATAGAAATATTAAAAAATGTCTGAAAGATAAATAATATGTAATAAGCCAAAGCAACATCTCTACATTTAAATTATTTAAATTTGCAGCAACAGATTGCTGTGGACTTTCCATTTTCCGAGCTTTCTTTCATTTATTTTAAAACTGAAAAGCTCCTCTTATTTTCCCGCTAAAAAGTTGTTTCCAAAAGACCGTTGCATGATATTTTTAAGATAGTAAAGTTTCATTTATCAAATCAAGCTTTACTTTCCTAGTTGAACCAGACAACTTTGTTTCTCTCGGAAAGTGTGGTACAAAAAGAAAAAGAATATTTTCTTTACGATACTGGGAAAAGTATTTTTTACCCTCCTTTAGTTGGAGTGGAGATAAAATAGTTCAAGATTCCATTGAGAGCCACAAAACGTTTACATTAGGATAAAAGAAAAAGTTCGTTATGAAATGCAAAATATTATTTTTTGGAAAGGAGAATTTTAATTAGTTTTGATTAAGTGTTGAAGGTTTAAGTACAATGAATTATTCAGGAAATTATTTCAAGGCTGTGTGTGATATTTAATGATTAATTCGTTTCTTATGATAGTTTTTGCGTTTTTGTCATTCGTTATCTTAAAGCACAAAAGTTTTTTAAATGTTTTTTGTTTTTTTAGTAAATACTGAATAAAATTGTATTATCTTTAATACTTTTTTGTAATTTCTTTTTAATGTAAATATTAAATGCAATTCAATTTTTGAATTATTATTAACAATTGAAATCTATAAATTAGTAATTATATCCAAATTAGCCATCCAGTCTATGGGGGTAGGGTACATGTATATATTCCGGCTTGTGTGCTTGATCATAGACCCGCTTATATAAGCCTTCGTCAAGTAAGACAGACACAGAAAGAATTTTTACTGTCACAGAGAAAGGAAGTACACCCAGGGCGACGGCGGGAATCGAACCCGCACCCGTTAAGCGCGCAGACTGCTAGCTTAATGGTCCGAACCACTCGGCCATCCGGGCTCCTCCAGTTTATTTCAATAATAAAACAACAAATCATTTAAACTATACGCAAACATTCTTAATGCAATTAAAATATATATTAACCCATTACCGTAAAGTGTTTTTTCTAAAGTAATCAAAGATAATCTCGGAAATTTATGACATCATTTCAATTTAACATGACAAATTAAACTCGCCAAGAATAACATCACCAGGAATCGGGTCAAAATTTATGAGCCCATTTTGATAACATATATCCTCTAAATAACCCATTTACGTGTTATTGAATGTAAATTTACTGATTTAAATGTACACCATAACATACAAACTGAAATAAATAACTTATTAATGGCATGCCCTGTAATGTTCAATTAGAAAACTACTTCAATCCTAAGGAATAGCGAACTTGCATTACCACTTTGATTTATGTTACAGGGACTTCTAACGATACCGATTAACGAAAAGTCTTTCCTTATCAGGACCTAACAGGCGTAACAAGTTTTGGCAATTTAGATATTAAGTTTCAATGAATTAAATCAGCGAAGCATTAGCATTAAGCTTTAAAGTTCTTCCCGCAATCCTTGTTTAAAAGAGTTTGGAGAGTAGTTGAAGGGGTTGTCTCTTAATTTAATTATTAAAATATGTCTTTTGAAAGAGCATCAAAATATTTTTAAATGCAGAGTTAGGAATATGTTTGAGATGTTAATTACTTTTGAAATGTCATTAAAGTTTATAAAATAAATTGTTTTTTCATAGAAAATCCTTTAAATATAAATAAATTGTTGTGTCTGCGATTCAAAACTATAAATTTGAAAGTTGATTTACATTCTTGCTACACATTAAAACACTTATTGCTAAAATTTTCTTTTTAAAATTCATTATATTTATAATATATTTATGTATATATGATAGAAGTTTAACTTTTTATATAATTTAACTTAGGAATGACTTATTAGAGAATTAAACACGTGAATTAGAAATCCAGCGATTCAAAACTATTAATTATAGTTGTATCTACTTTTAGATTTTAGCGTCTAACCAAACACTATAACAATTATTTTTATAACATCGAAAAGAATTATAATACTCGTAATTATAATAATGTCTCGTTTTCAGATAATTTAAAATAGATAAAAAAAAATTATTAAAATTATAAATATTGTACATTTAATCTAAACACCTGGTTCACATCAACAAAGGCGAATTTACTTAGTCTATATAACTAAATTAAAAGTCATTTCATACCCATCACTCTGATCAACTATACTTCTGTAATTTTCAATCACCTTGTTCAGTTTAAAAGCCACAGGGAATTCGAGTAACGATGTCTTATAATTCAAATATCTTGAAAAATTGCATATACTAAATAAAATAGTTATTCGTTTCGCTGAATTCAAATGCATATCTTATATTTAATTTCTTTCTCCTTTAATTTATTAATTCTAACAACTTTTCCATACAAACAGCAGAACGAATTTCTTTAAATGAAAATAAAGTGACTATATTATTAAAATGATGTTATGAAATGAAAGTTAATATTAAAAATATTCAACAATTTATTTTTTAAATTTCCATACATATACGTAGATTGAAACCGATAATGAGTTTTACCTGAATTCAACATATTTTACATTTAATTGAAACAACCCTTCATCGCAACAACATCGCATCGAAATATATTACAACATACTAAAATGAAAAGCCATTCTTTAATTACCTTGATTCCATTTCCATTTCCTACAGTCCTTTCCTCTCAATCATTCTTCTGTAATTCTTGCTCACCTTGTCCAATTTAGGAGCCGCCGTGAATAACGCCCGGGGGCTGATCCTGTAAGCAATCTACAAATTATTCAGTTGGCTTTGGCCTTTAGGGACCCAACGAGCATCTGGAAAGTGTAGCGTAGGCGGCTAGCAACTAACGCAGTTATTGTTAGAAGTCGGGATAAGCACTGATATATTATGAATTTCTTGTTTCTGGAGACTTGTTTGAATGATACTTGATTTATGGGAATGGTGTTTTCGGGATAAAAGGTTTGGTTTACTCATTATCGATGATTGGCAAGAAAATCTGTCAGGTGAAAATAAGCTTTCTGTTACAGTTTATTTAAATAAACAAAATACAAAAGAAAAGAAAATAATACGGAACAATTTATGTAGGGTAAATTAAGTTATACGAAAAACCAAGTTTTAATTCTTCTAGTTAACTTTTTTACTCGCTAAGTAAAGCATTAATGTTTTTTCACAAATGAGTCGGTAATGGGCGGAGAAGCATTTTGTAAAGTAAATATTGTTGAACAGGAAATTTTGCATTGGGTGCTGGTAGCTTTCTAAACATGAACATTGCAAATTTATTTTTTTGAATAATTTTCTTAATGTTTTGAAAAAAGACTATATTATATCTATTTCAAAATATTTTGTTTACAGTATTATTCAATTGCATAGGGGCAACTAGGGAGACGTTTTTTTTTTTTTTCATTTTTTAACTTATATACTATTTCACTGTATTTCAGTTACTTATTAGCAGAAAACAAATCATTAGGCCTAAATCATAATATTTTAGTTGTTCATTGTTTTCAAAAAAATCACTTAATTAAACAAAAGCATGAAATTAATCATTGGGTCAAGTCTCCCTAGTTAGCTTTCATTTGTTAATCATTATTTTTAGCAACTTACATTGAATTCATATAAAACTGTTATGTATATGTGACTAAAACAAATATACTTCCGAAATACCTTCCCTCCAAACTAAAAATTAAAATTTTAAGAATTTCAAGAACTTCAATATTTAATTTATAGGTGCAGTATCAATCAACATTGCATTGCTAGAAAGAAAACTAATACTTCTAAAATGGCTGTTCTCTCCGAAGCGCTGTTATATTATATGTATGTTACGAAGCGCTGTTATGTTATATGCATGTTACGAAGCGCTGTTATGCTATATGTATGTTACGAAGCGCTGTTATAATATAAACTAACATTTCCTTTAAATGTCCCTTTCAAAGGAAATATCCTCTGGGGACAAGTCTCCCTAGTATCCTCTACGTTAGTTCATGTTTCTTTCCCTTACATGTTACTGTAGTTCCATTTTAAACATGGACTATTAAAATTTAAAGAACTATGTAATGAAAAAATAATGGTAATAAGGAAAAGCAATGTCATCACCACGCTAAACTTTAAAAGATTATACATATAGTTTACTAATTTTTATAGTTGCATGTTATGTTAGTTACTTATCAGACTCTTCCTTAGAATAGCAACGTAATATTATTTAAAATAATAAACTAAGTGTATATAAAGAGAATTTTTCGTGTAGATCCCCTAATTTATATCTACTTTCAATTTTACATTGCATAGATATTAAAAATGTCACTGCATTAATAAACATCTAAATCAGAATTAACAGAAAACGTATGCAACCAAATTACATGTTTGAAACATATTCACCTTCCACTCGCAATAAGGGGTTGTGTGCATTACCTTTTGCGCAACGGAGAGTGGAATATACTCACTTTTACGCTCTGCTAATCTTAATGCTGCAAAGGACATTGTATACGCGCGTGCATCTTCTAATGAAATGGTATTAAATCCACCTCTGCTCTGCTTTGATAATATGAAGACTCTGTTGGCTCGTACGTGGAACTAGGCATCAAAATTCTATTCCTTAGTAGAAAATAGACTAATGTTCGATATTATGTCGTTGGACCCCAGGCCTTCTACTATTGTGCTAAATAGTTATTTATCGAATCGGCTTCGTTACTCAAAAGGGGACTGTATACAGAGCGTGAACTGGTAATTGTAGTCAGTTGAAAAGTTTAATTTGATAAGGGAAAAGTTTTCGGTAAACGAAATTGTTGAATTGAATAATTTGTTGTTTGAAATTAGTACTATTTGGAAAATGTTAATCTGATTGTCACTAAATTTATAAACAAGGGAGTTGTTGACTTATAAAATCTATGAGAAAGGTTAATTTTGGTTGAGGAAGATTTATTTTTACTAGAAATTTAATAACAATGAACAATGCCACTTAATAAACTTCATACTAAAAAAAGTGACTTTATTTGCTTCCTGTTTCTATTTCTTTCAATACCCTTTTAAAATCTTGAATAGTTGATATAAATTAATTTTAAATACAAATAAGGTGCTCTACAAATTATTTATACATCACTATATTAATTCAAAACGGTTGAACAATCCTTTGATTTAAAATTATCTTTATTCGAATGCACCTCTTTCTGTGTAATGTTTTAAGATCCCTAACACATAAACTTAACAAAAGACAAGCAAAATATTTACTTCGCCATATTAATTCAGAATTGTCAAACCATCGCTTCCATGTGAATTACTTTTATTCTTTCATTACTCTTCTTTATGTCGTACGTGTCGGCGTTTCTCATAGTAAACGGAGAATTCGACTGGAGAAAGGACAGCTAGCATCCAATTTCGAATATCATTGCATTGGAACTGTATAACTGGATCCTACACAAGACGATCGAATACAGTTGGGGATGTGCCAGAAGATGTTTGTTGTTTTGTTTTCTGAACCCTATAATCTAGAATAAAGGAAGGAAAATAGTGTTCTTGACTGATATGTCCGACTATTTGCTGATAAAGAAAAACATCCTTTAAAATTATTTTAGTTTGGTGTATAATCCAGAGTTTAGTAAAAAAGTTTAATCTTCGCAAAAATAAATTAAAATTAGTTAAATTGTATAAAAGATTTGAACATAAGAAATTCTTTTAACACACCGAAAATATACCTAATGTTATATTAATCCATTTTATCGTATAGAATTTTCAAGATATTCGTAGTAAATTTTGTTTATTGCTTAAACTAATTTATTGCAAAATTTATGGACTACAATCTTAATACTGGTGAATAAACTGGTGACAAAAAGTAAAAAGCCAATAAGATATCTGCATACTTGTTTAAATGATTTACATATTAGCACAGTAGTAAACTGAAATGTATTGAATTATATTATTGAAATCTCATTAGTTCCTTAAAATTTATTTACAAAGAAGATACTCTTTTAAACCTGTAATAATTGTACTTCGTGAAAGAAGTATTTTGCTGAGTGAGAAGGAAATTTATATTGGTGGGCTGTAGAATGGCACAGTAGGTGTTCTGAGCGTTTGAGAGCATTCCCATTTTTAAGTCTTGACGCCGTTAAAATACTCTAGAAATGCCTAGATCTCCCATTCATATCCCCAAACACAATCCCACGCAGCAGCATTACCTCAAAATGAGCATTAACACCTCCATAAAAACAATTCCGCTCCTACCATTAACAACCCAGACAGACCCGATCCTCGGCACCCTCAAGAAAGTGTGCGTTTATACGATCCCAAATCCTCTCTACTTCTCCCCAGCCAATATAAGTTACGATCCAGGGAGCTCTCGGAGTTCCTGTTGAGGCAACCCATTAACCAAATCCCGATCCTGGAACTAATCCTTGTTGGCGTCCAACAGACAGCGGGTCTTCTTTTCCTGGTTTTCCTGTTTTTCCTCAGAACGTGACTAACTTCAGGTGGAGCACTCGAAACGATTTTTCCTGCTATTGATTCCCGATAGCATTTCTGCTGCATGCTGGATGACTTTCGGCTCTTGCCAAAGTTTTCTTTAAAGTCAGGCGGAAATCCATACATGGAATTTTGCCATCCGAGCTCCTCTAAATATCTCTTTGGAGGAAGAAAAAAATCAATCAAATGAGGAGTGAAATGAAAAAGGATATCACTCACGGTAAACGATATATGATATTGGCTGGGCTTTCAATCTTACATTTTGAGTGGGTTATAAGCATACAACAATGCAAAAGATTGAAATATGCAAATAATATATCATGTGAAGGATTTTAAAATGACTCCTACCTGAGTTTGTTGACGTTATACAATAAACAGTAGTTCTTATAGGTAAAAAAATACGAAGCTACTTAAAATATTAAAAATATATTTCATTTCAAATGTAGAATATAGAAGAGTATTTAAAATAAGATGAGAACTACAGAAAATTGTTGTATTCACAAGTGTAACCTGTCAAAGGATTTTCGTAGATAACGGTCTTGAAAGGTAAAGCTATTCACTAGTGCAAGATGTCCCTAACTTCGAAAATACAATACTCAACTGTGCATCGTGTTAAACTTGGTTGATTTCAAATGCCTAAATCAATTATTTCAGACATAATAAACAGTTTTGTAAATAATAATGTAGAAATTGGCTTTTAAAGAAATGATAATTTTTTTTAACAATAATAAATAAGAAATGATTATTAAACAATGCCAATTAAAAAAATATATTTTGTTGGTTGATGTGAAATGAGCCTCTTAATTGTTGTGAATTGTTCTTTTGTTTGAATAGAAGATTTTGCGCCACCGTCTTAAAATAAAATGAAAATAAATAATATAATTTACATCAAACTCATGCAAACAAAGGTAAATCCATTCATTGCAGAATGCATGTCTGAGTTAAGCCATCCTAACATTCTTCTGTCGTCTTGCTCAAAGCGACACTTAAGCCTATAGAATTGTAATGTTTAAAACCTCTTAAGTGTTGCGGAGAGGCTTCAGCAATTCGAGAATCAAAATTATTGATTTTCCAAAACGGAATTACTTTGTGCGACAGTCTCAGAAATATGAGGGACATTATTAAATCAGCTTGAGGCTTAGACTGGTTTTGATATTCGGGTTGTTTATTTTAAAATAATTGAAAGCTCCGTTAAATTAAATGTCATTTTAAAATGCCGTTAATCTTAAGATTTTATTTAATCAACGTTGGTATATTTTAAATCATAAAAAATAATGAAGCATGCTTTTTACTTGCTTTTCTATTATGATAATTATTTTCTTATGAAAAATACTTGCTTAAACATTTTATAATTAACGCATATTTTTTTTTAACAAGCGGTCTTCCATTAAGGAAATTTCAGGAGCTTTGGAACTAAACAGGGCTAACTGCTTTTTTTTCTTACATTTCAGTCCAATTTACTTTTTGTCATACATTAGTGTTGCAACACAAAAGTGGTTTAATCAAACATAAATAAGATGGATAAAATTTTAATTTCCATTTTCAATGTTGATTGGGAAAATGTCTAGACAGTAGTCTTTTAGTAAATGCATAGACACTCATCTAACTAGAATTAAAATATTTTAGATAAACTCATATCAATAATAAATCGTTAAATTAGTACTCGCATAACGCCTTATCAAAATTTATGAGGCTAAAGAAACCTGTTAGCGAAGAAAAAATACTTTTCTTTTCGTGTCTACAAAAATAATAAAACCTTTGGCTTGCAAATATTGAACTTTATTTAAATAATTTATTGTGTTGGAAGAATTTCTTTTATCATGTATCCCAAGTTCTTGTCAAGTTTGGAAACTTCCAACTTGAGTTCTTGTAAAATATTTATTATTTATGTATAATAAACCCCGAATTTAGTTTTAAAAAATAACTACTTTCTAGGCAGTGATCCGATACACCACAAATTTTAGTGCACTAACAATATACTTTATAATCTGATTTGTAATATAGATGCGCAAAAGACATAATGAATAATAGTTATTGTTACTGCAAAAAGTAACTGTTAATTTCGCGAATTGGGCAACTAAGCTTGAGATCACCTTTATCTAATGGTGACTGAACCCATCAAACCTTCAAGTCAATCTAAACATTTGAACTATTTAAAATTTTACTCGCAGATTTCATCTAATAAATAAGGTCCAGAAGAAATCTGTCAGAATGAACTGTCCAAATATTTTCTCCAATAAATTAGTCACGATTTTTCCCCCAGCATAACTTTTATGCTTCCTAAACATTAGCATAAGTTTTGTAATCTAATAACTAAAATAAAATACCTTAAAAAATTCCTTAGTTTATTTCTTAAAGGTTTTTACACTTCGATAAAAAAAATTTAAAATAAACTTTAAACTATTAAATTACTAAGTGCTTCAAAGAATTATTGTCTTCTGTTGTTCATCTTCAGCTAATTGCTTCTGACATTATAATGCATTGATTTCTTTCCAACTACTTTAAATCGAAGATTAAATTGGCATTTATTGCTAGAAAAAATACTTTCGAATAAAAAAAAAAACTTCTCAATAATACATTAGAAATAGCATACAAACGAAATCTGTAAGTTTCAATTAAATTGAGTTTTTTTTAGCAAGCTATTGATTAAATAAAATCTAAATATATTTTAGCCAATTATTATGGTTTATTTTTTTCAATTAAATTAACTCGTAAAATCTTTAATTAGTTTCCTTTGGAGGGATATTTGAGTTCAATAATTGCAGTAAGTAAACTTAAGATAATAAGTTTTAATTTATGATTCATCATTACGTTCATTTTTATTAGGTTTACATTTAAATAACAACTTTGTAAATATGTCAGGATCAGAAAACTTCTAAGTAAATAGTGCCATGAGACATGTATCTTCAGATTTCATTATAAAGTTTCAAATGCTTTTGTACTGGCAAAATAATACTTGTAACACAAACTGATGTTTGGTATTATTTATTAATTCATAGTAATTTTTTAATTAGCATAACTTACTTAATTGGTAAACTATTTAAAAAAATAATAATTTATAGAAGTTGCTAATTGTAATTTTGTAGGGGTACTAACACCGAAAAATGCGTGCAGTAATAATACATACATTCCTGTTATTAGTACAAAAGAGATTTAGCTGCTATACCACCCTTAACTTAAGTAATTATTTTAGCTAAGTTCTTTGCCGATTATTTATGCCTTTACCAAAACTCTCAATTAAACGAAACTTTTACGGATCATATAAAATTATCTAATTTCAAAGATAACACCAATAGGACTTACAACGATATCTCTTCAATAATCTACCCAGTGTCTAATCACCACAGTCCCCATTTATCAACATGGCTTCTCTCAAAGCCCATTTAAATTTAGATTAACCAACTAATTCCGATACTTGAAAGCAAAGACTGTTCCCTTCTAATCAGATTTATTGCACCCTTAGGAATGAATGGAAAATACCTGATTCAAGCTAACAAAAATCTTTAGGACTTTATTTGAAGTATTGAATGCAGTAGGTTCGTAGCAGGTTTCAAAAGCAGTAGGAAAGAGACAAGTTCTTACTCGGGCATATCGTAACAAAGGTTAGTTATATATACAGAATTGTCACAGAAACTCAATAGCTTTTAAATAAAACAATAAAAAATTGGCGCCATTAAGAATAAAAAAAATTATTCATTCAACATTAAATTTTTTAATAATCGTTAACACTATTGCCATTAGAAGAAAAAAATGGTTTATTTTGAAGGTGAACAGATAAAAATCCTAAGGCCTGAAAAATCCTCCATTTATGGAACTAGGACAAAAAATTACTTTTCGTCCATTCATAACTGAAAATGAAAATGCCTGTAACTGTCCCTACATTTTGCTCGTTCGTTTTTTTAATGAGACATCAATTGTAATAGCAATTGGTAGCATCGTTCGTTATAGTAAAAATGTCGACCCGTTTCTAATTGAACTAAAAAAATTAGTTGTGCACCACTGTCTCGTAGAACGCAAACACTAATCCAATATGTGTCATTCTTTATTATTTTAAACTTTAAAATGGATTACAGTACATAACATATTGTATATCCATTTATAAATCACATTTTATCTAAATTGTAGCCACTAAAGTTTTTATAATTTTGGAAATTATTATATTTATATAATAGTAAAAATATTTTTAACGTTAATAACTGCATTGGCAAACCATATTAGTCCTTCGATAAGCGTTGGACTGGAGTTCTACTGACTTCAAGCAAATGAATGGTTCGTGCTGTTATCGATTCTTGTCGAGGAGAATTAACAAATAGTAATTATAAATGTGGTCATGGACGCATTCGATTGTCTCAATTTTGACAAATGCTTTCCTTTGAAGAATAAATTCGGTTCATTTGGAGTAGAAGTGTGGTTCGGATATCGTTTGTTGAACTAAAAAGCATTGTTTGTAGTGTTGTTGCATCTATATAACGCAATAGATGGATAATGCTTGGAAAATACTGTATAAACACTATTTAAGCAATGCTGTCGATAGATAGACAGATAAAAAGAAATGTAGAACTTTTTTATGTTTAAAACCAAACTCCATAAAATATCTTTAAAGTCAAATTTTATTGGGTAATTGGCTTTGTTCTCAACAAGTGTGGAAGGGTTGAGACGTGCCCATTATTTTCTAACAAGCAGAGACTTTTATTTTTTTCTTTGTATTTTTTGGAAATAACTCAGTATTTTATGTGTTTTTTAAGTATATTTAAGGATTCCAACGCCTTTTATCCTTATAAAAAGTTTTGGAATAGATTTATACTGAGACGAATTCTTTCAATTTTTAAAGCTGTTGTGCCAATTAAATTATGCGTTTTTTATTGTTAGAGTAAAGTACAAAATTTCTGCTAGTAATATCACGCAAATGGCCTCTTTTATACAAGGATAACTGTCCAAGTTTTATTGGTAGATAAGAATAGAAAATTTATTGCGTTTGAATTCCAATTTTTATGTTTAAAGATGCAATGTTATCAATATGAAAACTTGGGTAACAATCCTTCAACTCCATGTTGAGGCTTGATTCTACGGTTCCTTTTTATGCGGACATGAACAGCTTTTACGACGACTGATTGGTAACTTTGTAAATTGGCACACTAACCAACCAATGAGTAGCTTTGAAAACGGGGACCGTGGCATCAAGCCTTTAAGCACCCACCATATTTTTTGCTGTTAATGAAACTAAGTTGTGCCACCATATTGAGAATGAACTAAACGTGAGAAAGTGTATCATAGCTGAAAACCCCAGGCTTATCGTTCACAGTTTTGCTTTGTCATTGATTTCATTGTGTAGAAAAGTCACAGAATATTTAAAAAAAATTGGACTATAAATGGATTGCCAATTTGTTAATATTTTAGTAGTTTTTAACGAAAAAGTTGTAAGGGTGTAGTTGCAAAATTCACGGCATCTAAAGTATAAATAGGATATAGGGTCCAGTCTGTTCATTGACGACTTTCAATATTCATAAATTCAATTACAAAAAGGCATAAATGAACGACCCGGACCCTGAATTTTAGGTATTCTTTGAAGAATACAAGTTTTGCAAATACGCCTTTATTTGGTCAATTACTTTAACTGTTCCTCATGCATTTTCGTATTGACAAATAAATTTCAACAAATTGATTTATGTAGAAAACAGCTCATCATACATAAACCGAAAATTAAATGTATGCTATTTAAGATTAATAATGAAATCGTTAACTATATAAAAATAAAAACAAATAAAAAACTGTTTTTCTAAACAAAGGTACCTGGAGAAATTAATAACTGAAAATCCCCCAAACCAGCACAGCCTCAATTCATAAAAATTCTTTTTAAAAAATAACGTTGCAATATATCATTTTCTATACAAACAATGCATTAAAGATAGCAAGAGTTTAAAAAAAAGCTCACCATCCTCTTTCGACAGTAAAAAACTATCAAGAAAGTAATCTGTCCTATCAAGAAGACACCGCCTTCTGTTCTCACAAAGCGTTTAAAAAACCATAATGGTCTGTAAAGCGACATCCTGAAACATCGCAATCCTGAATCCGTGAAATCGATTCTAAATGGGCTTTAATTTGAAACACCAGCACAAAACATTAACAATAAAGACGGCTGTAAACTGTAAAAACATAACAATAAAACGCTTGTAAAATTGTAACAATGGAATCGCAGGTAGCGACTTGAGTACGATTCTCTCGGACATTGGCCATTAGAAGCAGTAGAATGTCATTAGCAGGACGAAAGGCATTTAGAAGCAGTTGGAAAAGAGCCCAAGGGATGGACAAGAAAGTCGTTAGGGCCCGACTGCTTTTCCGATGTCCCCTCATTGTCGCTTTCAGTCACAGAAATCGAGAGAGAGAGAGAGAGATGCAATGCTTTGACAAACTTATAACTGGCTTTCGGGGTCCGTCCCCGTGGACGAGTTAGCTGGAAGCTGGCTTCTCATCGAGAAGGTTTCAAGTCCTAAACACAACCACACTATAAATTAATCACAATATAACTAACCACTATACTAAACACAACCGCACTATATATTCGTGCTAGGGAAAAGATTACAGCACATTTCACGAGTTCGCTAGACAGACGTGCTCGTTAAATATGCGTATTCTAAAGTCCCGGTGACATTAGCGTACGATTTCTCTCGAATTTCAATTGGGTACCAGCTTAGTTGTCGATCTCGTCACTTGACTACGATTCTTGGCGTACTTGTCTGTGTTAAAGCTCTTTACGCGGGCAAAAAAAATACAGCCGAACAATACTAAACCAAATTGGGTTTCGGTTGAGTTTTTACTTTGTATCTCTTCTGGATATAATTATTTATGGTACTTATTTTTAGAGAACTAATGCATCAAATATCCGTCTTGTAGTTCCAAATTGCTGTAAACTTTCGAAAACGAAACAAACCTTACACCCATCGCAAAACTATTTTTAAAGTTCACCATTCAAAGAAATCAGCCACAGTATATAATTAACTTGGTAAGATATACATGAAACACGATGTTTTGTATATTCTAACTCGTTATCTTCTCAGGAGACCGGAGCTCTAACACGAAGCCGTAGTGTCGCAGGATACTTTTTAATGTAAGCTTGGAAATGCGATTTTCTAAGGAAACTTTTACAAATAAAATTATAATCATTCTTTATTAATGGATCTCACAAATTCTTTTAAACATAATTACCAATTTTTATCCAAAGTACATTTAACGTCATCAATAAATATATTTACCTTATTTTTGAAAAGAAAATCAGTTAACATTCTATGAAACTAACTTCTCTAAATATAAAAATGAAGTCATTTAAAGCAAGGCTCTTTGGAGGAAATGAACTTAAGTAAACTTAATCAAGTATTTTCTTTGTTTTAAATACGGTGCCTCCGTTTGTTTATAAAGATTTTCTCGTTTTTCTTCATCAAAATAAATCATTTTATTTTGATTTGTAATTTTCCAAATAATTGGAGAGTTGTTCACTTTCATCTATTTTTCTTTAAATGACTAGTAAAAAATTATTCAACTATTAAAATAATTTGTCAAGAAATCAAGTAAAGATACACGTATTTTTATCTTTTATTTCTTTTTAATTTGTTAAATAGGCTAGCAAAATGTTCTGTTGAAAATCAGTTATAAATTCTTGTCTTACGTGATATTTTTTTACCAATTTTAAACTTCATTATCACCTGTTTTGTGATAAAAACTTTTTATAGGATATTGAATCATCGAGTCATCAGTCCTTGACTTAAAATCGCATACGGATATAATCAAGCTTTCTTTTTCTCAATTAAAGCATCCAACAAAGTGCAAAGTTAAATTTCCAAAAGGTACAACATTACGTTGTCTTTAAAAAAAATTTCACTAGCCCTAAACAGAACTACTAGCATTCTTTTACCAATTTTCTTCAGCACATTTCCTAGAAGGGACAAAAAACCGTCCAATTTGAGTTTTTCTCTCTTGAACTTCGAAGACGAAAGGTAAGCCTTTGCCCCTTTCCCTTGTAGAGTCAGAAGGGCGAACAAATCACACAAAGACAGTATATTCCTTTAAATTCGGGTCCCTGTCAGACACAGATAAATACGCCTCGCTTGCTACTTTCCCGTCGCCTAGCCTTGAATAACTTAAATACTTCCTTTCCTTCGGAGCATCACCTTTTCCATTCCGAGATGGGGTTATTTGCTTTTTATCTAGTCACTCCAAAGATTTGGTTTGAAAAGTTAGTATCTGAGGGGGTTGTTGGACGGGAAAGAAATGTAAGGGTCCAGTTGATACCAATGATTATATAGAACCATTTTAGAGCTTAATATAAGCTTAATATAAGCATTGTAAGTGTCGGATTATATGTGAATAATAAAGCTCATAGGTTCTCATTTGATAAAAGGAAAGGTGTGAAGTGTAACGCTGAATCCAAGAAAATACACACCCAAAAGTCAAATACTGACAAATTAGCTAAAGAGGACCAAGCCATTTCGTGACTGTATTATTTCCATTTGTGGGGTCGCCAATAAGGAATAGTTCTCGTATGACCATGCTTATAGGGCGCCATATGTTTTATTGGCATAGGCATATTTAATTATAAAATTTATGCGTTACTTTATTTTCCAATGATTTTTAGTAACATGGATGGAACAAGTAACACAATAATAAAAAATATTTTCTATTTTGATATTTAATAAAAATAAATATTTTTTATTTGTATGATAGAAAAGTTGAGACTAAGAAAATTGCCATATATTAGAATAAAAATGTACGCATTCGAAGAATTATTTTGCATTGGTTAGAGGGTTTAAGAAACAAATTTCGTAAGTTGTATGCAAGATATGAAGCGTTTAGTTGCAAAACTCACATTCCTAAAATATATAACTGAGATGGGGAGCCCAGTCGGTTAAGCTCTTGCCTTGCATGCCAAATGTCCCAGGTTTAAGCCCGGAAATTACCAAAATATCTGCTGACTTATAAACAGTCTGTGCAGCCAAAATATCCGAAGAATAGTACATCTTGTACAGGGAATGTACGTTAAATATGCTTCAAAGTTCCAACGTCGCATACGACGTTAAAAGTTGTCATTATTAAAAAGTCATTATAAAAAATTATAAAATTGTCATTATAAAAAAGTCATTATTAAAAGTTGCAATGGGTGTCTACTCAGGTGCCGGTTAATTAACTGTAATTTTAAATTTCGACGTCCGTTGGCAATAGCCCACGTGAAGCTCGAGGGTAATGATAATTTAAGCCAACCCAACAAAACGTATAACTCAGTAATAGGGTCAGTGTTCCATTCATTGGTGACTTTTACAGACCTATATCTAGTTATACTTTCAGGCCTGTGTCTTAGTTATACATTGGAGAATACGAGTTTTGCAAGTAAACTGTTCATATATGTTAGACTGCCCGAACTACATGTTTTTATCGCTATCAGACCTCTAATGCAGTGCTCTTATTTACAATTTAATACAAAATAACTTAAGTGTTGGTTCGTCAAACTACTTTTACACTTTCTTAAATTCCTTAAATATGTTGGTTTCACAAAATAGTAATCAAATTATTTGGCAAAATGGCAAAAATTAGTTTTTCACTTGTATCGGCTTTGTTAAACACAAGTTTTAAATCAAAACAAATTGCTTTGTTACAGAAAATGTCACCTAGAACCGCTTCCTCACAAAATTAATTCGTCACACAAAAAAAGCGCCAAACACAGTATTTAGTATTACATAAAAAAAATTATTACATAAAAACGTCAAATTCAGCTATTTTCATTTATTTTTTTATCTAAAATTCAATAAGTATTCCTTATCATTCGCTAAATTCATTTGTATTTTCGAAGAATAAATTTCTAGGGTTTAAATAGAAACAAAACATTTCATATCAACATACAACATCATTGAAACTATCTATCACATACCAAACATAGCTCCACGAAGTTAGTCCACATTTTAAATGCTTAGAAAAATTTAAAGCAAAAAAACAACGAAAAAGCCTCAATGACGTCATTCCAAGCATATTTATATCACAAAAATAAATTTTCCTTAAGATTTTTATTTTGAATAATTAAAGTTTCTAGTGTGATTGTTTAGTAGCCACAGTGGAAAAATTAAATTAAATTGAGATACTTATGTTATTTAAACGGTATTATTTTTTTAAGTTTATTCTTCAATTTTAAATATACTTCTAATCGGATATTTTCTTATCTTCATGGGACTCAGTTACAATTCCTATTTACACATCTATTCCAATGAAATTAATCAAAAATTAGTAACAACCATTTCAAACCAGTACACTGACTTCTTGAACTCTTTTGATGGCAAAGAATGTCTCTCTGGAAGAGTCTTAGGGAAAGGGTTCTTAAGACACGTATGGCTAGAAAAGTCGTGTGTACCACTCAAAATGGCGGGTTATTACCTTTTTCATAAAAAATGTAAGAGGGCATTTCTGTGGTCTTAAAGGAGAATCTTAAGAATTCCGTTTTGTTGGGACTGAATAAAGTGTCAAGTCCGATGGCAGAATAAACAAATGTTTATTTTTTGGTCCGGTATATTTCTGGATTCTTATGTTTTGGCAGTAAATATTAAAGTTATCATGTGAAGTAAATGCTGAATAATAAAACGAAAAAAGTGTGATCGTATTTGCCTATAAACTAAAGCGTGGAATAAACTTTTATCATGATATATATCCCATTTTTTTTATTTAGAGACTGTATTGTGATAATGTTAAGACAATACTCATTGGAGAAATAAATATACATTCTCTTAATTATTATGTGTATGTTTTTAAATGTTATGACACTCCAAGAGTATTTTTTAAATTTTGCCTGGTGATAGGTGTATTCTAATATATTCTATTTATTTTGCCCAAAGCTAAACTAAAGTTAAGAAAATGTATCAAAATTACTCGGTCTGTATTGGTAATTATGTGACAAGTCCCACTTACAGTTCAAATTGTAATTAATTTAAATTACGGAAACTAATGCAATATAATGAGCTCGCTAAAGGTCTTAAATAGCAATAGAAATGCTAAATGAAAATAAATTCTTTTTCGAGCCTCCATTGGTGAATCAATGCCCCGTGGGATTAGAGCACTAATATGAGCATTGACGGTAGGAAAAGCATGAATGAAAGCTGAAAGGAATACGTCATCTGAAGGAAGCCCATTTTAGCACCATTGATGTTTTTTGAAAACTCAATTTCTACACAAACCAAATATTCATTGGTCAGATACGTAGGAAATTAAATTTTTGTCTAGATCTATTACCAAAACTAACCTCACCTGCTAAAATTTAACTTTGTTAGGTAACTATGAATTATTTTCAATATGTCATATAATTTTTAAAAATAATTATTCAAAGTCAAAGGAATAAATATTTACTGCGTATAAATCTATTAAGAGAAATTTTTTAATATAAAAAAGTAATCATTCGATGCACACAAAAAAATTTGGTAAATGTCTGGGAAAAATTTGAAATAAAATATACATTCGCTAAAAAGAATGCTAACTATTTAACTTATAAAACTAACATTAACCATTAAATTTAAATAACCCATACTTCCCGAATGTTAATGATATACCTCTGCCCCACATTACCATTAAGTTATATGTTACCTCATCCACCAGTTCTTATTTTATGTCATTCTTTACTTCTTTCCATAAAATGATCAGTGTCGCAATTTCTTTCCGAATATATCATTGTTAAATTTCAATTTCACAAAAGAAATATATACCCCCGATTAGAATCCATTGTTATAAAATAGAAGTGGCGCGAATGCTATTCGGGTACCCAACCCAAAAGAAGTGAAAATATCAAAAAAGCCCTTTTGAGCACTATACCACTCTTTCGAATGATATACTTCATCCTAGATGGCCAAAACGTAGCGTCATTTCCTATATCCCTGCCCTTAGGATTGTGGAGTAGTGAAAATAACTGATTTCACTCCGCGTTCACGTTTGGAAAAAAAGCTACTGAATCGTAAGCGTATATTTTTGAGAGAAAAAAAAAATCAATGTTTTATTGACAAATACAGCAAAAAAAGTTTGTTTGACTTCAATTAAAAGTGGAGAAAGTTTAATTGGAATGTTTTTATAAAGACGTCCCATTATTATTTTTTTAAAGGAGAGAGGCTTTCAAATTTTGTGTACGTTAATTTATAACTTTAGTCTACTGTAATTTTCGTTAATTTATTTAGCAGGTAATAAAATACTTTTTCAGCAAAATTTGATACTTTTCTGGAAAATAAAGTTTCAATATTTTAAAAATATTCAACAATAAATCTATGTATTGGTTAATAACAGTGATAATTCTATAGAATATCTAGATAAATTAGAAACCATTTATTTTTAAGAATAAATTTGCATTAAAAAGTTATTTTACATATTGCAATGTGTATTTAACTTAGATAAATATATTACTTATTATGAGGAAAAAATTTAATTTACATTTAGTATTTACAGTAAATATATGTAGTTCTTAGTTATAATAAATGTGGATTTTTAAACAAGTTAAAATATATTAATATTTTAATAAAATAAAAAATATCATTGATTTTCAAACTCTAATACACAAATAAATGTTGTTTTATGAATACCTTTAGAAATTTAAAACTTTCGATATATATCTTCTTTATATATTACAATAACTTGAATAATTTCTCATTTTTCTTTTAGGAAATTTCAAGTTTGAATCCGGTAGTTACATTAAAAAAAAAGATGACTGCAAGTCGAAAACAAAAACAGAACAATATTAACGATGAAAAAATAAGAAAAACCATAACACGATAATTCGAAAATCATTTCAATATTAAAATAGCAAAAAGAAGTACGTATAAAATCATTTTTCTTTGTTTAAAGATCCGGAATGTATAACGAAGCACCCATCTGTGTGACATTTCTTCTGCGAAAATAGAAACATCTGACCAATGTTTAAATAAGTCTAGTGTAAAACTTTTTTTGAAAACTTCTGTCAGTTTTGAATTAATTTCTCTGCTACGATCCAAGTCACAAGCGAGAAAGAATTTTAAGCGCGGTAATGGTCCGTGAAGTCAGAGCGGCTAGGAGAAATGAAGAGTATTTTATTCAAAGACTATCTCTTGCAATTTATCATGAGTATGCGTCACAAGTTCGGAATTGCCCAACTCACAAATAGTTTAACTTCGACATAAAAAAAAACTTGCAACATGGAAAAGTTTAAAGTTAAATTTCTATAGGTATATAAAGATAAAGAGGAATTAAATAAGGAAAAGTTACATAGAAAGTTGTCATTCTCTTTCCAAAAAAATATAACAATTAAATAAAATCATTCCGAATATAAATGTACCTTTTGAACTATTGAATTATGATGGAAAACTATATACTATTATTTATGGAGATCAAGATACGTTCGTTTGTATGTTTCTACCACTATCCATCAAGAAAAATTTAGAAAATTTATGCAATATGAATATTTTTTGTAGAATATCTTAAAATCCAACGTGTAAAAGAAAAACGTCTCATTTTTTCAATAAGATTTATGAATCGTACGGCGCGTCAGTAACGTCCGTTTTTAAAGCTTTGTTAAAGCATATATAACAAAATCTATTCTTGAAAAATGAAAGACTTTTTCTAAAAGACCTCTTTTTTGACAGAATAAAACATCTCCTTAAGACATTACCCTAAACCGAGGCCTAAAAAACTTTCAAAACATCGATGTACTTTTTCTTAAGTCTAGTTTTTTAACCGAATCTGAATAAAAGTATGACGAAATAAATCTGAAATACCCAAGGGTATAAACGAAGTATCTTTTTAGGAGTGTTATAAATCATGCAAATAGTATTGCGGAGCACAAAGACAAGTCAACAGAAAGACTGCCAAGTACGTTAAAAAAAGTCACTGCTAAGCCCCTTTTTTCTTCCAAATCCGAAACTGTTGAAATAGCAGGGAGGAATTTGAATAAATTGCTTCGAAAGAATGAAGTAAGGGCGCGGGAGTTGAAAAGAATGCCACATTCGGGAACTCTAATTGATTCGCTAAGCACCTAGGCAGCCAGAGTATCACATAAAATGAACGTGTAATATCCAAAGAATGCTGTTCCCCGCTTTGTTATTGATTGCGTGGGTGGTAGAAGCTAGGAGTGGGGGGCCTTTGGCAAAGGGGTTCCACCTGCAAATTCCAGATACTTGGGAAGAAAGTTTGGATACAAGTCCTAGTTTAATTATGAAGGACCATCAACAAAATAGTTTAAATATAAGTCCACAGTTCAAGAAGACCAAAGAAGTTAGTTTGAAAACGAATCCGAAACTAATTTTCAAAGAATCATTATCCATATTCAAGAAATTTGACATAAAGAGATTTGCTAAAGATTTAGGAAACATAAGGCTTAGAAATGTCAAAGGTAAATACCGCACTCGACGTGGACTAAGTTCCTTCGGTAATGCTGCGCCAACAAATATGAATATCTCCATCCCAGATAATGGTACAGACGAGCACCAAACATTTCGTCTGTCGCGCAACAGAAATCATGATTTGCAGACGAGTCGGAAGGGAAATGGGTCTGAAGATACCGCGACTTTAGATGGTCATGATCTGTCCCATTACGATACAGCATTGAGGGAAAAGGCTGGTACTATCATAAACGACACTGTGGAGCATTTGCGGATTCCGAATATCGAAGAATCACCGCTGATTCAAGAAAATGACGATGGGAGGGATGCAGATGGCTTAAAAATGGTGACACATTCTAGTGATATTTTTACAGATGATCATATGCTTGTCACTCAGAAAGGGGACGAAAGTAATAAAACTGTTATCGACTTTACAGATAATAAAGATGCTGGCTTTAATGCGACTAAGGATTACGTTTCTTTGTCGGCAATCCACGAAGAAGGGAAATTTGATGACTTACCACGAGAACATTTGTCAGAAACCAAACGAATTGATAAAGAACAGTCCTCTACTGTACCCAGCATAGACAAAAACGCAATGAATCACAACAAAACGAGGACACTACCACATGCAAGACGAACAAGCACCAGGAAAGGTAATAAGGACCGCACGAAAACGGAGAGACAAAAAAGTTCATCTACTCATCATCGATCTAAGTCAGGGTTTAGTTCTACCGGTTCATCAGTTTCAATGCCAAAGCAAACAACTATATCAACTACAAAACATACTCCCATGCAAAAAGACAGTGTTTATACATTAACAACTTCATCAAGTAAAGCTTTATTAGACAATGATGAAGTGAAAATAAAAGAAGAAAGTAAAATTTTCAAAGCAGAAGGCATTTTAAAAAGCGTCTTGCCAAATATACCGCAAACATCTGCGGTAACAACACCTGATTCTCATATGAATGATCCACCATTTCGTGGTCCCAACGTTCCACAGGAAGTTGACCGTTTTCTTAAAGAAAAAGACAAGACAAAAATCAGTTACTTTAAACCTATTAGTAAGAGTGGATCACCATTGTCTCAGTCTTTAAATGTTGACGTGGAGTGGAAATACGCAATGCAAACATGGGGGATAGCATGGGAATGTCACTGTTATATTACAGGGTCACTTTTTGCTGTTATTGTAGTATATTCATTAATAAGTCTATTAAGAGCTAAAACATTCATAACATTACTTAGTACTGGCTATTACACCACTACAAATTTAATTATATTTTTTACTTGCTTAATGAGAGCTTTTTACCTCTTATATGATCCGTACAACTTGACGAAAAAGTACCCCGAATCTGTATCTCGTTTTCTTTCAAAGGTAACTTTACCATGTCTCACTTCTATATTTTGTATTCTTTCTTTGTCACTTCTGAATTACACGCAAACCCAATTTTTGTCGACGAGATTTCAAAGACCTCTTGCTTTAGGTATCTTCATTACATTTATATTTTCTCTTTTCGTGACACTTGAAGTACTCTCAAATATTATGAACATAAGCAGCTTCATTCTACTGGCATGCTACTTGATCATCATATTTTGTGCTTGCCTCGCATCATTGTGTTACATTTTTATTTTCAAGAAGTTACATCACAGAGCTTTGAGGAGGCAAGGAGAAATCATCCGCGTCACCTTTACCAAATTGCACATTGATGGTGCACAATTACCAAAAAGACTCCCCAAACCGACTCTTAGTCTGGCAGTCAAGTTGGTTATGGTCAGTGCTTTCGTTCAGATCCTTTTGTGCTTCTTATCCCCGTACTCTGTTGGGTTTCTTCGGGGACTATTTCCTGGTGCAGCTGTTCGCAGTCCATGGTTCTGGTGGGGATACCAACTGACTTGTAGAATACTTGAACTATTGATGTGTGCAACGCTGTCGTTTGTTGTTACTCAGCCTCTGAAGCACTACGAAATTGAAGATGGCACGTTTTGTAGCTTACTGATGTGGTTCCCGTGCAGCTCTTTCGTGGAATGCTGTAGTAAAGAGGACATAGTGGACTTTGAATCCCATTCTGACAACTATGCCAATCCTATGGGTCTGTCAGGAGATGGACTCACGGCGACTGCTAACTCCAGACGTCTTCAAACCAATTCCTTGCCTACCTTTCGGACACCTCTGACTGAAAATGATTCTACTGTGCCAATGAGAACTTTGCCTTGCTCTGGGAGACATACAAACTACACAAGTGCTCTGTCTTTACTTTCATACTACAGGTACGTATGAGTTACAGTACGTATAAGTGGAATGCTATTTTCGTTCTTAGATCATATTCAGATATTTATACTATGATCCTGCCAGGGTATACAATTCTGATAAAATAATTTATTTTCATTAAAGTTTCTTTACTGATAATTAATGACATGAGATAAAGTAATTAAGTTCTGTATATTATTTCAATTAAATGAGACGGCTCAGAACAGGTATGGGCACACTTTGCTAATTTGTTAGAATGTTACTATAAAACAACACCAAAAGAAATTTCAGTACAAAATTTTGTGTTCAATTTACTTTTTATTCTTTTTATGTTAGAGTTGTAAATAAAATAAACGATCTGTCGGAGAATGTTGTAATGCTTACAATAAAATTATTTTTAAATTGAAGTTAGACAGACACACTGGGATACAATTGGAGGACTGTAAACAGAATCAAACTTGTTGGGCTCCGTGGTCTGTTATTAGTCATCTACTTTTGTATTTGCGCAATCTAAAAAAAACTCCTCGGCGCAACAGCCCATTACTGGGCCAAGGCCTGCCGTGCCCAATTCAGCTTTCGTGGCCAAGGGCTATGGGGTGCTAGACATATGTCCCGGTTAGGTGGTCAGCCTCACGCGGGACCCCCAGTGTTTTGCGCAATCATTTGCAAAGAAACCATTTAGAAAAACTTATACTAATAAATTGTTGGGTTGAGGAAAAAATAACTAAGTTGAGGAGATGAGGCAATTTTGTTTTACCTAAATCTTTTAACTTTAGACTTAAGGAATAAAAATAATGATGAGTTTTAATCAAATACCGCAATTTTTTTATTTCAATGAAAAAGCATCATTTTTTTCAAACAGAAACACGTGCTTATTAAAATTGATTATGTTATAGGTGTCACTAGAAATATTGGTTGAGCCTGAAATATTTTATAAGTCTATTACCGGCAGTTATTTGAGAAACGGGCATTATGTTTCAATTTTATTAAAAGCCATAATTCCTTGAAAGAGTTACCCATTGTCTTAATGTCGTAACTGACGTTTATGTAACTTTCGTAATCATTCAGATAAAAAATTGCGATATCTTTATGACCTAATACTCTTCAAATAGCAATTTTTATGTCATACAAGAATTTCTTATAGAAACCATTTGATAATAAACAAAAACTACTTATTTTCAAAGGCATTGGACTTTTATTTCCGAAATGTTATTTTCTTTTAAGATTATAGTTTTTAAACGATGTTTACTGGGATATAAATGTTGTTTAAAGTGAAAAAAATTATAGTATATTTTATATATTATTCTTTATTATAATTTACGAGAGAAAATATATCAGCTAGTTTAAAATTTAACGAAAAATGCAATTTGTGTAAATAAGTATTTGCGAAAATAAATTAAAATAAGTATATAAATCTTGTGTTGTATTTTTATTGTTTTAAAATTTAAAACGTGCTAAGAAAAAAAAATAAAAAATCCTTTTAAAAATAAGAAGTTTGACTTCTATCAAAATCAAAATACTATGAATATTAGAAACTGTATTCTTACACGATCGTATATATTTTTATTTACACACTAATTTCTGGTTACATTTTTACGACAAAACTCTCTCAAGTGTTTTATAAATATATAATATAAGTATGAAGAAAACTTTAGTCACTCAATTGTTCAAATGAATAACAAATTGAGAAGGTAAGTTTTTATTTCCTCTTTACAAATGAAGCATAAAATATAAAATGAAGTCATTTGAATATTAGAATTACCACAAATTAGGTAGGCATTTTTATGAAAACGGAAATTAGCTATTTTAATGACATGAACTATCTAAAAACAGTAAGTAATTAGTAATGTAAAACAGACATTTTTTATAATAAATTATGATTTCAAAAATATTTTATTTTATTCACCTTATGTTTTGAACAAGTATTTCTAAAGAGTAGTAGTTTAACAAGTATTCCTAAGAGAGTACTCCACAATAGAAAATAAGTAGTTTTGGCAGTATTCTGGGTGAAAAATAGTCATTTCAAGCTAGAGATGCTACCTACAAATTTACCGACTCATAAGATAAGAAAAAAATGGTTTCTTATAGAAAATTATAAGCATTTATTTCAGGCTGAAATTCTAGCAAATGAAAGTCAAAAGTTTGAATCACAAGAAATTAGAAATTTATTCATAATTTGATACATAAAAATTTATCATAACCTTTAAAATATACTTTTAATATAAAATTACTATAAATCACAAATTATTAAATTTGATTTCTGTTTTTTTACTGTTTTTAAGTTTTAAAACAATAAGTTATTAAGTTTTCAAAATAATAATAATTGGCTAAAGGTGTAGTTTCGTATAATAATTTTCTTGTTACTTTAATATATGGAAAAGAATTTCCCTTTGAAACTATTATTTCAAAAATTATTTTAATTGATCGGACAATTTTTGTGTTTGAAGAAATAATTTATCGACAAATATTGTATGTATATTTAAGAAAAAAAAATTTTTTAAATAACAAAACTTTTCTTTTAAAGCTAAATTGATGAAACAGAATATTTAATTTTTCTGTTTTTTTTTTCTGTCATTTTTGTTGAAGTTTTTAAAAAAAACTCTAATCACGTAAAATTTATGTCTGTCCAATTATTTAGGGAAGGCTGGAGCTAATTTTTCAATGGAGAAAGTTTTCCATCTGCTTTATATTGGAAATGAGCCGTTAGGGGACGCCAACAAATGGCTTTTTGTTTATGAAGTAACACTTCAACCACAGAATCTTTCCTCAGATCGTGTTGTAGTATTGTCGTTAGAGAAGTCTTTCAACATTAAGTAACTTTTCATGCGCACATCAAGACTAAAATTACTATTATTAAACTTAATGTTTTATCGTTGCGTGTAAATAAAAAGTAGTTACTCTTTCTCTACGTAACTACGTATTTGTTTACCAAATAACCTGAAACTCAAATCGTCAAGTTACTATTAAAGTCAAATTATGGCAATGAGGCAGGTTTTCCGGATGGACAAACTATTATCGCGGGGTACGAATCCCAACAATGCCTCGTAGGTAAACTTACCCAACCTTTATAACCTAAATTTGCTAAAATTTTAAATGTGTTTTAATATATAACCAAAATATATAGCCATGAAGTTACAAATGTAAGAACATGTTGTGTTCAAGATTAAAATTGCTTACATAGTAATAAAAAGAAGCTGACAGAAGTAATCTTAAGAAACTATAAGGACTTCCGCTTAAGTAACTATCAGGAAAGAATGTAGTAGCAGAGAAGCATAAAAAAAACTCAAATATTCCGCATAAATCGTGAACACGCTTGCACTGTAAAAAATAATGTATCGTGTTATACAAAAATTTGAAGTCACTTGGTAGGCAAAAAAAATGGGAAGCATTCTCATCAAATCTAAGTGCATGCGATAACTCTGAATTTTTGCAACCTTCAACTATACTTTAGGCAACCACTAGAAAAGAGCATCAAACTATGGCTCCACAAAAAGGGAAGTTACACAATTCGTTTGAGTTCATTGCGATCCAGAGGATTATATGACCTTTATTAAATTTATATTTGGTATAATTAACTGGTATTTACTGCAATATTTTTTTATCTATTTTCTGGACATACACTTCTTGGATATATAAGTTTACAAGAAAATGTGCGTAAAATGACAAAACATTTTTTTACCGTGTGTTAAATCTTTTTTTATGATAGTTTGAAAATTTGCAATATGCATTTTCGGCTGGCTGGAAAAATGTACCCAATATTCGAGGTACGTTTACTAGCTCAACATGCTTGCATCTAACCACTTGCTGCCAAAAACTGTATTTACTTTTTGGAAAAGTAGCATTGCTAGTATGAAGATAAAAGTGTAGTTAAGGCAATTATATCCTGTTCTTCCCACAATAAATAAAAGCAAAAATATACACTAAAAAAACAGAGAAAACTTGCTCCGGTGTTATCTTCTAAAGTTTCTAGAACAATTTCAGTATTTTAAAAATCTTATTTATATTTTTTTCTCTCCCCATCCAATTAAGAGCTAACTACCCTACCCTATAAAATTATCAAGGAAAAAAAACTTTTTTTAAAGCATGTACAATTTGTTTTGAACTCTGATACTTTTTGGCTACCCATCAAGTTTCATTCAAATTATTTTTTTTTTCTTTTCTTCCTAAAGTTTTATAAATGTTTTTTGGTTCAACAAAACGAAGAATACGAATAGGGTTTTTGTTTTTTGATAGAAAAAGTGTTTTCTTTGATATCAGAGCGACAATTGTTTAGGTTAAATAAAATGTCTGAATGTTGTGCGTGATTCATCTGCTATTCTAAAGAGCTTAAAAAAGTTTGGTAACTTTTCACTATAAAAGAAACTTGAAATTCTGTTTTAAAATTCAATAAAAGGTAAAATTCGAGATATTTCAGGTTGAATTTATATATTTATGCAAAATATTTCTGTTGAAAATCAATAGATTCATTTCGAATACCTACGATTCAGAAAAATGTTAAAACGGAGTTTTGTCGTTACAGAAAGATGCGCCAAGACATGAAACTCATTTTGTATCTGGTCCAAAATTTCCATTTTTCTAAGCAATGCGGGAAAAATGGAACATGAAAAGTTTAATACATTTCCAAAGAAAAAGCTGAGCATTCTAAAAGTAAATACGAAAAAAGGAAATAAACGATAAACATACTGGTTTAATAAAGTAAAAAAAAGTTATGTTTCTGATAAAAAAAATTATGGTGATACTAGATGTTTAATAAACTAAAAAAATCTCAAATTTACCACTGGTATGAAATGTTCTTCAATAAGTGATAACATTAGGGATAACATTAAATATCATATATTCACATTTTTCTTAATCAAAATCATCTCTAATGTTTTTAATACTTTTCTAAAACATCAATACTTACCATTAAATTCATAAACTTGAATATATAGCATCACGTTTTGAAATAAACTGAAGAATTATCGAACATTTTCTTGAAATTGAAATATCAAATTACCTACATCAACAACATTTTTTAAAGCACGGCAGGTTTTATCCACTCCAGCCCTATTAGCGTAAAAGGAATACGAAATCCCATTCTGAATATAAATATGTCAGCTTCATATAAATACAAAATCTTCTCTGCCTCGAGTATTTGAAAGCCCAGCCATCACGTTTCTCGTAAAATTTTAAAACCTCTACGTGATAATTGTGAATATTTTGAGGACGTTACCCCAATAGAAAGTGACATAATCGATTTTCCAATAGAAGAGATTTTGTTACATAGGTTAAACAAAAATGTAACTGACAAAACGTTCAGGAAGTTATATTTTTTAGGCCAAAAAAGTTGAAAACTTTAACTTTATCTTCACTTTAGTTATTCACCTGTATAAACGCGGTACGTCTAATTCTTCTGCCGCCTTGACTTAAGTAGGGCTGCTAGATTTAGATTTTGTTTTTTCTCAGGTCTGTTTAATGACAAATAACATTCAAACAGTCGATTTGGATAGCAAAATGAAATTATAACCAGTCTATTACAGTGAAAAAATTATGGCTCACATTTTTTTCTTATCTAAAAATTTAAATTTCCAGCTCTGTTTCACGTTGTATTATTTTTTGTCCAAACAATCATCCAAGCTTAAAAAACAGCCAATTAAACTAGGACTAATTGACTTTTGGGGCCTGAAAGCTGAGTTGTTGGCCTATTCCTTAAAATAAAACGAATTCGTGCAACTCGTGCGTAGGTGTGCTCAACTCTAAAAGGAATGCTTGAACGCGGCTTTATATTGCAAAGCGTATATAGAGCTCTGTAAATCATGTAGAAAGTGTCAACTGGAAGAATTTCCAAATAAAACCATAAGCTATAGTATTCATTTTCAAGCAAACTTTACACTAAGATAGTTTCACGTAAGTTACAACTTTGTAAAATCCATGAAACGATTTCCTAAATAAGAGAGGGGAGATATTTTTGCCATAAAACACGCTTCTTCTGAGAAACGAGATATAAGAAATATTTTTCCAATGCTTAAATGCATATTTAAATGAATTGTTGAGTTTCTTTTTTTATTATTTCTAACAGCGGAAAAATAGAATTTAATGGATTTCTTTTGGTTGTTTCTTTGGCTATTTGAAAATTAAACGTTCCACCATATCATCAAATAAGATTTTTAGATTACATTTGAAATAAAAGACGAAATTAATTCTATTCTTCATTATGCTACAAAAGCAGTTGGCTCAGAAAAGCTAAAAAGGCCATAACTGTAGGATTTTTTTAAGTTGGAGATATACAAATTCAAACTACGAAGATACAAACCTTAAAAGGAAAAAGCTGACAAATTAGCTTAAAATGTAACTCAACCTTTTTTAGACGCAACTATAAATTCAGTTATACTAACACTTTAGGGACACTGTCATATCGTCGGTCGTATGATAAAACAACGAATGTGCAAAACCTCAGAGATGGAAAAGTGGATACTGGTAAGTCCACGGTTTTCAAAAACCGCATAATTTGCACATTCGTGGTTTTGTCATTTAACGCACGATATGATATTATAAGTAAATAATCTAAGTTATTTTTAGTACTAAAATCTCTGAAAATCAAACTTTTAATACACATTTCACTTTTTCATTTGTAGGTCTAAGAGAACTCTGAGCTTGTCCACAAACGAAGGTCTGGAGGAGCTGGAACGAACACTCTGCAGCCAGACTGCCTCTTCAGATGGTAGGAGCAGTCTTCTTCGACCAGCCTCAATGCTTTACAAAGAAAAAGGTTTCATTCGTTTCCGAAGAGAAACAGATCCAGAACAACCGATGGAAATGAGCGACGAAGATGACCGTACCCATGAGGAAGTGGACACCAGTCTCGAAGACGCAGATTCTACCAAAGGCAATGTCGGATCCAGCTTTCACTCTTTACTGGAAGGAGACATAGTTCAGAACACACTATCTCCTTTCTTCCAGAACGGATACAAAAGGAGGTTTAGGAAAATGAGTCGAATTTCAATTGAAACCACTGACTACAGCGCTGATGTGTCTTCTGACCAACTCAGCAATGTGGTGAACCTTCGAAATGGGCTGTCATCCAGCGCCCTAGATTTCCACACCAGGAAGTATGGTAGCACTTGCAGTTCTGAGAGTGCTGCGAACAGTTTCGATGTGACTTTTTTCTTGAACAGTGCTTCTTCACCTGAAATGCAAACGCCACCAAAGAGTACTACCCCAGCGTCATTAAATATTTGTTCTGCTTATCGAAGTGAAACAGAAGACGACAAAACCTCGAGTGTAGAGGGCCACGAAGTTATGCTACGCAGTGTATCACCCATCGTAACTAGAGCATCATCTGGCAGACTATCTCTAAATCTAAACCTTCATGCTGCTAATGATACAAATCTATCAAGTGGTCACGTGAATGTAGCATGTGGCACTGAAGACATAACGCCAGATTCTGCTGTATATCTCGATCTTCATCTATCGAGAGAAAATACAATGAGTCCTCATAAGCCTCTTTCTCTGAATCATCACCTTCCACAACAACAGTCTCCAGTGGATTCTACAACCAAGTCTACTGACGGAATCAGTCCTTTGACCCCAGAAACTGCATCTGAATCGTCAGTTTCTCCTACAAGTCAATCCCTCAGTGAGTTAAGGACAAGCAACTCCTACGTAGTATCTCGAGCTCGTAAAAGCTCTCGAGGGCTGTTGTGTAAACTAAGAGGATCTACATTTTCACTGAACGCGGCTTTTTACGGTTATGAACCACTTGAGCACGTTGAAACTGCAAAAAGCAGAGGAGTTTTTGAAAGATCCTCTAGACCTGTATCTGAAGGTCAGTTGGAAATGGAGCCACATATAACACCCTTAGGGGAGCTCTGGAAAAGAGCCACTGTATCAGGGTCCGGCTTGTTGGGTGACAGTGGACTGCTTGGAGACTGTGGTGTAGCCCTGGTGGACGTTGCCTCTCAGACTGAAGAAACCGAACTAAGTGAATGCCCCAACAAGCATTGTAAGCACTACACAAAAGCATGCTCTGAAACTGAAACTGAGTCACTCCTTCCTTCGAATCAGTTAGTGAATTTTCGCAAGTGAGAGACACGGGGGAAGATATCATGCCACAATTGCACGTGAAGAGCAAAAGAATCTTTTGCTAAAATTTCTAGATAGGACTGAAAAAGGAAAAATCATATTTTAGCACTTAAGGCATGCTGAGCACTGTACTTTCGTATAATTGCTAATATGTTTAGTTATTCACCTGCAATTCGTAAAATATACTCTGATAATTGCATATTGCTTTTCATGTTCACTTCATCAATGTATAAAAATAATCAAACACTTTTACTCATTCTATTATCATATTCCCCCCCCCCCCCCCATCTAGTGTAAAGAAAAATATTAAATTATTAAAACTTCTCCAACGGAGATAAAATTTGTTTCGAAATATTTCAACGTTCTAAAGCTCTTGGCGCGTTACAAGTTGTATGATATTACTTGAAGCAGAATGTTATAAAAACAATCAATTTATCATTTGATTACGTAGAAGATACTTATCATTTTTGAACATATATCATGTGCTCAATCAATTTTCATTTTCTCGTGTTTGAGTTAAATGCTAGTTATGAGTTCTGCTGCTTTAACGTACGTCAAAATTTATTTACAAAGTACCGGTTTAGCATCTTTTACTTGATAAATAAAAGAATCGTAAATAATTAAACCATTCCTATTATTTTTGCCATTAGTAAATTGTTTGAACAGATCAATAAACATGGCTAACAACGCAATTTTGAAGTAGTCTTAACGTGAGGATTTAACAGATACTCTACACTTAGTTTCTACAATTAATATTAAATAGTAATCCATTCATAGACATTCTGCAACGTAGAATTGTGTTTCTGAAAATCCTGTAAAATGTCACTGTAAAGATCTCAATCCAACAATAATTAAAACTAACTGATGAAGGGATTTGAATGGCGAAATTATCTTGTAACCCTCAATTTCACAAAATATTTCCTTTTACTGCTAAATATGTCTTATTTATTCAATAAATATTGTATACCTCGTTAATTTTAAATAGTTTTGATCATTTTATTAACACACTAAAATATATTTAATATACAACTCAAATATTATTTTAATTCTTACGAAAGGACTTTTGTATCCTAACATTTCTAATGTGAATTGCATGATAATCATTTGTAAGGAAAACTTATATAACTATTAATTAGAAAACAGATTAACTTCAAGCTACCAATTGAATTTTTTTGTTCGGTACAATTGTTTAGTAATTTCAGTATTTGGCTTTTTACTATACGTTTGAAAATCTATGTGCGACTTTTGGTAACATAAAACTTTTTTTTACAAGAAGGATTTTAATGTTATGTAATACTTTTTTTTAATAGTGTGATATCTATATTTCATCTTAATGCCAAATATTTTGTTAATAATATGTATTATTTCCGTTGGGACGGCAAAACTTAAATTTTATACTAAGTAATTCTATTTATGTTTTGTCAGTTTAAGTTGTTTTTAATGTGTATAGTAGGACCATGTTTTTTTTGTATAAATTATCTGTAAATAGTCATTCGAACATATTTATCGATGTACATTCCAGATGGAAATTTATTACACGTTATGATTTGATCTACATCAATTAGAAGTATTTATCTATTTATCATAGCTGTTTTAGAATGAATTAAGGAATTATGTAATTGAATACCTTCTGGTATTAAATTTTACGTCTAAAACCAATTTTAGCATATTTAGCTTCAATGACTTTTCATAAATTCTTAAAAGTAAAATATAATTAGAGTAACATGTAACATATTGAAATTTTTAAAAACGCAAAGTAAATTTTTAGCTGTACACATAACGCATTTTACATTCAAACTCATGTATTACATATATTTTTCTACTTTATATTAGAACTAAAATTTCATTTAAAACAAAGTTATAACTAAATAAACAGTCAATAAAAAAAATTATCTGGTTTTTGATAACCCAAATAATTTTTTTAATCGTATAACTATCAAATCTAAGCAAGTAATGAAGCAAGTTCGCCAATAGAACATTTTATAATCACTATTATTTGCTCATTAATAATATAAATATTGTAGCAATTTTAACATTCATAAGTGTAAATACAATAAATAAATATTTAAGATCGTTTTGTTGATAATCCTTCGGTAGAAATTTAAATTTTTAGTATAACGTTACAAGAGTAAAAAGTTTGTAATTATTTTTATTTTAAAAATTCGAATTTTCTACACAATTACATTTTAAGAACAATTTAAGAGAATTTATTCAATGTATATTTTTTGTCAATAGGTTTAATTTTTTTAAAAACTATTTTAAAAAATACGTTATACCAAATACATGTTTTTGTTCGTCTAGAAATAAAAATTGACAATTATCTTTTCAAAACGAAATGTTTTGCATATATAGATTTGTAAAACGTAATTTTCTCAATAATATTCATAATTTTTTATAATTATTTGCATTTATAACATTTATTAACTATTATTTAACTACTCAAACTACTTGTAAAGAAAATAAGTACATGTTTGTGTATTATGTATTAAGAAATATTTTTTATTATTATGTGTTAAAGGATAAATTTTTAGTTATGCTAATTCCCAAAACATTCCATTTTCCGCACTAAAATAAAAAGTTTAATTGCTAATTGTATGAATATTTATTGATGATTTTGAATATAATAAATGTTTCATGAAATTTACAATCTAAATGTTATTTGTCTACCTCAAAAACACGACTGAACACAAATTAAATTATTATGCAAACGAAACACTATAAAATTAAAAAAAATTAATAATCATTTGTGCGATATCATTTTATCTAAATTTAAAAAGTTATTTTATGAAAATGATTTATTTAAGACAATTCTTCATGAGCAATAATAAATTAGTGCGCTGGATACACATTTGGTCTTAGTTTTTTCGATTTTATTTAAGTGATTGTTTACTGGGAAAAATGATACATTAAAAATTGAAATTAAGGACATTTGAATCAAGCCTTTAAATTGAAGGCATCCAGGACAACTGGCACTTTAACTAAAAAGTGACGTTTATCCCATTTTGATAACATAATTTAATCCTAACTTTTTCACAAGCTATGTAATATTCTTGTCATTTTAATCTTATTTTATCATTCATTAACCTCCTGACACCATAGCAAATACTACATGCCTTCTTTGAACAAACAAACTTTTGTATTTTTTGTAATTTATAGTTCTTTATAAAAAATATATTCAAAACGCCTTTAAAATTTATTGCTGTATAAATCGTGCTGTATAATCGTAGGGTGCAAATCCATCCTCAGTTTGCAATTTTTTTTTGGTTTAAAGTTAACTCAGTTAAAAAAAAAATTAAAAACAGAACATTAAACGTATTTAAGTGAAGTCAAAATTATCTTTTATTATTTTTTAAAAATCTGTATCCAAATCTTATTGCACATTTTGCACTCCAAAAATCGCCTGGAGATGTGTCCGTACTTTATGAACTTGAATTTATAAATTTCAAACAAAAGTAAAAACAGTATTTTTACCGTAAAATTTTTAATTGAGATATTTTGAGATACAATTTTAACTCAACTTTAAAGTGCACAAAAGGTCAAACAAATATTATTGTAGAATATCATCACAAAATAACTGCATTCTTTAGAAATTCAAATATTACACTTTTTCGAAGTTTTTTTTTCTCTCTTCTTAAAAGGCAAACGCCATACTGACGTTAGAAATCTCAAACAAATTACGATTCAAATTAGTTTCTTTTCTTTATTTAATTACATTTACTTCATAAAAATGCTAATGCAAAGCCCTCGGAATGGAAAATAAAACAGTATTTTTTGGTAAAGGTTCATAATAAATGAAGCAAAATCACGGAAACTTTCAGATTTAAATAAATTTCATTAAAAGGATATTAAAATTGGCCTGTCAACATTTCGAGTATATTTAGCTATGGAAAACTTAAAAGTGCTACGTAGCTACATATTTAAGGTTACTTAGTTTTAAAGTTAACAAAGCAGGATAAGTAAAATACGTCTTAAACAGATCTTCCAAAAGACTTGATGTTAATGGAATAGACTAAAATTAATACACAAACTACCATGAAAATACATGCAACATTTGCAATATGTCGATGCTTTCACTTACTATGATGTCAAGATTTTTTAGGAACAATTACCATTAGAAACCTTAAATTCACTTTAATAAAAAATAACCATATAAATTAAAATTCCATGTTCGATGTGACAAACGTAATATATAAATAAAACTTAATTTCAAATTACACTTGTATTCTCCTGGTACATTTAAAAAACTTGCTAAGTAAAAACTTATACATTCAGCACATAAACTTCAACCCATAAAATAAAAATCAGTTGAAAGAAACAATACAATAATTGGCTATTGATATATAATTAAAAATAAAATATTGAAAAAAGTAATGTAGATTTAACTAACTATAATATTCTTTTTAAAACTAAAGATCTCTTTATAACCTTTTCATAAAATGTAAACACCATAACACAGGAAATGTAATAATATTCTTTTATAAAACAAATTAACTCATATAAATTCCTTTTAAAATTATATGTTACTTAGACATATTTTCAAAAATAAAAAACTTAATAGAGTGAATAAAAAAAGTGCACAGTCATTTACAAGATGTAGAAGGCGCCCTGACTTTTGATGCGAAAACATAAAGACTCTATTTCCATTTAAAACTCCTTAATACATATTCTGAGCGAAAACTCTTTGAGTGTGTCTTGAATACTAAGTAGCCTGCCCCACGTCAAAACCTATTGTTATGAAATCTTGCGTCTTTTGCAAGAATAAATTAAATTCCAATCAAAATATTGACTACCTAAGGTAACAATTTACACTCGCCATACCGAATATGTAAAATATGCAGCTACATCCAATTTGAGTACGTTGGAAGTGGTCATTGAATTTAAGAAATCACATTCACTACTCAAAACAGGAAGTTCTAATAAAACTTTAAACAAGCTTTTATTTCTAAATAACAGCTTGTTTTAGTCGTATAAGAACGTATTCTCAAATTACAGTGTTTGGATGTATATTTGATTCATAGCTATTTTCCGGGGAGAGCTATTCCATTTGTTTTCGAGGCTAAAGAATGTGGAAAGGTCTTGAATTTTTTACAGAAAAAGAACAGGATTATCAAGGTTAGTTTCTCTCAATCTATAAATCAGAGAACTATTTCGAGAATACAATTCAATTAGCCCACAAACTAGAAGCATTCGCCCGATCGCAATCTAATCTCAACTGAAAAGCTTATACGAGTAATTTTGTTCTAGTATCCATGGCTTTTTCTGGATTGGAATGGGGGTTTCTCATGTTGAGGAAACTCAATACAGTAGTTTAATAAAGCTGTAACTTATAGTTTTGCCATCACATTTTGGGTTTTGGGTTTTGGTTAAATTGACGTCACACTAGAGTTAGATTTATTGACGATGGGCTCTCTGTAAGTTTGAGCCTGTGTGGAATAAAGATGCCGACACTTTAACTGGCATCCAACGAACCTTTGAATCGACATCGTACGCGGTACCAGAACTTTAGCGTACAAAAGACTTAACTAGTACCAGTCACATATACATGGCATTATTTATTCGTGAGATTTTTTTGCATAATCCGTTTGTATGATATTGGAGACCAGGACTTTCGCCTAATAAAAGCTTGTATAAAAATCCTTATCGGAGAGAAAATATGTATGTAGTAAGAATTACATTTTTCTACTTTCAGTTGCTTATGTTATAAGAGTGAAAACATATTGGTAAGGCGTAGAAAAAAACTTGTGTTCAAACAATTACAAGTGGAACACAAGTACTGTGTAAAAATGGCAACATAACAATATTGTGCTTTTTCAATACAAAAATTGTGTTGATGACATACAATCACAAATTTGTGTTGCTCCAACACAACTAACGATCGCGAGTGGAGACAATTATTATATCCAGGCGTGATTGCGCAGACTGTAAACTCTATTGTTTTCTAAAATATGTATTCCAAAAATATAAAATTTATTTTTAAGTATCGTATTATATATTTTTAAGCTTTAGCATAGCTTTATTTATCAGAAACACATTAAAGATCAGTTGCTGAACTACATTTCGAAAGAATACTTGCGTTCTGCGCTATGAACAAATATTTTGTACTAATCGTGCATTAGTATTTGATCGTAACACATTTTTTCTATTCTTTCAATACAACTTGTATTAACTGGGGAAAACACAATTCTATGTAATGAAAGTCAACATATTTTTTTTGAGTGTGTCAACTGTTAGGATAGGTTAGTTTGAACTGTCGTCGCACTAGAGCAACACGAGGGCTATTGGCGAATGGCAACCGTTAAGTCTTCAGATCGAATATGGTCTTCAGCACTAAAACAAACCGATAATGTGTGTTAAAAACCTTATTATACGTTTATCCGACCCCATTATCTGAAAACTTATCCGTGTAAAAGAGCTGGTGTACATTTTCACCGTGGTCAAATGTCGCAATGCTCGTGCGTTTTCGCTGGAAATGTGTGTTCCCGCTCAGGTGTTGAAATAGTCGCTAAACCGCTGTTTGGAATTAAGTATCTTTCGAGGCTGTGTTATAACTCGGCAAAGAGGCTAGAAATCCACACCCAGAAGCATTCCCAAATTCTATCATTAAAAATCTTTTAACGAAAAAAAATACTCAAAATCAGTTGGATGTCGATAACATTTATTTCAGACCAACACAAATGCATGCAACTTTTTTAAGGAAACGAGTCGTAAGCAACCATAAGAAATAAGTTTGAAAACAAAAACCAAAAATATTGCACTGAAATGTAAACTTTAAAATCTTATTGGATGTATGAAGTGACGTTTTCTCTTTCTTCTTTACATCGTTGCAATAAAATTCATAATAGCCTGAAAAAAATAAACTAGAATTCTAAAAATTTGTTATTAACAAAAATGTAAAAATTTCAAATATTTTTATGTTTCAATGAATGAATAATGGATATTTTAATAACAAATATTTGAATTTTTTTATCGTATAATAATTGTTTATGCTTCCACAAAATTAATTTACATCCATAACAAGTTTGGAACTAAAAAAACCTAAAGAAATTATATTAGGTTCTCATAAATGGTCAGAATTATCTATTGTTCCAAAATTACAATTTGAAGTAAAATAAAAATTCGTTAAAACTGAAAGTTTTTAAAGAAAATCATTCCTTTGTTGAGTTTCGTGTATTCAAAAAGAAAATTTACAAAAGCTTCTTAATCACCAATGTAGGTATTTTTTTCATAAGAGTACTTTTCATCCATACTTTCATTAAATAAATGTTCCTTATTATTTATATAAGAAAAATAATCAATATTCAGTTCTTATTCTTAAGTCTATTAAGTTGAAGACAAAAACCGACTCGACTTTTTTTCCATATAATCTCTAGGACGTCAACGTCAATAAAATTCAAACCTGGCTATTAGTACTCAAAAATTGAACAGACGCAAATTCTACGTTATTCAACGTTATTTTGAGACAAATTTAAAAACTAAATTCGTTTTAAATAGTTTTTTATTATAAGTGTTAAAGGATTAATTATACATCTAACACAAATTCAAGCAATTAGTTACCTGAATTGAAGTAAACTTAAAATAATTATAATTTGTTTCAGCGATTGAAAATCATTTGTCTTCGAAATTTACATGTTGCATGATAATTATATAATTTTAAGTGCATACATCACTTGGGCTGTATTTTTTCATTTGATAATCAATATTAATAAAAATTTATAAAATTTGTTTTATAGACAGTTAAATAGGTAGTTGAATAACAAATAATTCTGATAATCAGTTTATTATATATATTATATTTATAAAATTAGATATAAAAACTTGTTAAATAGGTGCAAATATTAACTAAATAATTGATATTAAATTGTTGTAAATCAGTCAAATAAATCCCGAACTCAACAGAATTAACAATTAATCAATGTTGTCGGCTCGTCACTTGACTGTGGTTTTAAATTACGACGCCCGTAGCCAGTAGCCCTCGTGTAGTTCCAGTGCGACGAAAATTCAAATTAAACTAACCTTACAAGTAATAAATTACATGATTCTTTACTAAATAACATAAAGCTAATAAATACGCACTCATACCCTTTTATTCTTTATAGATAATACCAAAACCCACCCCCAACAATGTCGTAAATGGTAACTCATTGCGAACCAACAATACTCCTCTATAAATTCCAACCAACATCTCCCAGAAGTTTTACTAAGTCAGTTACTCACCAGCGAAGGTTTTAAGTGTACTTCAGCTTATTAAAGACTCAATTACTGCCACTGAGGAGGATACTACAGGTTTCTCTACCACACGCGATTACCACAGAGGATCAGCCTTATCAGGAAGATAAAGCCAAGCCTGTGTTTTTTGTAGTTAATTACTCCAGAGGTACTTTGAGACTGGCGCTGTGGAGGAAAAATGCCGTGTTATTTTAACGTGTTTATTCATATTTAATATTGGCTAGCCTAAAAAGATGTCTTTCTTGAATCTGATGACCCAAAAACTTAAAGAACAAGTTAAAATAACTTTTTTTGCATTAAATTACGTTCTTAAAAAGAATGCCTAAAGTGGAAAGGTAATTTTAATAAAATATGTATTACTAATGTTTTAATTATTGGTGTACTAACTTAAGATGAATGTACATTGTACATAGGACCACCGTGTACCTAAGTTCTCTGCCTTTAATTTTGATAATATTTGGTTCTAAGTGTGGCTGCTTATATGAGTGAATACTAACTTCACAATTGCCTTCATTTAAACTTACTTTTAACACGTGTAATAAATGACTATTAGTTAGTCTATACCATACTATTCTTTAAATAGAAATTGTGTTGGCCTAGTAAATGTGCTATAAGTGTCTGTAGTTCTAATCTGAGGAAAAATCTGAAAGAAAAGGATGGCGGCATAACCCCGGAGTGATGTGGCTCCATAACCCCGGTAAGACAAAATGGCGTAGACGGCTTGTTTAGGGGAAGGTATATAGCCTAGCGTCCAAACAAACAACGTGATAACATACCCAAATTATTGATCTTTTCAATGATATGTAACTGATCTATCTAACTAGGGATAACAGTCACTTATCTCTTGGTTTCAGAAGACTCAAAATTAGATGAAACTCACTAAAAAACGTATTTTTTTATAACGTTACACTACTACACCGCATGGCCATAAGCCTCTCTACTACTGATTAATGTGTTTCCTGCTTCAGATCAGTGCTTACAGGACCCCCTCCACACACACCGCTGGCGTGATACAGGGTGGTGGCGGCATTGCCCAGTGTGGCGCGATTCCCCCGTTCTCCCCTAAATTGACTAAACTAACCTTTTTCCCGTTTGACAATCTCAATACATGCAGCTCAAAGAAAATTAGTTTCTCTACTGTTTATTTTGAATAATTAAAAAAATACTTGTAATTAATTAATATTTCGTTGCTTATGAGTCAATAACTACAACATTTGTATGCTTGATTTTTAATTATTGCTGAGTTAAAACTACATTTTGGAGAATTGCCCTACTACAAAAGCTGCTGGATCTAGGGGCCAGTGCTAGTATTTTACCTGGGGTCGAATTTTCAATACTTATAAATCTTTTATTTTCCCAATTTTTTATTTTAAGTGCATAAAATAATTTCAATATTATGATATCGGCCTAAAAATTACGTACTTTATATAAGCTCAGTTTTAGATTTATGGGGATTTGAAAAATCCTGCACTGGGTACATGCATCTCGCCTTCGTTTTTATTGTTTTTAGACCTATATGACATTTCTACTAGAATACTTTGAATATACCAAATTTTTTCAATCCTAACCCAACCTACGTTTGCAATCACTTCTTAGCATTTCAGTTTTTTTTATACAGATATATACAATTTGAACTGCGTTAATGGAAAACAAAATAAACAATATTAAAAAACAGGGGCTGGTTACAAGTGTTCTGCAAAAAATAAGGCAGTTTCATGTCTCTATTTAAGACGTGTTTGCTGAAAGGCAATGACGCACTAATTCTTCCACAACTTCTTAAGCAACATACGCAAAAGTTTATCACGTATGCAAATGTATGCCTTTCATTGTAGAAGGTGAGGAAAGGTGCGTCTGGTTAATATCTTCCATGAGCTTGTAATTAAATAAAGACGAGGTGTGCTGAAGAGGCTAATTATATTTGAGTAGGGGTAGGCGTTTAAATAAAATCACGTTTAAAGATGCTACAGAAATAAGGGAAGTTGTGTATTTATCTCTATTAGAAAATTTGTATTGATATTTTATTTATATAAACACACAATTTAAAAGGTTTAAAAAATGTTCGAGATACTTTAAAATATGTATAATTTTAGTTTAGGAAAAAATACATGATACGAACTGTTTCCTGTTTTTACTTTTACTTGAAATAATATTTTATTTAAAGTTATATTTGAATGTCTTAATAGTTGCAGTATAATACAAAGTTAAACATTATTCGTATACCCTGCTCAAAACAATTAGGGGAGCGCATTGTTCAACCCCATTCACCCCCAATGATACCATTTGGAATCATCAGCTGGCGTTTTTTTATAGAGTTATATTTTCTTTTTGTATCGTTAGAGGGAAGAATCACGTCTTTTGAAGAATTAAATAATGTTTGTTTTAATTAAACGAAAAGTTGAAAAACGTGGTAAAATAAAATTCACTCTGAAACAATTTTATTAAATAAATTGACCCTAAATTCTTCATGCTTGCATTTTTAGATGTTTAAAAATTGATTTTTACTATTTTTAACAACTAAAGTTTTGAAAAAATTATTGCTATAATTTATTCAAAAAAACGTTATGATTTCCATTTTTTCCCCTTAAATTTTAGTTTAAAAAATTAAGATTTTTTTTCCTCTTTCTTGCCATTTCATTCTGGATGACTTGACTTATGACTTTCTTGGTGGGGGGCAAGTTCGCCAAGCACTGCGACCTCAGGTCTATTGTACTAAACCCCAGAAATAACACAGGCACAAGAGAGACACAAAGAAAGAGACGACACAAACACATAGACAAATAACAACATTTATTGACAAACACAAACATCCATGCCTTACCGGGATTCGAACCCGAACCCAGAAGCTCCAAAGGCTAGCTCCCTAACCGTTGCGCCGCCGGGTCGGCTTCATTCTGGATGCATAATGATTCTATTTCAGAAATTTTAGATCTTCAGAATAAAAAATAAAAAGTTTTGAGTGAGTTGGGAAAGTGCTCCCCTAATTGTTTTGAGCAGTGTATTTTACTATCATATAAATGTATTGAATACTTTAGGTAAATTTCGAAAATGCATTTTAATATTTTAAGTATGTAGCATGTTATATTTTAATACAAGAATTTTTCATCAGATTAAACCCAATATAACAATTTTATTATCATGAAAAAAGATGTTCACCTATATAAAATACAAACCAAACAAAATTTTGAGAAAATATATTTTAATTGAAAGAATAAAATATATCTAACACACTAGTTTTTACGTATAATAACCTCATTTTTAAAGGTTATCTAACTAAAAGGGAATGTATTTTTTTAAAAACTGTCCGAATATATGCTCAATCCCAACTTAAGTATCTCTTCTTCCTATAGTATTTCCATCAGCACTTAGGTGGAAAGCTCAATTCACTTTCCAAAATCACACCTCGAATTGGAGAGAACCCTCGGGGGGCGTGAACGACGGAATTTAGAGACGAACCACCGGTAATGCCTTATCCCTAAGGAGTTGTTGTAAATGGGAAAGTTTGTCAAGGTGTAAAAACGAAACGTGTTTGCTTTGTCTGGCAGTTTACTTTATTTTTAAAAAGAGTTGAACGCTGAGTTGGGTCGTTGAGCTTTTTCTTAATTTTAATTGGCTATTTTCAAGACGTTAAGGAACAAAAGAGGCGTTGGGAAAAGATTAATGACCGGAAATTAAGTGTTTAAAAATATTTTAAGTTAGGTGCTAAAAAAATAATTTTAATTAATTGCTCGAAAAATATTTGACAACAATGTTTTAAGTATATAAAATAAGTTTTTAACAGTATCAGTAATTAATATATTTTTATAATCTATTTGTAAATAATTTATCATGCAACGTCTGGTAATAGTGTGAAAATATATTATATATAATTAAAAAAAACAATTTTCATTCGTATATATTCAAGATAAAAATCAATATTTGGTCGCTTAATTTGTTCATAATCCATTTTATTTTTTATAAGGATGAGGAAAATATTTTAATGAGTGGTTATCAATAAATTTAGTTCATTGGCACTAATCACATAATTACGGAACTGTGTATCTGATGAGGCTATTAACAGCAATTAGTAGGAGTCGTCTAATACATATAATTTTTTTAATATACCTCAAAAAACGATGCTTTAGAAACATCATAAAGCAATTTTCTTTAGAAAAAGATTTTCTCTTTAAATGTATTGGCTAAAAATTTAAACCTTACTCAAGGGTAAAATCTTTTTCTCAATAGAAAACACTTTAAAATATAACATTGTTTAGGCAACAATTTTTAAAAACAAATCATTTGGAAAAAAAATATTGCTCCTATTTAGATTATTTATAATATTAAAAATTTACTCTCGTTAAATTATGTATTTATGAATAAATTATTAAGTTCAGTTGTTTTATTCAGGTAAGAGAAAACGAAAAAAAAATAAAGCAAATATAAAATGCTGTTCAACTTATTGGAATTTGAAGATACATAAAATTTCGTGTATTATAAAAGTAAATCCTAAATGTTAATTTCGACCATATTATGATTCAGTTTTAATAAACGTAGTTTCTTTTGCCTAAAGTACTTTTACCAATTGAAAATAATGTAACCTTCAGTGACGCCTTGAATGAAAAATGATTCTATGCGGCTTCAGCACTTTATGAATGATAAAAAAAACTCAAGCTATTTGTTTTTAAGAAACAACAAACACATATTTCCACCTTATGATAATAGCAAATATAATGTCTTTCTGAATAGGTAAATTCTCATTTAAAAGTAGAACATCTAAATCCTTGATGCTGTTAGTTATACACTACAGCCACATCATTTTTTGGTATACATAGCCGGTATTTAATTCACGTTTTTCCCAAAATCATTTTTAATATAAAGTAACCAAGTAAACCTATTACCAAATAACAACTTTTTCAATATCAACATTTTCCCCTTCCATAATAGCACCTATAAATATTTTTTACATAAAACAACAAATTACCTTAGTGCGATTCATCTAAGAGTTATTTTTGGAAGAAGTTTTGCAACAACATCACAAAGCCTCGAAAATGTTGCATTATTTAAAAACTATGTGATGCTAAACTTGATATGGATGGTCATTTATATATAACTATTATCAATAAATGCAATGCTTATTAAATGTACTTACAAAAAATTATTATCAATCATAAACGTTGTAACAGCAAAATTTATAAATAGATAGTAAAGACCTAACTATCAAAAGTACAACATCCTTACAAATTTTCAGCCAAGAAAATACTTTTCAAAATAAATTCAACTCCTTTTTACCGTAAAAATAAACTCGCCAAATACCAAACCACCCAGTTTATTTTCCTCGTTTCAGGGATTTATCTTACGATTTAAAAACGAATAAAAAAGGCGGCAACAAGATTCTATAACACCGAATACATAGCCCTCTGATGCTTGATCACCCCATGTAAACAACTCTAGATTTTAACCTATTGGAGGGGCAAGATCATTTCAACCAAATCCGGCAGTATATTGACCTTTTTTTATGGCTTAAATATACCATGGGTAAAGAATACGGAGCGAGAAAAACTTATTTTATGGGGTGGCGAATGCCTTTCATCCGTTTTATTTTTCTTATCTCTGAAGTTTGTTGAAAAAGTAATAAAAATATTTTAAACACTAAGAGATGTTTTTGTTTGTTTGCAAGGAGTTTTTATTCGGGTAACATATTCATAGGAAAGATTTGTAACAAAATACTTTGAAGTGTTTGTATCAAACTTTTAAGTTTGAATGCTTGGTATTTTTTGGTATTTTCTTGGTATTTTTCTAATTGTTCAAAAAATATAAGGATATTTTTTCATCAATATTTATACATTCTTAGAATTCTTATCAATGAAAATCATTTCTGTATTAATAAATTTTAGCATTAATTTTTGAATTGCTTATAAAATAAAAGAGTTTAAGATTTATTTTTCCTACTAAATAATGTTCTTCCTTGTATTTTTCTTATGACAAAAACGCATAATTTATTTTAAGAAATAAAGAAAGATTTTATTATATATAAAAATAAATAAACATTATTTAAACCCAAATTTTAATCACAGTTTGAAGTTAAGTAATTTTTATACTACAAATATCCAAAAAAAAGAATTGTACAAAAATAAATTTTGAAAAATTAATACAAGTACATAAATAAAAGAAAGAAATAATAAAAACGATATATTCCTCTCCGCCACCTTAAAACGTAAAAATCGTACTCCAAGTATTGATCACTTTTAAACATCTCGTGAAAATGCCATAAGCCCACATAACTCAGCAAAAGAAGATTCCCTCGATTCATAGGAAATAAAAGAATAAGATTTTTTTTGTTATTCAAAGTTTCCGAAGAAGAAGCAATAAAAAAATCTCCCCCGCTTTAGTTCGTGTCTGCTCCACATAAACAACAGTTCGCAATGCGTGCTATTTTTTATGAGAACCGGAATCATTCTTTGATGATTGTTACAAGAAACATAAATTCGGAACTTCGGGATACGCAACCCGTGGATCAACCGAAGAGATCTAAATTATTTACTGCATGTGTTTTCTTAGACATGCACGCTACGTGAAGCTTGTAGCGTGACAGAGTGGGTTTGCATCGTTGGGTGTATTTTGATTATGATGATGTGTGTGTGGTGTAAATTTTAAGGTATTGATAAAACAGTTCAAAAGATATTGGTGGAATGTATTGAAGCAGTATTGCATTAGTATTTATATGTGATTTTTCGATGTCTATAAACTAAATTTTTTATTTGTATTATTATTTAATGTTTGAAAACTAAAAATAAAATATAGTTTTCTTTTTAGTACTAAACATTTTTGGATCATATCATGTGACGTGTTGTTTGGTGTTCGTAGATTTTATTTAAGTGATCTCTATTTTGATATTTGTATTATATTGTACAGTAAACGTCACTTTTGTTAGAGTTGTTCCGATTCTTGTTTGTTTAAACTAAAGCTAAATAGACTGGTAAGTAATGTTAGGTTTGATATTGTTAAATTATAAAGACATTTAAAATCTGTTTTAAAGGTTAAGTGCCAGGTAGGTAACGTTTTAGCATGACACTGTGGTAAAAGAAAATTCTAGTAATCACGCCGCGTAAAGTTCGGTTAGTTCTGCTGGTGAAATTTTCGCAGAAAAATAAATGAAATCAAGGGTTGCTATAGCAAGTTGAAAATAAAAAAAAACAAATATGGTTAGGTAAAAAAACGCTACAATGCATCTGTATCTTGAGACAAAGTACCAAAAAATTATTGAATATTGTTTTTCTCACTTTTAATTATTATAACAGAGGGTGATTGGGAACACCATAACAACCATCTTGATATAAATGCCTCGAAAATATTTGAGTCAGGCATTAATAATGCTATATGGGTCTACTAATAAACATTTATATTTTATTAAGTAAGAAGTTCATGACATAACAAAACAATAATGCATTATTAATAATTATTACAACAGATTCTTTAACAGTTCGGAGTCCAAATAGCTTAAATGACCAACGATCAGAAGATTCATACGGTAAACCAGATTACGGTAACCAGATTACAAAGCCAAAAAACCAATAAAAATTACTGCGATTTAAAGTAGCTGATTTTAAATGTGGCATGGTACATTTTTGTGACGTCATGTAAGACACTTCACTGGTTTCCAACTCAGGTGTTGGCTTCGATACTTCACCGTGCTTTAAAATTATTCTCGACCAAAATATTTTATAACCTTATGTAAGCTTATATATTCTTAACGTAAAGCTTTTACCAATCAGAAGCAGTGGTCAAGTCTTCCGAAGGAATTTTGTGAATATTTTCATAATAGGGTACTTGACTGTATCGCTAAAATACCTTCCAATAGTTAATTAGTTATAGTTTGAACCCAAAAATAGAAAACGTACATATTTTTTGCAAAATAAATCTTTCAATAATTAGTAAAAATCATTTTAAAATGGCTTATTTTTTATCGGTACGCACGTGATCACAAACACGTCGATTTGGCTGACGATACTAGTATATATAAACAAACCGGTGTGATGTTTTTTTTGCTTGCAATTAAACTGGATTTAATCTAATATACTATTAAAATAAGGATTGATAATGAAAGGAGGTTTTACAGAAGTGGATAGTTCAAATTTGCTTAAAGTAGATTCCAAAATGGTGTTTCAAAGTTTGTTTATATACTAGTGACGTCATAGATACCACGTGACAGCCACAAAGCGTTTTCGGGCGTAATTTGTCGTCCTAATTTTAAAATTCATTTTTCTCCCTTTTTATTGGGTATTTGAAAAAAAAGAAAAATACGGGTCTAATATTTTTGGCATAAGAATATTTTAAGCCAGTAAAAAATTTTTTAGTCAAATACCCTATTTCGTCTGCTCGTGGACACGATTACAAAAACAACCAAACCAATCTTTAATAATCTAAGATAGGTAATTACCCAATCTGTAACTGATAGGGCGATGCTACGAGTAAACGTTCAGCAGACTGAGTGGCTGAATGTTCAAGTAGCTTCCAAGGCAGCCAGAAAGTCCCGGACTCTAATTCCGACATTGGCCTGGCATTACCATTCCAGAATCTAAAATTTACTCATCACTTGACCCAATGTTCTAAATTACGAGGCGTAATTGGCTGTGTTAAATATCCTAAATGAGGCCAGAAATAGACAGCCGGCAACGATTAAATTACCAATTACTAAAAGTTACCATATTAACTTGGGTACCGAGGGTCTGCACTCAAACTATTTGGATATCATCTTATTACATTATTTTAGTGTCAATTGAAGATTAAATGTTTATTCACAAATAATTTGGCCGCATTAAATATTAGAATGACTCAAATATTCTTATTTAAAAAATAAACGAAAGTTTACCTTTCTAAGTAGAAATATTTATGACAAAACATTTTTACAAAAAAATTGAGAGAAAAATTTTCTTTGTGTTTTAAAGAGAAACAAAAAAAATTAACTATTAATAAGGAATAAAAGTATGATTGAAAAGTACAATGAAAAAATATAACGACTGGAATAAAAGTATAGTTGAAGGGTCTAGTTGTAAAACTCACATTTTCTAATATATAAGATATACATTCTGGTTCGTTCAATGGCGACTTCATGAAATAGAATTAACAATCGTCAAAAGTCGTCAATGACTGCACTGGACTGCACTGGACTGCAGTTTTGAAACCAGATCCTTCAAATATTAACTCCCAAATGAATCGGTATTTTACTTACTATCGGTAACTACTACAGAAACCTTAGAAAATCTAATTGATTTCTATCAATCTTTCTATTCCACTGCAAAAATGTAAAACTTCTAAAAAAGGTTAAGAAAAAAAATGTGTGTGTTTACCCCCAAAACATACTTTACTCCAAGTTTTATGGCAGGTAAGAAAACAGATTTGAATCTACTCTACTATAGATTTAAATCTTACGATCGGTGCCTTTTGAATGGATTTTCAGGGCAAATACCACTCTAGGGAAAGTCACACGTCGAAGGTGCCTCAGTGATATTGAATACTTTATGAGAGTTCTCATTCAATTTAAATGTGGACTCTAGCATGGCGTCTGAGCTATTCAAAGTGTATATTGACCAGCGTCAGCTCTGAATAACTGACAGAGGATATTTCGATTTTGACAGCTGTAAGTAGATAAATTCGTTCATATACGTAAAACTTAGAATATAAGGTTTGGAATTTATAGGGTACGTTTCAGCAAAAAGATTATGAGGTATTCAATGTGGATATTAACCAGTGCCTGCACTCAATAACTGACAAGTGATTTTTAAACACGTGTACACACATTTTTAAACTCATTTGAAACACGTAAAACTTAGAAAAGGAGGCTGGGGATTTTAAAGAATGTTAATGCGATAATTAAATATATCGCTGACTTACCTTCCTTATATCTTGACCACAGAAATTAACCTATGATCTTGTCATTCGTCGTTTTTTTACTTTTAACTTCAAATTATTTTTTCTTCTGTGGTATTCAAATTATCGACGTGACACAATGTTTAACGTGTATTATTGAATACTGATAAGACTGAAACATAGTACTGATGTCATCTCTAGATTCTTATAAATGCTAAATAATACGTTGTACTACTCGGACCTGACGAAAATCTGTAAGACATTTTAGTTTCATAGAATTAATGTATTTATATTCTTTTTAAGGATCAAATTTTGTATTTTGTATGTTTTAGTAATTCCTATTCAATTAAAAAACAATATTTATAATAAAAAAAAATTGGGATTAAATTAGGATTTACTAACTAAAAACAGTCCACGGACATGACGGTGAGACAGCCCACGGACATGATATGTTATAGTCTGTGGACACAAATTTGTACACAAGATATTTGAATTTTTTATTTATTCAACGTTAGTAAGCAGATAAAATATTCATTATCTTAAATTAATTCAAGGGGAAGCATAACTTTTTTTCTTGTGAAAGATATCTTGTGGGGACATTCAAATATAATATTTTTAAGTTATATATACTTAAAATAATTGTATTCTTTATAAATTATTTTTCTAAAAAAATAACTTTAAAAAAATGTTTAAAGTTTAGTTAAAGTTTAGATTTTTCATGAAATCCTGAATGCAGCAAACTATCATACTCAAAAACTTTTATTTAGTATATCATGCTTTTAATTTTATATATAAAATATTCTGAGAACTATTGTCAAGTAATTTTTATTCCGCATTAATAAATCCAACCTTAATACAAAAATTGAGAAATAAAGACTACCTAGATTAAATATATGTAATGACTCTTTGGAAATAATTTGCCTGTCAAATACTGTTATCGTAAAAACCATGCTGTCTGTAATTGGATTTTATGTCATTACTTCTAATGTTAAAAATTTCTTTGTGATATAAAAAAAAAACTCGTTTGGTATGGCTAATACTGAAATCTCGGCAGACGTCAGTTTAATTATTTTCTAATATCAAAGAAAACTTCCCGTTTTTTCCCGAATAAGATATGAACAAAATTAGCTGTCATAAATCATAAAAAAAATTCCGTACCAATAACAAACTTTTACGAAGGAAAAATATCCGCATCGTTATTTGTCCTAGAAAAACCCTCATGAACATCAGCTTCTCTATACTTTTTCTTTAATAAATAAACTTTTCTAATTATTTTTCTATAGATATTTTTTTGCTGAAAATTTATGACATAACATAAACCATCCATGAAAGATTTAAATTACAGAAGCGATTGATTTAGTTATTAAAATTCTTTAAAGGTAATCACCTTATTAACCGAGGTTTTTTAAAAAAACAAAAAATAAACTTTACAGCTTAATTTAAGAGAGATGTCTCATTAGACCAAATGCATTAGTTTTTAAATCGAATGTTCTAACAAACTATTACTTTAAAGTTAAAAATTACTTTTCACAACGTGAGAATATTGTTATAACAATATAATAAAACTTTTTTTTTAAAGAAAATATCATTTTTTCCTTAATTATTATTTGTTTAAAAATATTTATTATTAGCATCGTATCGATATCTACAAAATATTTATGGCATCAGTGACACGAATCTATTTTAAATAAGCGTAAACCTTTTATTAATTATATATCGATGTTGATATAGACCTCTTATGATGCTTTTACCTAACAAATCTCATAATAACAAAACTTTTATCATAAGCGTGCATGAGGTTTCAGAGTAATTTCATACATAAAAATATAAATCGCTCATCTTTAGCCGTTTTCTTGAAGCCAAGTTAACATAATTGAACTATGTATGAGCTATGACAGGATTCATGAAGTAAACAACGTTGATTATTAGAGTAAATAGTTTATTGGTACAAATTTACATGCTTAGATTATCATGAAACATGGGTAGGTTCTTAAGATAAAATAGTATTATCTGACTTTCGAACCATGGCAAAAATGTTTATACATCCTTTATGTGTTTTGATCTGTAATTGGCATTTGATCTGCAATTTTTTGTAATTGGCATTTTTGATGTGGGTCCGGCATAAAATGATCCACCAGAAATTAGTCAAAGAAAATACACTTGTGAAATTGCACTACGTCTCCATAATTTTGTTTTAGAAATTAAGGAAATTACATAAATATATTCGATTTAAAATTTCTACTTAATCCTTAACTATTTTTAACGAATTTCGTGCATACAAATATATTTTTTTAAAAATATTTTTTTAGAAAAACTGTTTTTTGAATATTAACTGTCCTCCACAAACTTTAAAACGATTATTTTATTTTTTTTCCTTTAAAATCATGGAACAAATCAAAATAAACAATAGATCAAATGTTAAAAACATATCTGCAAACAAATACAACCTATAATAAAAACTACGCTTGATTATTAAATAAAAAATAAAGTGTTCTCTCACAAATTTTTTCATGCGCCAAGAATGTTTGACAATTAAATAAATATTATTTTCCTACACAAAAAAGACAATAATTACCTATTTCTAGAATATTGCTTAAGGATCTTTACAAGAAAACAAATGTTTTTTAATTAGTACGTTGATAATATTTTTTTTACTAAACGCTGTATTCAACGCAGCTAATTAGAAATTTTGCTGTGATGGCTTGTTAAAGTTACAACAAATATTTTTGTCAAAAATATTAGTTTTATACACTCTCAAAAATGCTTCCTTTAATTCCAGAAATGTTACTAACCATTTTTATACCTGAATATTTCCGTGCATTGACACTATTTTCGTTTCTGACGAATTCACATGCGCATGCGCTGTTGCCTTTCAAAATCGCAAGGATTTTAGAATTTAAAATCGGACAGGTTTTTTTTTCGTATGACAAATCCTAATTTCTAATTAATCAGAGTTTTGATGGTCTGAAGTACAAGCAAGCATAACAAACAAGCAGTATAGTCCCGACAACGCATTCATGGCACTCTGAAAACATCGGAAAACAGTCAGAAAAGGTAGTATAAACACGACCAACTTCAATAACAAGGCCAGAGAAGCTTTCCTAAACATGAGCGTAGACGGAAATGTTGACGTCACTGTTCACAGTGCCGAACACCGAGAAACTAGTTCGGACGTATTCGGAACTCTAAAAATGTGGTCAGCCTTGAACGAGTGGTTCCGAACAGGTTTCGAGACAGTTTGTCTTTATCTTCGGAACAACGTCACTCGGAACTATGACGTCAAAATTTCCGTCCCCGAGCTTGTTTGGGAAAGCTTCTTCGGCCTTAGTAGTTGAGTAGGCCATGGTATAAATCATATTTAAATAATTAATCAAAATAATGTTTTTGATGTATTCTCCTTTTCTGTTCGTTTTCCGATGTTTTCGACCTGACCCTAATATTTTCCCCGACTATATACCTATTTGAATACTTTAAATTGACTATTTTTAATTTTTCCTGAAACCTATAGCAGTATATCAATTTGAATAATAGCTGAACAGACAATTTGCACACGTCATTCCATGACATGTGATTCCCTTGCATATGCTTAAAATACTCTAGCTATGTCGTCATTATCATTGAACCCGTTTTAAGTTGAATATCTGTTATAACTGTATCAAACTAGCATAAGTAGTTGTTAAACATCCTTTTATTTGGAACCTGAGATTTCAGTTCAAGTGGGGTAATAAAAAGTGTTGTATAAATCACGAAACAAAACCGAGGTTATGAGGAATAAATGAAATGGAATAAACTTTGAGAAGACAAATATGAATTTAATAATACAATATGTATTTGAAATCAGACAGGTTTTTTTTTCTTTTGACTTTCTAATTATCAGAGTTCAGATAGTCTGAAGAGTACAGGCAAGCATAATTAAATTTTAATTAGCTCTTCATGTTTCTGGCATATTATTTATAAATATTTAGATGTCTTCTTTTATCTAAATATTTTTCTTCAGTTTTAAAAAGGAATAGATTATAACTGAGAATGGTAATTAGGAAAAAGTAGTTTTTAATGAAAAATATTTTTAATAAAAAGTTTTCAATAATTGAATACATAAGTTATTATTTTTAAATGCTAATCTCAAATTACACTGCTCAAAAGAATTAGGGGAATGCATTGTTAAAACCCTTTCACCCCCAATGATCGCATTTGGAATCATCAGCTTGCGATTTTTTTTTTCTCACTTAGTTGAGCCCGCACTTATTTATCGTTAGATGGAAGAATCATGTCTTTTGAAGAATTAAAAAAATTTCGTTTTAATAAAATAAAAATATGAAAAACATGGTAAAATAAAACTCACTCCCAAAAACTTTTAACAAATAAATTGACCCTAAATTCTTCACTCTTGCATTCTTAGATGATTAAAAATTTATTTTAACTTTTTTTAACACATAAAATTTTGAAAAAAAATTTGTTAAATCTTATTCAAAAGTTATGATTCCAATTTTTTTACCCCTAAATTTTAGTTAAAAAATTAAAAACAAATTCCCTGCTTTTGACTATTTCATTCTGGATGCATAATAAACCTATTTCACAAATTTTAGATTTTTAAAATAAAAAATAAAAAGTTGGAACTGAAAGGGTTAACAAAAGTACGCAAAGTGCTCCCCTAATTGTTTTGAGCAGTGTATTTCGTCAACTAAACAAGTAATGACTTGTGAATAGTAATAACTTTTTCTGAAATAAACTTATTGTGATGCGATTTTGAAAAAAAGTATATTTATATGAATATTGTTATGTTTTCTTAAATTAACTAGCGATTACTTATCACTGTATTTCATAAAACATTTGAAAAGTTTTGACATCGCCTTTACCGTTAATCAAGTAACAACATTCTAATTGAAGTTACATAGAAAATTATTAAGCAACTACTTTTTAAAGTTTTAACAGTATATCTCTAAACTACCTTATCATATTCTAAATTCTTACCCCATTAAATACGTGTCTATGTTGTCACCATAATGTGCAGTATCCAATATAAATTTAGTAAATGTTTAATTATACTACATACTTTTAGCATTTTACTATTACTTTTTAATAGCTCTTCTTGAATTTCATTAAAACTTAAACTTCCCGTTTAGAATTTCCAAAAAATTAATTGAACATCTCTTACCAATCATCGAAAAAAAAGCTTCGAACATACCATTTAAATGTTATCGCCACCGAATTCCCATTTCAATCATAAATGATCCCTCTTTTTAGAAGCGAGAACTAATCACTCGGCACAAGTTTGTGTTACCTCTGAATTTAATCCTTCGAACTTAGAAAACTTCATAAGAGCTGGTAGAAAACTTCATGAGAGCCCATTAAAACTCAGCGCGAGTTCATCTGAGATTTCTGCAGCCCATTACGCTCATGAAGAGCTCTTTATATGAATCTACAGGGAGAAGTGTAATTGGTTCTCAATCTCGTCTAATGACTGAGGCCTCAATTAATTTATCCGCTGACTGGAATCTCCTGATCGAAGAGCTATTATTTGCGTTATTAATTGGAAAATATTTTGTGCTGACTTGACGCTTCGAAATGACCGATCGTCATTTGGGTATTATTTTTTTGTAGTTTTAAATATAGCATTTATTTAAAAATTGTTGGTATTTGTCGATTTTTTTCTTAATTTAATAAGGTTATTTAAAGATTATGTAAGTTATATTATTTAAATAATGCTAGTTATTAGAAATATTTTTATGCGTTGTTATTATTATGCGAATTTTTATGAATAAAATATTCTTTCACTTGTTTTTTATATAATATATATTTTTTGCTTAAATTTTTAATTATTTTATTTGTATTTTTAAAAATAAAATTCTCAACATTTTACAGTTTTAAAAACAAAGAAATTTATTTTCTTTCTTTTAAATCTCCACCTTCCCTTATGCTTATTTTTTCCTATGACATAATTATAATTGAATTTTAATTTTTGGTTACATTCATTTATAAAGATATCAAAATATTTATTTTTTAAATATTGTTTTATTTATTGAGTTTTTGCTTTCATGTATACGAATAATTTTATTAGTTTTAACCATGATTACTATTTATTTCTTATAAATATTATATTTTTTAAAACCAGTGCAATTTTGCAGTACTACAGAATTTAAAGTTTAACACACGAACCTTATGTAATTGATCACAGAACGCTAGCCTGCTGATTACTCTTTGCCCTTCTATTTTGTAACTTTAGTTCATTTTTAAATAAAATAAAAACCTTCAGTGGCCTTAAATTTTTGAATTTACGATAAATGATTTTCAAGTTTTTCTTAATCTAAATTTTAAAATGATGAACTGCGAAGGATACGCAGCTTTTTAACTTGAAAATTCAAAAGATTTGGCTTTTGATCAAACGTCTTTTTTGCTATAACTAATGGAAAAAAATCTAAGTATGATATATTTTTCTCAGTCTCTTTACTTGTAAGGCTTTCAAAAATATTTCGTTTTTTTGTGGCTCTCAGTTGTCGAGATAAAATTATTTTCGCTTTTTTACATTAAAGTCTTTTACTGATATCACAATTTTAACTTAAAATATTATTTTTATTTTTTAAAGCAATAATTATTAATCTGTTTAAAAACTGTGTAAGTTACAATAATTATTTGTTCCTACAATTAACTTGACAACTAACTATTACAAATATCTTTTTAAATCAACAAAATCTTATAAAATCAAACTTTTTCAATAAAATCAAACATTTTTAATTAAATCAAACATTTTCAATTAAATCATTGCTTCTTGTAAGTAAATTATCAAAAACAAGAGTAAAAATATTAAAAATTTATAATTTTCTAAAATGTAAACTAAATTGTATAACGAGGTGTAGAACTAAATTGAAATGACATTGATAAAACTATATAATCATTAGTTATACACAATATATGTTTAACTCTAATTCAAAATTATTTTGTAAACATGTTGTAATAATCTAAGAAAACAAATTTAATGGAAACATTGATCAAAGTTATAATCTAATTAGTGTATATTTAAATTGGCTTTCAATAGTGTTTACATTTGTGTATCAACCATTAACTTAAATGATTGTTTTATGTATTTTCCTCAAACTCACAAGTTCGAATTCGCATCATTGTATTTTCATGTAACAAATAGCACTAGAATTTACATAAACAACACATTAAAAAAGTATTACAAATTCTTTAAACTTGCATAAGATTTTATTCAATGTTAGAACTACCAATCTTATTATCATTTACTTAAAAATATTCAAAGGTATCAAATTCCCGCAACAACAAACCGCTTCAGTTTTGTTTAGACAAAAACTGTTATTTTCTAATTATTTAAATTACTTTTCACTTCAGATTTGTTTGTTTACTTTTTAACCACTTAATGAGTATTTCATTCAGAGCTGGGATCGATGTATCGCTGTCTGTGTGTTAACGCCTAAAGTTACTTGAAGAATTTCTCTTTGGGCCAAATAGGTGTAACTTAAATTTTTCAATTTGAAACACTCTACATATTTGAAAATTTGTTGTATATCAAATTTATTTCCGTTTCCAAAATTTATGTTTGTTGCTACTCTGTAAAATTTATTCTCGTATTAGCTTACCATGTTTTGGAATTTCGAAACTATAATTTATGGCCTTGCGTTTGGAACGGAAGACATTAACTTAACTTAATCAGATATTTGAAAAATCGTCTATGTAAATATAAAACTACAATTCACTCAAAAGCCATTGTTTTATTGCTTAATTTTTTACTCCAAACTTAAAACTTGCAATTCAGGTTTTTTTCGTTTCTGTGTTATTTAACCCAGAAACTAAATAGTAAAATTGCATATTTTTTATTAGTTTTGGAAATCTTAAATGCCCAACAGGATTAGCTGATGTTTTTAAATGTATACAAAATATGGTTACGTAAAAAATACTTGAACATTAGGAAGTTAAAAAAAATTATAAACAAGTAGGTTTGTAACAGAATCTGTCACTTAACCCGCTTCCACACAACAATTGTGTTTAACAGGTAAAAAGGCGACAAACACAGCATTAATATTCTATATTAAACATTTACATGCTTAATTTGACTAGTTTCATTTATTTTATTTCGAAAACTCAATAATTATTACTTATCGTTTGCAAAAATTAATTTATATTTCAAAGAATAAATATGTAATATTCATCGCTTGTAAATACATAGAATTAAAATATTTCATATAAACGTACAAAGAATCTCGTATTGAAATATATTTGACGTCATTTCAAGCTGATTGATGTCGCAAAAATAAATTTATTTTAATTTATTGTCTAAAAGAATTAAAGTTTCTCGAGCAATTGTTGCGAATGGCAATGGTGATTTAATTCTAATAAAATGGCTTCCTATGCTTTTTAACCCTTTCAGTCCCAGTGATGCCGTTTGGCATCATCATGTTTCTGATCATAATTTTAAAACAATAATAGGGCTGACATCTATTGGGATTAATAAAAAATATTTTCTAATAGAAAAAAAGTTTGAAGAATCGAATGATGTGCTTTTTGATATCATAAATGGCTATAGACAATCAGAAAAAAAATTCTAAAATGATGATGCCAAATTGTCATTGGGACTGAAAGGGTTAAATGAGCATTAAATTTTGCAGTTTTTTAAATAATTGAAGAACTTCGAATTCGAATTCTTTTCTGAAATATTCCATGTATTCCAATTTCGATGCGCTGACACTTGTCCGTAGCATTTGTAGTTCGGACTATGAAAGTGGGTGACGGACAGACAGACAGACGGACTGAACGATTATAATACCTTCCACTTTTTACGCTATAAATGTAGTGTGGAACTAAAAAGTGTGATTTTGTGGCTGGATGCAAAATGAAATTCTAAATTCGAAACTGTGATAGAAAAAACTTTTTCAGGAACTATACCTTTGTAGCTCTGAGACACTGAAACTCTTAAATAAAAGAATCGCCGTTTGGCGGCATTTATAAAAGGCGTAAAAGAATGGAGAAATTTTAGCATTTTGATGTAAAAAGACGAATGGAAAAGGTGGTTAGTCATTGTGCGAAAATTAATTGAAACAGCGCGAAAGGTTCAGTTGGAGTGACGACGAAACAGCGGAGAAACATTCATTAATTTAGAGGACATGTTTAGGTGTGAATATTGTCCTACGCGACACAGATTTAATGAAAAAGAGGCGTCTTTATAAATTATTACGAAGCAATCCCAAGAAGCGGAAAGGCTTTTGTCGTCTTGGAAGGGCGTCATTTTTATTTAGCCTAAGAGAAGCATAGGGGCATTATTATATTTTTTATTGTCTGAATATTTTCTTCGAAAATAGTGATAATGAGATTTGTTAGTAATTTGTGAGTAAAAATGTAAACAATAGAAATGTTTGATCAATTCCATAAAAAAAGGCTGTAATTTACTAAATATTAGCAAAAGCTCAAAATGAATATTTATGTGCAATTAATTGAGATGTTTGAGATATGTATGGTTTGGATGGTTACCAAAAGATAGAAAATAATACGTAGTTATCATTGCAAATATTTTGATTAAAAACTAAAATATTGAGTTAATTGAGAAGATCTCAAAACTTTTATGTCTAAAAGTCTGATTATACATGTTCATTTAAAAAATGACGATATGCAATTTTATTTTGTTTCTAAACTTAATTGCAATGTGGTCCTAAAATGTTAAGGAAAAATTGGTGACATAAGAAATGTCGAATAAATCATTATTTGTTATAAATATTCAATGTTTTAGATCAAAATTATATTTAACTTGTTTTTAGCTATGCAAGTAATAAATATTACTAAAATAAGCTTCCTAACGTGTCTCTTTTAAGATTTCCCCCCGTCAGTGTTGCAGGTTGTTTACCGAAAAGGAAACAACATCAAAGGAAAAGATCGTTTTACAGATACAGTGCAAAGAAATGCTTAAGGAATGGATGGATGGAAAGAATTGCTTCTTAAATGCCTAAAATCTGATAGAAATGGGAATCAAAATAGACGTTATCGTACATTCGTTCATAAACGATAATTTTTTTGTAATTATTAATTATAACTTCGCAATAATTAGTCCGATATTTTAAACTGTACTACAGTAGGTACAGCAATTCATGAAGAGAGTATAATAAGTTAATAATGATAGATATGTTTTTATTTTTCGATGAAATGGTTCAAATTTTAAAGAACATGCGTTAAAAATATGTAAGGAATATTCCATATTTTAACAACATTATATTTTGCAGATGAATTTTTTGACGGAAAGGAAGAATAAGTCAATACTGAAATTTGTAACTATGAACTTATCAATGGTTTACACTTAAATATCAAAAAATAAATAAAATATGTATAGTGTTACACTTAAAGTCATTAAAAAAAATTGATGAACTTAAACCACCAAATCTACGTTTAAAAGTTCAATAGTGTGTACCCCTTTTATTTAAAAAAACATTTGACATAAACATATTTTTTTAAACATACACATAATAATACATAAAATAAAAAAGACTCCTTGTAAAATATAATTAATCATACCATCTCATTAGCAATGACTAAAAGACGTAAACATTTTTATTTAATACTTAATATAATGCCAGCTAAAGTATGTAAAACAGTTTAGTAAAATGTATACCGAAATATACATTTTACTAAACTGTTTTAAATACTCACGTGTTGAATTTTTTACTTGAATAGCGAAAGATTCAAATAAAAAATTCCACATGTGAGTAACCACTTTGAACTTTTAAATACTTTGTTAATTTATGACATAACCCGTTGTTAAAATACAATAACGACGATGAAAGTACCTTTTCCCCCTTTTATGACAATATTATCTACAAAATCTCTAATGAAGATGTCATTTAAACTGTTTAAAACATTAGTTATGCCTTTTTTTGTGCAATGACATATTCTAATAAAGAGCGTTGGCCCAGAAGCAATTTGTCATTGCATGGGTATCCATTCATAGGAAGGTAAAAACACCTCCATTAATTAAAGAAAGCTTAAATGCGAAAATTAAAAAGGGAATTATTTGAAGCATAAAACGCGATATTACTGCGGGAAAAGATTAATGTATTGATTAATGTTGCACGATAATATTTGAAAGGGACTTTTTTTTAAGTAATAACGAGTAAAGGAGTATAGGTATCTCTTTTTTAATAAGTTCCTTTTAATTTCTACAGTTGTAGTTTCACGCGCTATCCAAAGCATAGCAATAAATTTTACTATTTTAACTGTACAACGTATTTTTAGTTAATTGTTTTAGTTTTGAGTGGGTGAAGTTGTAAGTTTAAAAAATCATTTAAATAGCTGTTTATGTCTAAAGTAATTAAATCAACTCTGAAAACTTTAGAATTAAGTTTTGTTATGAGTTTTAAAAGCATTTTAATGAAAAATACATAAATCAGTAAGACATTAATCTAATAATACTAAAAAAGAAGCAATTTTACGAATAAACAAGTTTGATATGCAACTGGATTAACACAATGTTGTATCAACAACGGAAGGTTTTGATTCTTTCCAAAATATTCAATTTTAATATACTGTCAAAAATATTAAGAGTTTGAAGTATATGATATATCTAATACAGTGCATGTTAAACGAAAGAAGTATGATAAAGAATTGCATCCCTCCTACACCTATATCAATAAAAAACGTTATCTTCAATATCTAATCAAATAAAACTCTGTCCATTACTTAGCAAATCAGACATTTCTCTTTTTTTGTAAACAGTAAAAGTAAGGCACCAAATGCGTTTGTTTAAAATGCATGCGGAATATAATAGAAATAAACCATTGGTATACCTATATTAACACTTACATATTTAACGTATTACAATTTAAAATATTTTATGGAATCAATAAACAATGTAACAAACATAAAGGCAACAAAACAATTGCGTTGTGCATAAACGACAAAATGATTCGTAAGCCCTGTATGACGTGATGATAACAAATGCATCGGAAGGATACATTCTTGAGTCAAAAGAGAACACAGATGTATCCGAAAATTATGTATATCTGAAATAAAATCTAAAAGATGATATCCCGGGACATTTTTTCTCAAAAATCCAGACACTTCCAGACTTTCTTACTTTTGACACAGTTGATATTCGGACTGCAAGGAAGAGATGAACACTCCTCACACCGGAGCTGTTCATTACTTTGACCAAGTTGTAACTAGCACATGTTGTATGTTTGTTTCAACACTAAATAACAACATTAAATGCTTTTTTTAAATTAATTTTGTTAGTATTATGCGTGAAATATTTAATTTAATTATAATAGTAGTTTTGTCACCCCATATGGGCTTAGTGATAATTCTCATTTTCAAATAAATCAATAACAGTCGAAAGTTACTTTAAAACTTTTAACCATTACGAAAGCTTCCAAGTTTTCTTCAGGAGTCTTCTCAGTTAAAAATTAATTTACAAATCGTTCAAAAAATATTTTACTTTAAATATATGAAAATATTATTGCTTACTATCATTATTTATATCTTTTATCCAAAATAATTAATGTAAAAGCTAAGTTTTCCATATTTTTAAAAAACTTCTCTTTTAGAAACATTATAATACAAATGTTTCCTAAATAGTGAAGCAGTTGAAACTGTGCCAAACCATTCTAAAGTTCTGCTTAGCGATTCACTGAAGGCGTTGAAAAGTGCGTATAGTTTGGGATTTAAATTTGTGGGACTGGCCCATGTATATTTCTATATATACTCGAGATGACAAACATTTTTCATCTTTTTCAAAGTATCGCATCAGATGGTGCAGGTTTTCCAATATGGGATGTTTTGTCGACGCTTTCTCATTTCACGCTTTATACGGTTGTAAGTTATAAATAGGCGTGTCGTTTTCTGTCAGTCATTCAAATATATATGAACGATTTATAATAGTTGTCAAAGAGGTATTGCTTTTTTTAGTTTTGAAATGTGTTATTTTGAAACAAATGAATTTAAAATGTTTTTTTCAATTAAAATATAAATAGGTTTTTTTTATTTTTTCGTTTTATAGGAATAATTTGAATAAATTTCTAAAAACTTTCCAGTTTAAAAGCTTTCGATTTATTATGAATAAATCCATGTAACGATAACCAGTTAAGAATAACATTTTTAACTTTGAATATAATACATTGCATAGTAAAGAAATATTTCATTTATATTCAGTATGCAATTTTTAATTCGCAAAAATTTTTAGTATTTTTTTGATTGAATAGATTACAAACAAATTACCCATATCATATTAGGATTGATTTATCAGTTTGATTTTAAAGTTTTTCTAAATAAAATTCTTAATTATTCCTTTTTTTATTGGTCGCAGTCTTTTAAAAAATTTTATTGAGAACAAGGTTATTGAAAAATTTAAAAGAAATAGTTTTTATATTAATTTGAAATGTATTTGGATCTTCAAAACAAACTTGCATTTTATTATAAAAGCTCTTCACTTAATGTATTCACTTTTGAAAATTATATGACAACGTTTTATTTGTTAAATACATATTTTAATGTCCCTCCCGCACAAAACTCGATTGTGATAATTAATAACTTAATGGTTTATAAAAAATGCATCATTAAATATTCACGTGAGTACTATGCTTTTTATATGCTTTTTAAGTTGTTTATAAATTTTCATTTTGTTTATTTTCTTTTACATTTATATTCCTTCAAGTTGGCTACTTTTTAAAAAAAAACAGCCACAAAATAGATATTTTCGGAAAACATTTAATTTATTTTAAACAGCTTTACAATATATAACCTGTTGTTTATTAACCTTACATGTGACAACGCTGGAATGTTTTAAAAAAGGGGTGAATACTTGAAAACTAAGTATTTTAACATACGTTTTAGTCTTAGCTTTAAATTACAAGTACATTTATTAGTAATAAAGGAACTGTTCAAATTCACTAAAAATTATATTTAATGAAAATATTACTGAAATTTGCTACATAAATCAACATCTTCGAGCAAATCTCTGATTAAACCGACGTATATTATTTTAAAATAAAATTCTTAAAGGTTATTCGAACAGATACAAAATAAATCATTTATATATATATATATTTTACATAAACGGGATGCAGCCAAGATCTAGTTGCATAAGAAACATAACACTTATTAATTGTTCGAGGGTTAAGTTTACGTAATAAATCTTGAATTATCCACAAGTGAATATCAAGTGGTTTAAATCTTAATCATCTATCGCTACAATACTCAGTAGGCGTTTTAAATAATATTATCGCTCATTTTAGTAGAATAAAGATTGTGAGAAAGACTGTCTAGATTAATATTTATACAGATATTATATTTAAATACTATCAAAAACACTGAATTTTATTAACTGATTGCAATGTAGGGAGATAAATCCAGAATGTTTATTTCACTTCCTAAATATTCCTTATTTATCATTTATTTCCTTACATAATAGAAATATTGAAACACATCATTTTCATGATGGGATAAACAGTATCGAATCAGACTTATAAAAAAGAGCAATGAATTTTGTAGTAAAACGCTCCCTAGTAGTATGTTATATCATATGACCACCATGGTATCTTATAAATATCGCAGTCGTAACTAAATCGGATCGACATCGGAAGATTATCCTCAGATATTGTATGTTACATGAGTGGTCAAACGCAAAAGGTCCTCGTTCTACCGAAACATACGACACATAATGGGAACAAAGTGTCAGCTGTCCCTAAAATATAACGTGAAATATAACGTTAAATTAAACTTGAAGGAAAATTGCGTGACAATACATCATTTTCCCGCACTTGGCAGAACTATGATACTTTAGCCTTAAATCACTTTTAATAATCAAACATTTATATGATGTTAAATCAAATATACAAAGATAATCATTGATTTAAGTGCGTAATTTTCGTCTTAGTTTACAAATATCCCTCGTATTATATGGAACGGAGTATTTAGATCCTTAGCCTATATAGAGTTTCAATTTAGCCTTGCTACAGAAAAGTGACGTAACTTTTGAGTGACGACAACTATTACTTTTAAAATTAAAATTACTAAAATACGTCAAGTATTCACTTTTTTCATTTATGAAATGCAAATTAATGTAATTTTTTCTAAAAAAAAATTAACGTAAAATTTTTTTCAAGAAAAAAATTAACGTAACAGGCGATTCTCCTAAAAATTTGAATTTATTACGATCTCTTTATTTTCCTAGTACAGTGTGGTAATTACAGTGTGTAATTACCTTATTGAAAAAAACAAATAGGATTGTAATAGTAGGATACTTATAAATATGTTTCAGTATAAAACTAATTACTTAATTAAAATAAAAATGCACACATGTATTGAATCAAAATGTAAAGAATTAAAATAATGCAAATAGAAATAAAGCCAAAAGTAAGAAATTAAATTATTCAATTTCGCAGAACCATTTTTTATTAAGAGTTTACATTTAAAACAAATATTTTATATTTTACTGTTTTTTGGATGCCTCGAAAAGCTGTAGGGTTATTAAACGAACAAAATAATCCCTAAATTCGTTTTTATTTAGTTTTTCATTTAAGGTATGATTCCTCACTTGATTGTAATTACCATGACTCCTAGTAATAAAACCATCCTCTCCAACCTAAGCACCATTGCTCTCTATAAATGGCAATTAAAGATTGCTTTTTATGGCCTTTTTAATTTCATTCAATTTTTTTCTTTCATTTCAAAGATAATTAAATAAAATGATATGAAACAATACTTGCAAATAGTTTTTGAAAAATCTGTATTTACTCTACAAATAAAAAGCAGTTTCCTTTAATTAATATTTAATGACCATCTTTTAACAACTTGTTTAGAAACTAGTTCAAAGGTTCATAAGGTTTTACTAAATGGCTTTTGAGTTAGAAATATATTTTATTTTTGAGGTAGTAATGTGCATTCCGCGCAAGAAGATTAAATTTGAAATCAGGTAAATCTACTTTCAAACAAAACATAATTTTTTGTTTAAATTGAAATTATATAATTTCTAAAGCTTTTGAGTATTCGTATGTTAAGCTATAATATTTAATATGACAGGTATTCTTATTTTAAAGACTTTTTATATTGAATATTTTAACTTTTTAAGTTATAAAATTAAGCAATTTTTTGATTATAAAACAGATTAGCAACTTGTGTCAGAATAAATTTTAATTATTGTATCGTTACTTTAGACATTTAAAATATAATATAGAATTTAAAATGTCAATGAAGTTTAAATGAAAAAAACAGAATGCTACCTTAAACGTAAACATTTCCTTTATTTAGACTACCAAGTATATAAATATATGTAACTTTTTTTCTAAGAATAAACTTTAAAGTTTTAAGGAACCAAATTTTAGTACTTGCAGTGTCTTTTTTAACTAAGGTAATTTCAAGAGGCAAACCCCTATTTTTAACTTTAAAACCATATAAATTGGTTCAAAGCCTGTCTACACAGAAGTAGTGATGAAACGGTAAAAAACATATTGTTGAGCTAAAGCCTCTGTTAAGTCCTCGGAGAGAAACACAATGTTTTATTCTTCTTGGAGTAATTAAAACCCTTAATCGCTTTTTAATGGGCTTGTATTTTGAGAGATTACTGGCTTATTTCTCCCGTATACTTTTAAATCTCCTATTTAAAACAACGATTTTTTTACTTAAATGTTTTTGCACTTCTATTTCCACTTCAACATTAATTCAATTGCAATAGTAGAATATTAGAAAAAAATTAACCTAGATGTATTTAAAAAAGCATAATAACTGTTTTACTAATATTCTTATTTCGTTAGATACTTGGGTTTTTTTACATATACGCAGGTTGAAATCTAAACTTTGAATAAAAGACTTTTTCAAATTTCTGGCTAAAATTATGTAATAACTCTAATCTAAAGGATGCAAAATGTAGAATAATATTCTAAAGTGTTTTCGATAAACTTAAATATCTGTATTTTATCCAAGGGTATCACATTATAGTCTGATTCTCGCCGCATTTATCTTAATTTTAAACTTTCGATCCATAAATACGGTTTCAAGTCAATATTTATTATTTATAAGTAATTATTTTCTAAAACATTGACATTTAACAACACAATATTGCATTTAAAACTAATTATGTTTATAATTTATTAATACTTATTACTTATTTTTATTTGTGAAAAAATACGTAGATACTCTGAGTTTCTTTAGCAAGTAAACTAATTCTGAACTTAGAAATAACATTTGAATTCATTTGCATCGGTTTAAAAAAAACTACATATTGTTTAAGTTATCAGTTTAAGTTTTTAAAAATCCCTCTCCGATAAATTTTAATTGCATAGCACAAAATGCTAAATATTTGCTTTTAAACAAAAATAGTTCTAGCATAATGTACTTTCGAAAGTCATTAAATATTTATTATAAAATCCTTTTTTTAGAGACATTACAATTTATTTATCAATAAATTCTAATTACAAAATGTAATGAATAAAGTCAATTATAAACAGTAATTAATTATTCAAAGTAAACTCGGGCAATTATTTATTTGCATTAGGTGTTCAGGTTTCCAAAATTTAAAAAAAGTTACTTTGTAAATTGAAGCAGCCTTTTTGAACACGAATAGATTCATAACTCTATTCTTTTAATTACAATTATCTTTCAAAATGTGAATTTTTACTCGAGTTCAAAGCTTAATTTCATAAACAGTGAATGAAACACTAATATCTGAATTAATTAAACACTTAAATCAAACTCAAATCACCAATTTTGTTCAAGAATAAAATTGTAGTTTTTAAGAAAAGTATCATGAACTTCATTAAAATTGACTTAATCTTTCAAATAAAATACAAAGATTAAAACCCTTAGTCAAATTTACTATGGCTACTTCATAATTTCAAATTCATAGTGACTCAAATATCATAACTAATTGAAATTCACCAATAAGCGATTTGCCTTAGACTAAACCCAGGGTGCATAATAAACGCTATAAAGCAATGGTAGGATTAGAATTAGACGAAAGTAGATAGAAGTGTTTGGGTTGTTATAAATTCGATGTTAATATTATCAAGAATCCCAGGGAAAAAATCAATTGCCAAATCCTAAATCAAACAATCAAGTAAAAAAATCATCAACTCCACTTACTCTACACTAAAAAACGAGATAAAACTCTATGAGGCGTCGATAGGATAAGGATAAGATGAATGTGGGTAGATGTTAATCTCTTTCACTGGGCATTGACTTTACGGCATGAGCTGCAGACTTTCCTGAAACCATCGATTAGCCCTAATCCAAAAGGGAATAGCGTCCCCCCTCCTCCTTATAACCCCCCCCCCCTTCATTCTCGTAAGAATGCTATGCTTATTTGAAAAAGCTGTTACTGTCAGTTGCGCGATATTAAGAAAAAAGGGATTAAAACAAGAGTTTCGATGAATGGTTATGAAAATAAAAGTGCCATACTTTTTACATAAGGTTTTTGTAAGTACATTCAACCACCTAAGGTTTGTAACGGCATGTTAATGCGGCAAATACAAATATAATGATCATTTTAGTGGAAAATGTCAGATGGAATTATGTCGTACTAAATCCGCTAGATGTTTAGAAATTGGAAATCGCTTTAGATGCCTTCTGGCATTGGGACGTGGATATTAAAAAAGAAATCCAACTTTGGCTTTTAACTTTATTTTTATTATTATCATTATTATTATATTTTTTGGATCCTCCCCAGCAACTTTTCCCCGCTTTTTTATAGTGGTGTGGGGGTGTTATTCACTTCCGGGAGTCCGGGAAATATGTCCGGGATTTATATCTCCTTTGCGTCCGGGCCCTGAGATGGCTGGGATTAATTTCTCATCCTGTTTTCCTGTTTGAGACATCTTTGAGGGGTATGGCATACCTCCGGGATAAAATATACAAGTGCGTCTTGAAAAGTCTGGACATAAAAGTTTAATATAGTTTAGGTTTTATGCTGGTAGAGTAAGATAGAATTTCCTTGGGGACTTGCATAAAACAAAGTTAATTCCTTTTTCAAAAAAATAATTTAGATAATTTTTATAGAATGAATGAAATAATTTTATAAACTGAAACCGATAACAGAATTGTAGCTAGTAAATTGTTTATAACTAATGTTCTTTGATATACTGGAATTCAATAGCTAGTTTACTGATGGTTTTATTATATAGTAATAAATGTAGAAACTTGAATTATAATCTATATCTACAATTATTGAAAATGTCTATCCACATAAGCTTCTCTTCATGTAGAGATCGATAGGTAGCATATCCCATCGGACATGGAAAGAAGAAGCGTATTCTATAATAAATCAATTGGATAAGCATAATTTTTTTTCATCTATATCATATGAAGTCTTAGTAAATAATCCAATTATCTTTACCATTAAAGTTTTAATTTAGCTAGTCTTGTGCCTAGGTTCACAGCACATAAATTTGAAAATATTTTATTCTAAACTTTGTTACTTATATGAGTAAATTCTAACTCCCACCAATTGCCTTTATTTTAACTATTTTTAAATTTTAGATGAGAAGCCTATGACAAGTAAGTTAAATGTGAAAAAGGGTTTAGGTGAGCAAAAGTAAAAAAAAAATATTTTAAAAAAGTAAGTTCAATACTTTTTGTTAAACTCTACTAAATAACATAGCTTGTACGCCCATGCATCAAATCATTTACTAATAAAAACTCCATAAAATTGAAGCCTTCATTTGAAAAACAAATTAAACAGCAAAATTATTTTTTCAAAATCTCCAGATGATGTACAGTCCCTGGACAAATTATTAGACGCACTGCAAGATTTCATGTAAAATATTAATTACCGGGTCATATTGTACCGTTTTATTATTTTAAATTGATTTGTTTTTTATTTTTATATTATCCAATCAATTACCGATTTATTTGGCATAAATAAAACAGCATTAATTTAGAAAAGCATAAGTTTATTAAGTTTTAAAGAAAAGTGAAATTAATGTTAGTAAAAGTCAATATTTAGTCGAGCCACCTTTAGCCGCTATCAAAGCTTTAATTCTGCGCGGCATGCTATCAATGCAAGACTGTACTGTCTCCTGCATTTGAGGATGATGATTCCACACATAAATAATCTTATAATAAATAATTAATATAAATTAATCTTAATCATAATTATCTTAAAATAAATACAAATATGTAGTCTACAACAATTCTTTTAAATAAAAATCAATAATATTGTAGTTTAAATATACCATTATTGCATAAAAACTCTTAAGAAACATAAAATTACTAAAAACAATACAGTGCGTCTAATAATTTGTCCAGGGACTCTACATGCTTTTCAGTGGTTGATATTAAAAAATCTACAAAAGTGTGAAATTTTTCAGATTTTATGAAAAAAATACTCATAAAATTATTTATATTTCAATGTAGCAGTAATAATATATGTAAATGAAGCACTGGATAACATTTCTACTAATAATTTTTATTCCAAAACAAATACATCTAAAAGGTTTATTATTTCAGTATTTATTAAATAAAAATTATTTAAATTGCTTAAACTAATATTTTTCTTAATTTAGAGGGACAATATATGCAGTTCTAAGCACATTAGCCTCTTAAATGTTGATTAAGAATAAATCAGAAAACATTCCATAATTTGTTCATATTTAGTTGCTTATGAGTTAATAAATTAATATTGAATGATGAAAACTACATTTGTATGTTTGATTTTTAATCATTGCAGATTTAAAATTTTATTATTTATTTGAAAAGTTTAATTTAGAGATAATTTTAAAAAGGTTAATTTTTAGAAAATGGTCCCAGAGACCCCCCCCCCCCCTATCAGACCTAGGTACAATGCCAGCATTGAAACTAGGGTCGTTTATAAGTTTTTGTAAGTTATATATTTCCCCATATTTGTTATTTTAAGTACATAAAACAGTTCCAATAGGAAATGAGTGGTCTAATGATGCTTGTCTAAAAGGTACAAACTTTATTTCAGCTCAGTCGTAGATTTCTAGGTATTTGAAAAAATCCGAACATAGATGCAGACAGCTTCCCTACACAGTAATATCTCCCATCGTAAAAAATGTTTAAAAAAACACCTATAGAGTTTTCTCCTTACATCTATTCCTAATAGTATATTTCTTTCTTTTTCTAATAATAAAACAAGAGAATACATATATTCATATAATAACTTCTTATATTTTTAATACACAATCCTTTCTATTAAGAATGTATCGTTTTCACCATTATTCATACCGCGATTAGTTTTAAAAAAATCCACCTAATATCTAAACACCAACTTTCATCATATTCAATGTTTATTTCTTATAAAAATATTAATTTTTATCAGAAATATAAGCTCCTTGTAACTAAAACATAGTTTCGCTTAAATCTTTCGTTCTAATATTTCTCTTGAAAGTCACAATAAGCTTCCTTAAAATCTAAACCTCGTAAGTATCATCCGTTACGGTGTTCAAGACAGAAATGTCGTCGCTATTTCTTCTTTTACGCTATATCGAACTCCAGCAATTCTTTCAAACCTTCGTTTGACAAACTTACAAATAACTTTTCCTTAAAAATAAGTTATAGATTTATATGGACCCTTTTATACATCTTCTTTTAAATACATTTATGTTGGCACTTGTAATGAAGGACATAAAGTAAGCTCTCAATAAAAACGATTTTTTATCCATTATAATACTTTTCAAACACATTTTCCTAAAAACTTTTGATGTTCAGTCACAACTTTGTCGGACCACGCAAAGATTTCTTCGAAAGCTTGGTCAGACAAGAAACCGTGGGCAACACTTGTCACAGTTTTCCTGTTCTACTTCAATACGAAAGGACTCGGGTGACACGAATAGTTGGTCGCTTCAGTGAAGGGGAAAGACGAAAAACTAACTGCGTAATGACGTTTCGAAAGGTTGAATGGTGCACTTCTATTCATCTGCGAATACAAGTTTGCTATTTTTTAAACTACACTTGTAGCAGAATTTGTAGAAATATTTAAGAATATGTTCGACCATTATATATATATACGTTGTTCCACATCAAATGATATATAAAGATAGTTTTAATTGAATTTTATTACAATTATTTGGTTAGTGATATTAAAAATCAAAAGATGTCGCACTGTTACAAATTTTGTGTTTGGTTTCACCATGATATTGGTTCCTTTCACCATGATATTGGTTCCTAGTAGCTGCAACGGCTGTGTGGTGTAATGTTTCACCTTTTTTTCGGTGTTTGGTTGAACCATTTTTCTGGATTTGGAAACAAAAACCTGAGACCTGAGAATTCAACCGAATACCAAAAATATGGTTTAACGTTTCACCACACAGCCGTTACAGCTACTAGGAACCATATTTTTGGTGAAACAAAGTGCCTAATTTTTAACAGTGCGTAACATTGCTGTTATGAGCCTCTACGAAATACCTTTCTAAAAAGGTGACCAGAATTTTGACCAGACAGAAATGTAAAATGTTGTGAATATCTTTTATAATGTATTATTTCCTCTTAAATGAACACAGCTTTATATCAAATAAATATATTCTAAAGTTACTCAATACATATTTATTAGAATTAAATCTCACGTGATACTACAATTATAAAGATGATAAATATATACTAACAAGAACCATGGAAATACATTTATTTTTAAGTTTTATACAAGTTTAAATATACATAAGAGTACCCCGAGTACATGCATTTCAGTGAAGTTTGAAAACAATTCATTTTTACTGCAAAACAGTATTAATTTGTTTCGGTATAAGAAAAAAAGTCAAATCGACAGATTTGAATAAAATTTGTGCAAAAATGAGCTGATTTAAAAGAGATTTTTCTCGCAGTTATTGCGTGAGAAAAAAAAATAATACATTTTACAACTAACAACTGAATCATATAACAATATTTACTTAAAACTTTTAAATTGGAACCATAATTTTTTTTAAATATTCTTTTAAAAAAAGAACAATAGTTGCATTTAAATATTTCATTCATTCCTCTTGGTGAAAAAGCCCCTTAAATTTTTTATTGCACTCAAACTATATTAAAAAACTAAATCTTAAATATATTTTTCATTTTTAAATTTCTCTTTATAAATGAACAGCATAATAATTTTATTTTTATTTAGTATCTTTACATTACAAAATTTAAATTAGTTTCTTCCTAAAAATACATCAAAAACACTTTTTCATATCAGAAAGTAAATTTTACTGCGAGTTCGTTATAATAACTGATTTTTGTATATAATAAGAGATAAAAAAAATCCATCCACATTACATAGATTTCCCCTAAATATTTTGTCTTAAAGATCTTCTAGGATAAGATAGAAATTTTTGAAATAAGTATTTCTACTTTAGTTTTATTCAACTTTCAAATATTATCTATAAAGTACTCACTTCCTTCTATTGTCAAGGGAAATTTCTACTTCTCCAAATTTATTTCAAAGAAACTTCTATTCTCGACAGAATCTTTTCCCATTTAGGAATTTAATCAAAGTCCTTTTTGATTCAGTCATGTAAAAAGAGGTTTTGGGAGCCAATAGATTCGAAATTTTCTCTGTCGTTTAAAATATTCGAAACTACTTACTAAACTATACTAGACAAAAATGGAGTATTATTGTAAAAAGGTATTAAATTTTTTCAGCCGGGAGTTCTTTTAATACTCAAAAACTTTATGACATATTGTTGTTGAAATTTATAAAAACACATCATTATTGTTCAACCTTTACTTTTTCCGGAAACTTCTGTTATCATTTAGGATAGATGTGTTCCATATAGTCGCATATACTATTATGGAATGTCTTACGGATCACCATTCTGAGGAATAAAGCAATATAATGTTTGAGTTAATCTTTTGCCAAAATGATGTATGTGAATAATCATACTATAATCGAAATGAAAAGATAAATACTTGTTAAGCTAAATTTTCTTTAAAAGCTTACAATTGATCTAACTAAAAAATATATAACCTTAATTAATCAGAACAGGAACTGTATCTGGGTAAATATAATATATTTATGTTTAAATCCAATGTTTAAAATTTCACTTATTGTTCATTTTGCAACTATTTATCGTTATCCGATTTCAATTTAAAATAAGTTTGTATATTTTCCTCGCATCTTGCAAGCAAGAAGATGGCAATACCGATAAAATAATCGTTAATGTGAAATTCCTAACGCTTTAAAGACTGCCGATTTTAAAAAAAATCTTTATTGAAGATGGAAAATGTATCCAACCTTGGTAAATAGGATTTCTTAATGACATTATTCTTAATAACGATTATTGTACCGGTAAAACATTTCGGAAGTCTTATTGCTGTTGCTTATGCTAAATTAATCAACCATTAACTATATCGTTTTAAGTTAATGGTTTTATTCTTTTTAAATATTTCTTTTTTGCTCAAATTATAAATCGTTTTATTGGTAATTGTAAGGAAAAAACACCGATAAGTATTATAAGTTAAATACTTATATACATGTGCAAAGTGACGATGCAAATTTCAAAATATTGATCATCCTATAGTTTTAGTGAGGGGCCCAGTGGCTTAGTAGTAGTGCTTCGCATTTCCACGCCACAGGTCCAGGGATCGAATCCCGGATTGGGCGAGGTTGACCCATCCTTTCATCCCTTAAGTGGGTCGATAAAATGGGAACTAAACACTGGGGGTTCCGCGTGAGGCTGACCACCTTACCGGGACATATGCCTAGCACCCCAGAACCCTAGGTCACGAAAGCTGAAATGGGCACGGCAGGCCTTGGCCCGCTAATGGGCTGTTGCGCCGAGGAGTTTTTTTTATAGTTTTAGTGAAATTCATAAGTTAAAAAATAATATATGGTTATTGAAACATTAAATCTTTTACCTTCACAAAAATATTAATTAGACAAATATTATTCGAATTCAGTATATTATTCCATTTTTAGTATATTATGAAAAAAATAATAAACATCTTAGAGGAAACCTATCTTGTCGATTCAACTGACTTAAATCTGTTTATTTAAATTAACTCAAGGTAGAAATTTAACAGTAATTTTTAAACTAATTTATCGTTGTGGAAATCTAAAATTAAGTATGTAATAGACCTATATATTTTTTTACTTTAAAAATAAATGACTTTTTCGGATAGATACTAAATTTCACCATTTCCTCGCGAAAACTGTATGAAACTAAAAACTGGATGTTTGGAGTTGGTGCCCTTTGGCTCATAGAAATTGCTTTAAAAGTAGATTTTGTTATAAATGGATTTAGTTTAAATTGTGATCGATAAAAATAGTTTTTCAATGGTACTGTTAGACAAATAAAAATAGTATCATAAACTACATGAAATCATCAAAAAATTCCGTATTCAGCATTTCAGAAAAGGAAATTAATGTTTTCCAAAATTCAATTTTAAAACGTGCAATTTAACTTAGGCACAAAAAAAAAAAATTTATTACATGCTGGCTCTCCATATGATGCTTTTCAGTATAAATGAAATAAATATACAATTTCAATTTTCTTTTGTCGGATAAACTAAAATGAAAGACATGAGAAATATAAAGTGGATTAACTCCAATATATATATACCTTTAATTGAATTACTTACTAAGTATCTACACATATCATCGAATGTTATCTCTGCAAAAAGTTTCGGCTGGTTTTATCTTCTGATGCGCGTTTCCCGTATCAAATGCGACACCGGGATCAAATGGATCTATGTGTGTGACAAGAAAAGCAACTTGTCAGAAAACCGAAAGAAAACACTCTTCTTTTTGGAAATTACGAAGTATTTTCGAAATTTAACCCCAACATCGTTCTTAAAAAATGTCTCGTCAATGTTTTTGACCGTGTTTTATAAGAAGGTAACTTTATTCCTATTAACTTTTCTGTTTCTTTTGATCTTTTTTTTATCTTTCATGATTCATTTTTTAATATAAACTCGCAAAGTAAAGGAACAAATCGTGAAACTTTTATTTTTACATGAAACTTTTGTTTTCCTAGAGATTAAATGTTAACCCCTAGGATTTTTTTGCTTGAAAAAACATTATGAAAGCCGCAATTTGACTCTTTAAAGTACGTGATTTTTTTTTCCTGAAGAAGAGAAGTTTGAGGATCAAATTCAAAAGTGTTTAGTTTGGGAAAAAAACTATTTACACTCTTAAAACAAAAGAGTGAAATCCACTCCTATATAGGAAGTGCATTTTCGGCACCGAAAAGGAGTGGAAATTAACTAAGATTGAGTTAAAACCGCTCGTTTTAAGAGTGTAGGACGTAGATTGTTTTCTTCAATTTCTTTTACCCACTCCGCAAGAAGAGTGAAATCCACTCCTATAGGGGAAGTGCATTTTCGGCACGGAAAGGAGCGGAAATTAACTCAGACTGAGTTAAAACCGCTCGTTTGTTTTAAGAGTGTAGATAGTATTCAATAATGTCACTGATAACTGACCAGCTTAACCCTATACAAACATACCTAAGGGTAAATATCTAGCCCGGTTTGTGGTTCTCTAGGGTTACTTGTTACTAGAGTAATACATTAAAAAGGATGCTATAGTCACGTTCTTTTTTTTTTACTAATTTTCTAACTATTGAAACAGAAAACAATTGTCTAATGTTGTGAAAAATCAAACGGGACGAAATTCTCACATTCTATTAATTCTAGGGAATCAGAGTGTGTAGAGTGTGTGTACCTGTGTATTATACCTGTATTGTATACAAAGCTTGCACTTAAAATCAGGAAACTAAGCCTGTCGTGACTGGTTAGGGAAACCGTTCCGTGTATACCAGTAGTCGCAAACTATCACAGTCTTGTTAGTCCGTACTCCTCTGCTTGCTCCTGCTGGTGCTCACTTTGTTATTAGGGTCGTGGCAGTAGAGCGGTATGCTATGACTTTTCCTAGGCGTACTTTGTAGGGGGAATACGTATCAGCGCTGTAATATGGCGTTTCTGCTGTTTTCTTTTGAAAGGGCGAATGAATTGTAGCTGGCCGGTCATTATGCTTTTTGCTCCTTTACGGATGTACTAAACTCATTAATGACGATTGGCTAGAAAATTTGGCATGCGAACATAAGCTTTCTGCTAAATTTTATTGAAATAAATAAAATACAAAGCAAATGGGGACCATAGTACTGAACAATTTATAAAAGACAAATTAAGTAACACAAAAACAAATTTTAGAAACTTAAAGTTAACGTTTTTATATTTGATAAGGAAGGTGTTAATGGTATTCGCACATTTGTTTTGGTCCAGTAGTAACGAAACTTTTGTTATGCCAGAGATGCGCATGCTTTTTCGATTTTTTTAAATAGCATTTTTAATCTATGCATTACCAAACCGTAACAAAAGACTCTAACCAACCATCTTCATCAAAATCATTATTTAAGCCAGCTGACAGATCAATAATCAGAGAAGAATAATACATTTTTTTATCCTCGTACAAGGTATCTTGATTCCTCTTAATCAAATATTAGGCCTTATACGCACACAAAATCCGAGTTACACATCTGCCAAGCTGTGGCTGTAAGCCAGTCAATATATGCGACTGCCATCGACACCTGACAAACACAGACAAAGGTTGCTAACTGTCTTCACCCTGCGAGCATAGAATGATTAGTCCTCCATTGTGGGTGGAAATGTTATCTCAATAGATAGGTAACCTACTGGATGGATCGGTATGTGTGCACACGCTTCCTGAGAAAATCAATTTCTTAGGTATGTTGGTGTGGGTCTATAATAACGTTTTAAACTAAAGTTTTTAGTTCGAGTGCTTTACTTAGACAGCTATTTGATAACATATCGAAAATTAAGTTATGTTATTTTACTTAATAATATTAAATTAAAATTATTTTAATCTAAGGTAATATTGGGCAAAGCTTTGTTCTATTACTACACCTAACAACACAAACATAGATAATTTGTTTCCTCGTGATAAGCATCTTTAATAAGTGGACTTACAAGTGAGAAGTTGTTTAACTCTCTTTAAAATGAGAAATATAAAAATGTGAAAGTTTCTAAGAATATGTAGCGTTCTGAGTTATCTTTGTTAATGATAATCTGCTATTAAAATATATTTAATTATATTAAGGTCAATTGTAGGACTAATAATTAGTAATTGTAGGACTATAAATTACGTAAATTAGTTTACATAATTTATTTATTTAAAATGATCAGATATTTGTCAACCTTTGGCTGCGCGGACTCACGAGCTTTTCTGGAAGTAGAAATTTAGCTTGAACGGAAAAAGCAAAATACGCAACTTGTTTACAATTTAGGTTTCTATTACATGATGAAAATTGCCGATGAAGGATAAAACCATAAACTATTTAACAAGTTGGTTTTATCAATGGGTAGATGGGTTTATTGGTGGCTCATTGTCGAGGATGGATGACGATCACTGTTTCAACTCATACTCAAATATTTATCTTGTTAAGTTTACTAACTGTCGTATGGCAACACTTCAAATGTTTTTGAGTATTTGAATGTCTAGTAACTAATAAATATGTCTTGCAGAAATCCCTTTGTGTTTTCTTTTAGTCTGCTTGAGTTAGTGCCTTGAACGTTCCTGTGTGTCTTTAAAACTTCATTAAGAATTAGTTCTAATACATTCTAAAGTATGACTTTGAGCAGTGTTCTATTTAGTTTGATAGCATTAACTTTGAACAAGGTTGGTAGTTTTTTGGTACTCATGTTACAGAAAACGTCCAGCTATATAGTAATGGAAATTATATATCTACCAAAAAACGTTGGCTATTCAAACCAAAGCACACCTAATGTTTTCTTAAGGCGTAGTAAAAGATCGTCTATCTTCTTATTTTTTCAGAATCCATTGGACTCTTTTTGTGGCCAACATAAAGGAGCAGCGCAAAGTATCCATCGTAACTAGATTATGGGAGCTGTCCGTTTCAGTGGCCCGCAGACACGGCAAAAAGAGATAGTTGTTCGGACTAAGTACATCAATCATGGAGTTGCGCGCTATCATTTGCCGCTTTCCAAGAAAAGGGAACAGGATTGAGATGAGTCTCTGGCCACACAAAAGGAGATGATTTAGTGCGAACGCTCATTCCGTGTCATTCTTTCCGACGGACGGGTGCGATACAAACGTTTTAAGACGTAAACAGTTGTTTGAAGGTCATAATATTTCAAACCAACTGGATAATAAGAAAAATTGGGGAATAAAATGTAAGATCAATCCAATCTGCACAAAAAAAAACTATTTTTTTTAAATGATTATAACCTATTTTTTTTTCAAATATTGTCCAAGGAAAGTTTGAGCGCAAGAGCTAAAACTGTAAAAACAAAACAATAAAATTAATCAGTTTTGTGGGGTTTTTTTAATTTTTAACCCTGTTCAAGTCAGTCACTGACGACTACGGAGGATTTTTTAGGGTAGTATTGTCTGATTATTTAAACTAGGTCCAAGTGGAGACCCAAAGGCTCCGCTTACAAAAATCTACAGCATATCATACCCACAAATCCTCTCTGTCATTTCGGTGATTCTTTCAACCGGAGTTGGATTTTTAAGTCAAGGTTTTGTTGCGTTTTCAAAACGCAAAAACTTTGACAAATACTAAAAATTATCATGTTATTTAGGATAAAATTTAAAAAAATGCTGAAAAGTCTGTTGTTTCTAAAACATGTTAAGTTTTCAGTATTTGAAATAAAAAGTTTACATTAATGCTGACAAAAGAAAAAAAAGTCGAATTTACAAGATTTCAATGTGAAAAATATATAGATCATTAACTTTACGAAACTAACAATATTTTAAATAAATTTTCCTGTAAATAGAAGAATAAGTCCTGTTTGAAAAACTGCATTGTAGATCCGCATTTTCTTCTTTCGCATCACTCTGTATGCAACTAACGTTGCTGAAGAAAAGGGTACTGTTTTTTCTTCTTTTTTTCTGGGGAAATTTGTTTTCGAAATTTTATCGGTCCTTCCTAAATCATCTTGACAGATGTCCCCTCGTAAGAAAACCACATTTGTTTTGGAAACAGTATCAGAATAGAGTTTTTTGAAATCGGATTATATCTGGTAGTTAAGTGGGAGGTAATGGGGTTTTATTTGGAGATGCTTTCAAATTGGAACTTTGCGTGCTTCTTTGGTACTTAAGTTACTGGCGGTATAAATTTATAGAAATAAAAAAACTTCGTTACGGTTGAACTTTTTTCTTCTTTACACAAAACTGTAAATTGAAAAGAAAGATGTTGCTTTATATTTGACGCTTAACCGGAAAAAAGATAACTTACACTGTTTTGTCGAATTCAAAAGATTAGTCTTTTTTATCCTTTTATTTTTCATTTAAAACCCTAACTCTATTAAATTGGATAATATTTTTAAGCTTAACCAAAACTTATATTAAGGCTTAGGAATTGGCTATATTGCTCAGTTAAGGGTTACAAATATACTAAAGAAATGTTCTAAAATTCTATTCCCCAATGTACACGCCTTACTTTCTTTGTACACGCCTTCTAAAATTCTATTCCCCAATGTACGCCTTCCTTTAGCTCTAATACAATGTTAATTCAACAAGAGTAAACAAAAAAAACATCAAACAGGATACTTCCTACTTGAACATGAACCGTAATTTAAGCAGAATCGGGTTCTAGACGTTCCTAAAAATTCAACTTAAAAATAACTTTCTTTTGGGATAAGCATTGCTAACTATATCTCAATAATTAGATCATTCACAGCAATATCTTAAAAAACGAACTGTCATCGAAGCTAAAATGAACCAGATTAATTGAGAGATATATGAAATAGAAAGCATGAACCTGTTAAGATTCATTACTTATAGAGGCGTGATATTTCATCAGAAATTCACTTTGCTAATAAAACATGACATTTACATTTAAACAAGTCTGACAAAGTAGAAACATATTTTATAGCTGTCACAACTGAATTTTTAATGGGAAAAAATTCCCTTCCAAACCACATCGTTAATATTCCCATTATTGGGCACTGTTATCTATTTCTTATTAATTAGATAATTCACGGCAATATCCTAAAAAAGAAGGTTAGTATTGCAGTTAAATGGGAACTGATTAATTGATAGAGATGTAAAACTGAAAGGCAATATCTAACTTTTCCCCAGAGTGGTAGAAGTGTGATCCATCTTACTTGATCTCAGAAAGCAACTTGATTTCTTCCCCTTGATACCTCCCCCTTCTATTGAGTCTTTTTAATTAAAAGCGTGATTATAGTCAGGTCATCTGTTAGATACTTGGACAAGTTCTTAAGAAACTTCAATCGCAAGAATTTTAATTCGGAGTACTGTGGGAGTTATAAATTAAAGTGGTTTTAGAAGCAAATAAAAATATTCTTTTTTGAGGGCAGAAATGAAATTTTGTGAAATGAGATTTTCGTTTGTTACAAATTTATTACCTTTATCTCAGATTTTGTTTAGTTTATTTCGTTTTAGAAAAGAAACTCATTTTAACATTTTACTAAAAAAGATTTTATTTCAAGGCGATAAATACCACATTTGGGGAAATTAAGTTGATTGTATTATTGAACCACTGCATTATTTATCTATTTTAAACATTGAAAATGAAGTAAGCTTTAGTTAAACATAAAATTACAACACAAGTAATGGCCTAACTATATTTAAAATAAATTAACTGCTGTTTACATTATAACACATTCTTTAAAATTATTATATCAAACTATTATTTTAGCTTATTTTTCGAGAAGATTTATTTCATTTATTTAGAATAAGAATTGTATGCACTACAAAAGAATTAAAGTTCGCGTAAACAAACACTTACATTTAAGTAGAATATTATTATAGTACATTATTACCTTACATTACACTTAAAAGCTTTTTAATACCTGAAACTGCATTGAAAGTGCTCTGCGCGTGAATTTTAAAATGCATTTTAATTTCTCCTACGAAGTAATACACCTACACAAAACTAGTTTCATGATTATATAAATGTAAATAACTATATGAGATAAATGTGTTTATATTTTCAAACTTTAAGGTATACGTATACCTTTGACAACTTTTTTTTATTTTCTTATGAAAAAAATTAAAATTTATACCATAAATAAGGTACCCATAGACTAAGTGTTTTATGTTAAAAAAAATTACAAAACTCAATTAATTAATTACTTAATTAGCAATTAGTACGCTAATTAACCTAATTTTTGATTTGAAATTATGCAAATTCTATTATACTTAGAGAGCTAATTCTTTTTGGAATATGTTTATTAAACCTTTTTTAATGTTTTGTACCTCAATCAAGTTCTTTGTTTAAATAGAACATATTATATGAATTTTTATCCTAGAACACTAAATAAAACAAATTTTCCCTTCACTTTTTTATAGTTAAAAGCTTCTAAAAATTTATCTACAAACACAAACAAAAGTCTGAGGTACAAAACATGCTCCAAACGTTTCTGATTACAAAGTTGAAAACCAATTTAAAAAATTTTAAATAGAGCTTGAGATATCACTGTTTAAGTGAAGTGCAAATGCAGAAAAAAACTTTCTTCAGAAAATGAACTCAAAGTTTTCAACACATATTTTTTTAGGAAGTTGTTCATTTCAAAAGGGTTGATGCATTATTGTTACAAAACTTGATGTTAACCATCAGTCCATACATAAAAATTATTGTAATTTGCTTATTTATGTTAATAAAAGGACAGAAAATTATTGAACAGCACAAAGGAGGGTTTGTTGGCTTAAGTGTGCGTGTGTAGTGTAGTGGGTTCTCATATTGGTATTGTATGGGTCGATCCTATAATAAGAATCGACCCTTCAAAAATTGTTTACATTTGTGTATAAAAATAGCCAACAAACGTAAATAAAGGATGGGGAAAATGATGGGTTTGTTTAAACGTTGTATTTACCTATTTTTCAGACGGCACCTCCTCTATGGGGGGCACATAGAACGACGGAAAATCTCCAGCACCATAAGTTGGACCTTCTTCTTTGCAAATCTTGTCAGAGTTGCTCTTCTTGACCCCTCGGATATGTTTGCGCCTCAGTTTTCTTGCAGGAGTTGAATGACGAGCACATTCCGATATTCTGGTTTTGTCTCGCTTGGCAATGCCTTCCACCATGAAATGTCCAGGGGTGATGCCCAGGCGCTTCATGTCTTCCAGTTCAACTTTATTCCCAGAATTGAAGTGGATTACCGCATCGTAGGTTGACAACTTCAATACATGGATGCCAGCAAACTTGGTTTTAGGGCATCGCTTCCAAATGGTCCCATGGAAGCTCTCATTCGCGTTCTGTGTCATCCCGTGTAAACACTTGGCAAGCATTTTTTCATCTGTCAGCCGTTCGTAAACAGGCTTGATATGCTTCAATATCTCCAGGGGTAAGCCTTCCTTGTGCTTGTATTCATCAACACGTCCTGCAGCAACAGCCTTTTGGTAGGTGCACCAGCTCTCCTTTCCAGTGGGACATTTGGTATGAAGCGGATGTTCTTCTGTGGCGGACAAGTGATAGAATGTACTCCAAATTGCATTGTACATTACCTTCACGGATGAAGTATTACTTCGTAAGGCCATGCCAAAGTAGTTTTGCATTTTGTTGACTTTCTTCAAGGTTAGGTTACCTTTTCCTCTCACAGCCGCTTCTTCTTTCCTCAATTTTCGGAGGGCAGTGCCGAGTCGCTTTTGGTAGTGACCAACGCATTCTTTCTTGACAATTTCCTTGCCGTCGTACGGGTCTTGGGCACACACATCCACAAAAGCCTTGCTGTCGCCATCACCGTAGAATTCTATGTACTCCAAACCACGTAGTGCTTTGGAGCGTAGAAAGATGCGTGTCGCACCGCAGGCCTCCATGCCGCCGGACGATCCGGTGTAGTTGGCTGAGCACACATGGGCGGCTTTCCATTTTCGAAACTTTTCTGTGGTTTTATCCTCCTTGTTCATTTTCTGACAACCGTGGCAGTGCTTAGAGAGGACCTCGACATCCAAAATCTCTCCGGTGTTGATGGATATTGTGGTGATGACGCCGTTGAGGGAGCTGTATCCTCTTCTGTGCCAGGTCCCATCGACGGAAACGCCACACTCCGTAGTCTGGGTAACATCCTTCACACGATGAGACGCCATCCGCATCACTTCGTCAGCAAGCTGTTGCACCACCAACAAAATCTTCCTTGCACCTCCATTGTAGGCAGATTGGTTTGGTGGAGGAGGCAGGTTCATCACGGACATGAAGGTTGATGCTTCTCGGTGACCACATCCAAGCTGTCGCATGGCATATATCATCCTTCGATTTACATCTGGTGCTAGTCCGGTCTTTTTTGTTGACGGAATGGGATCCTCGCTTTGGTACTCACAGTTGTAGCATAATATGAAAAACTCGGTGTACCCACCATTCCTGGACTCAGTGTCTTCGTATACAAACAAGGTTTTCGAAGTACAATGTGGACAGTCAAAACTGCTGACCAAACTGGTTAAACAGTTCATATCCACAATAAAGTTCTTCCCATCATGGTCTTTGGGCTTGACTTGAGCTTGATTGCTTCGAAGTTTTCTTTCCGAGGCGGATTCAGTGGTTACTGTTGCCGGTGGAACATCTTCAGTTTGAGTTTCAACAACATTTTCTTCAGCAGCCGTTTCATTTCTTTCATTATTATTGGAATTATGCTGGTTACCACGATATTTTCTTCTTTTACTCCCTCTTCGAGACGCTGAACCCATATTTTTAACACGGAATATCAATTTTCGAGAGAAAAAAACGTGTAGTTGATTCGCGTTTATTAAAACAAACAACTCAACTTACAGTTAAGATTACAGTTAACTAACTTACCTGACAATTTACAAATAATATATATTTTTTAATTTATAAAAATTAATAATGTATTTCTAAAACGTTTTAATTTCAAAACTGAAACTAAAAAAAATAACACTAAGCCTAACTTCCATGAAACCGAAACTAAACCATTTTTCAGAAAGGCTCGCACGAAAATATTTGTAGATCAAAAACTATTGCATGGATTTTTATGATTTTGGTACCATTAGAAAGCTGGATAAACAGAGCATATTTATCAAAAATAAAAAAAAATTGCAATTTTTAGTCATTTTGCACTTTTTCAAAGGTGTACGTATACCTTAATCTCTACTCTATTTCTCCACTCACACAGCTTATTCAAGGCAAATACTTTTTATATCCTTTTACAAATAACGCATCTTAAAAAGGAATTCAAACAAAGGATACAAAGAAAAGCTTTCTTCGGTGTGACGAATATTCCTGCAAATTTTTAAAAGCACTTTGTACTGGAATTCATTCTCATGTTCTTTTATTTGAATCCTGTTATTCAGGAAGGAACTGAGGTGCATGTTTACAAAATTGAATTAATGCTGCAAGATCACTCTAAACGACAATTCCGTTTTAGAATTATTGGGATACGGTACCCAAAAATTGGTCAAAATATCGATTTTTCAGTTTTTACTTATTATTTACAATACTTTTCTGAACATTTACTGAAAGTTTCATAATGACTGTTCATAATGACTTTTGTAGAAAAAAGTTATTAAATATTTTCTGGAGTCATTCCTATAAGTTTAAATACGTATTTCGTCTGCTTCCAACCTTTTTTTTTCGGTTTCGCATTTTTCAATTCTTGTGTTTAATAAATCTCTAAGGCTTTTTTGCTAATTAAATTAGAATTTTGAAATTTTTAACCTGTGTACTTATATAAATGGTGCACAAAATTGTGCATGGAATAAGGTCTACTATGTATAGTTGTTTTTTTTTAAATGTTGAATTCATTAATTTGAATTTTTTTGTGATTTTCAGTATAAATGATGCATGTTACTTTTTAACTGTACCTCACATTTTAAAATCCATGCGCAGTTCTTGAACAAATTGTACTAAAAACAAACTATAAAAGTTTGGTGGAGTTATTTTCAAAATTGAAAGAGTAGATGCGTTTTAAAAAAGTTCAAAATTTTGACTTTTTTTAAATAAATGAAAAACTACTTGTATATATTTGTTTTTATTGCTAGAAAATGTTTATTTAGAGTGAACATTTTATAAAACCACTATAATTTACAAGTTTATGTTATTATTTCTAGAAATAATGTTTTGGGTACCGTATCCCCTTAAGTAACAAGTGGCATATCTTGAATTTTCGAAAATAGTAATCTTTATCTACGTTGAAGATAAAACGTGGTATTTAATAAAGTCTACGCCTCCAAACTTCCAGGTTTGTTAGGTCTTTTTGTTGAATTTGATACAGTGTACTAGATCCTATTCTTAGGAAGGTTGGACCAAAGATCTAGTCTTGATCAACATGGTTGTAAGGTTGAAGCCTTATAAGATAAAATACTCCAGAAGATAACTTTTTATAGTTTTGTTGGTTTTTTGTTGAAACTTAATCATAGCAGTTAAATATTAATCAATGAGGCAGGACCATAATTCTTTTGATTTCTATTAAAAATTAATTAAACATTTTACCAAATTACCCAATCGCCTCGTTCAATTGTACAATTTAAAATTGAAGTTAAATGCAGTATGTAATGCAATCATCTTTTCATTAAATTTTGATTATTCCTTTGTGTCTCGTCAGTTATAAAGGTGTCATTTTTTTTACTTTTGCGAAATATTTTTAACTATCTTGAATTCATTTTATTACCAATGTCAGTTCTCTTGCTGCTAAATTTAAAATGAGATAATTAGTTTTCAAACAACCGGTATAATTTCACTATTATATAATGCTCTTGAATTTATTTCACAAAATAAATGAGAACAAAAATCTTACATTGGCTAACATTTCGAGTTCCAATTATATAAATTGATCAAAACAGATTATTTCACAAAACAAGGTTTTGGGACTTAGTTCCTTTCGATTTAAAGGGATCCATTATTTCCGCTCATATTGGCAATGCAAAGTAATGTTTACAAACGGAAACACATTGTCATCTCTTTAGCAAGTTGAATATTGACGTAGAATAAATATATCGTGTATATCGCGACTATCTACTCGAAGTAGTCTATTGTGTATCGTTTGAGTTGAAACTTTAAGTATTTCTTAGTTTCAATAACATAAGAATGATGAAACGTGTGAATATACTGTGTTAAAAATAAAAGCATGTGTTCTAATTTGACCCTAGAAATACAAACCTTTTCTTCTTACCAAAATACAAACCGAGGTAAACATTAACGTCTTAGATTTTTTTGCTTGTAAAATTTTGACTTATTAGGTAAGTGATTTGTGTTTTTCCATGCCAAAGAGAATTCTGAAGAGCAAATTCTATTTTATTAAAGTTTGGTATACGTGAAAAATAGATTTAAATAGTAGTCAATAATGTCACTAACCAGCTAAACCCTAGAAACACAAAACTACCTGGGGTAAATATCTACCTCGGTTTGTAGTTCTAGGGTGAAGAGTTGCTGATTTGAAAATATATTTTTTTTATAAAAACGCATCTATTATTGCAATCTCATAAAACAAAAGGTAAAATTAGATCCTCATTTTATTCTATTAATGCCTATTTTCAAAAGTGAAACTTTTTTAAATTTTATTTTTTCGTAAATAAAGCAAATCTAAAACCATTAGATACCATAAAAGTATTAGGTCCTCAAAAGAAAATAGTATTTACAGAACATCATTTGGTTAAATAATTAAAAATATGTGGTGTTTTCTTAAACAAAATGTAGTACAAACCTATAAATCAAATTTCCAATTGCAAGTTTTAGGAAATTAAATATAGTACCTGTACCCAATATGGACATCTTAAGGACAATTTGTTTTTTCATCCCTTTGTACAAGTCACAGGACTTCAAAAATTTGTGACCACAATCCCTTTACTGTTGACTATCAATTAGTGGTATTTTAATTATTTTGGTTTAATTTAAATAATATAAAAGCAAAAAATGTTTACAAGTGTCCATATAATTAACCCCATGTTCTTACTATGGACATGCATGTCCATATTAGGGACAGGTGGCTCCTTATGGAACTACTACTGGATGGAAGAGCCACTCTTTCAAGGAATTTTAGAAGAGAAGGGATAAAAAAAAATTAAGTATTGCGGGGGAGGGGTGGCAGTGTAAATATCTTAAAAAAAGGTGCACTTTTTAGAAGGGAGGTCATTTTCGGTTGTGGTTCTTAGAAGAACCTCAAAGTGCAGTAATGTCCCTAATATGAACATTAATTTATTATTAGTTAGCAAAATAAAATCTCATTAAACAAAATGTTACAAATTTGTGAATCTGAAGATTCATTGGCTGTAATTCCAATGGGGAAATGAGGTGTCCATATTGGGAATCAGGCGTAGTTTTACTAAATATTATAATAAACATGCAAATAGAGCATTATCAAGCAGTATATGCAATATCAATCGAAAGAATATTTTATCAGATTTTTAAAACACTCCACTTTTTAATATTTAAAGTAATTATACAATATATCATAAGAATATAAACTTTCCTATAATTAAGATCAGCACACCACGAAAATACAAATTACCTTTGAACAGCGCGCCTTTTGCACTTTTCAGGCTAAAATATTTTTAAGCTGCTTTTCTTCATGGACATGTAGCACTATCTTTTGATTAATAAATTAACTTTTAAAGATATTATAGGTGTCCATATTGAGAGCATTGTCCGTCCATATGGTACAAGTACTATATTTATAACTAAATTTTAGGAATTTTTAAATAACCTTTATGTCCTTGCCTAGTTTTCATAGAATATGCAAAAAAAAGTCACAGTAAATTATATTTTCATCTCAGTAATAATTTTCATAAATTTAAATGCTTATAAAAATTGTTCATTTGTAATGTTAACATAAAAAAAAATCCTAAATTCCGTTAAACTTTTACACTCTCAGCTTCTTGTGCAAAGTTGAACCATGAAAAGGTAATAATATATGTTACACATGCAAACCTATAAATTCCTTCTATGATACTCATCTATATAACATAATAAGAATAAACATAATCTTTTATCCCAAATAAGCTCAAATTACCTTATATTCTATTATAAAACCTATAATATCCTATAACAGGTGGCTTATAACATGATGGCTTTGTAGGAAAATGGTATGTTACATTTCTTATCTAATTATATCTCAACAAATGCAAGGAAAATAGTGGAAGCCGCAATATTAGAAATGGTCTATAAGTAAATATTATCTCGTAAATAGTAATTATGCGCCTAATCAATACATCTTTGAGAGCTAGGTATTAATATGAGAAAATTGTGGACACATGAGAATGAAAACTGGTTTACTGAAATATAAGAAATACTATGGTATTTGGGAATTACTTCGGAATTTCTGTCTACACTTTTTAAGATAAAAACTAGTATTAGAAGTCAGAAATTCTAGGAATATATTTTAAAACTGGTTTAATTGATTGATGTTTATTATCATGTGGGTAACATACAAATCAACAAAAAATTATTATTAAATTAGAAACATTAAAACTCTCGTTTTGATTTTGTTATTCTAATTGTGTAGTAATAAGTAAATGAACGGATTATTTTAAATTCTCCTCAAGAAAATTTAAATATTAAAATATGCATAACAACACTTTAAAATAATTTTGGACTTTAAAATAATTTTGAATTAAAAAAATATAGCTACAAATTATTTTTAATTAATTCATAGGTACTAGTAATAAAAAAAAATTATAATTTTTTGTTAATAGTATGAAAAGGCATGCTTTTTCGCTCCTATCACTTTACATTTTCTACTGAAATTCAAAAAATAAACTTACTCAATCACTTAAAATGAATCAATTTATGATTTAAATTAAAGAAGTCAAAGCTTTGGCTTTTTCAACTTTCGCCCTTTACACAAAAAGCTATTCAAATATCAGTACAAAAAATGAATATTGTTTATCCCATGTCGAGAAAAAAAGTTCTTTGTTTACAGCCATTATATATATATATTGTTTGTACATTCCTTCAACCAACAACAAAAATCTTTAAATATTATTAAACTCACATTTACTGGGAACTAAAAATATTTAAAAAAAATCCAAAAATCATCCTCCACGGTATAATAAAATCAATTACCCTAGTTCCCTTTCTGCGAATAGGTCATTAACGTGACTTATCTTCTATTTTGCCCCTTTGATGAGGATATCAGTGCTACTAAACGAGTGGAAACAGAAAATGACCTCACACCCATAAGGAGGAGAGGCAAAAGCAATTTTTGAAAGTAGTGTTTAAAACCCATTCGAGAGTCAGTAGCTAAGCTTTGTACACTGGTTTGGTCCATAAAGTCGAAAAATGAGTATGGCGTGTCTAGAGTATCACTTTGCAGAATGTGGATTCAAGATTCAAGACATCATAATCATCTTACAACTGTTTCTTATATGTGCTTACTTTTTTCCTTTCTTATTTTTTAATTCTATGGCGTGTTAAAAAAAACTTTAGACTTTTGTTGTAGATCTGGTTTGAAGTAAAGATGCATTTTTTCTACGCTTACATTAAAATATTAAATGTTTTTTCTCGTGTTCTTTTAAAGAAGTAATTTCATTTTTTCTTATATTTCTAATATCAGTAATTTATGCTAAACAAATTACACACTATTTCTCATGAAGTGTAATTTTATCTACTTAAGGACTTAAGACGTTGCAAGACTTAAGGCGTCTGCGCCAACGAGTAGACATCTGAATACCTTAGCAAAAGATATATGTTATTCCCCTATGTCATAGCGCTGAATTAGTCCTTCAACTGAAGCTCGTATACTTAAACTTCCTCTAATGAAATACTATGTCCCTAAGAGAAGCAATACTTCGAAATCTCCAACACAGTTCAAATTAATCGTTCTTAAAATATAAATCGATGTATAAAATATATTATTTACTGAATCTGAAAACTGATTTATTTTTTAAAAAAAACCTTCTGATTAATGCGTGTAAAAAATTGCAAGGATTCTAAATATTAAAAAATCGCACTATAAATAAAATATTAACAAATTATTTATGTTTATCACCATAATTCAATTATTGAAATATATATGAATTTAAAATGTAGATAGTATCTCTAAAAAAATGCTGTTTCTAAAACTTTTTCTGAGATATTAAGTTTATCTGAGATGTTGTAATCTCTCGATGGGATCCTGAGTGTAATCTACAAGAAATATGTAAACAGGCCCGATAAAAGAAAAAAATAAACCCTACTGGAATCAAATAAAAACACACTTTTAAAAATAAATCCTCTGTGCAAATATTTCTTTTCCCGGAAGCATGGGAAAGAAGAATTATTTTTTAGAATGGCCACGGAAATCACGAAGAGAAATCCCCTGTTCGAGGCAGAACGTAATTAAAATAAAGAACAGTAATCCCCTCCCTCCCCCTTCGTCTTATGAATCGCAAAATGCAAAAAGGGATCAACTCCTTTGGAGAATTTCCCCCCACTTTTCCTCTTTTTAGCTTTCTATGAAAAGAAAAAGCTAATACGGAATTCTTCAGCTGACTTAAGCTTTTTTTTTTGAATTTGGCGATTCATATAGGAACTTCTTGATTATTTGAAGGAGATAGGCCAAAAGAAAATGGATTTAAGTAAAGACATTTATGCAGAAACGTACCTTCTACTCTCGTCTTGTAAAATCAGCAAACAACTTGAGTCTTAAAGTTTATATTAAGACTTTTCTCTCAAGTTAAGAAAGTTGTTATTTTGACTAAACTAAGATTGAAAGACTCTAAAGTGTTTCGAGTTTGTATAAACATTTGTGAAAGTGCACGATATAAACCAACACAAAAAGTCGTGCGTGTTTCTGAGATACTGTACTAAAAAATTTCTAACTTTTTAGGAAATTAAATATTTGTTAGGATATTGTTAATTTTTTTTTGTTCATTAGTTAAACGTTAAGATACATAATTGAAAAAAAACTTTTAAAAAATAACGAAAAAATTATCAGCAACTATAAAACAAATGAAGTTGCTATTGCTATGGTAGAAAAAAAATCATTTTGTACTAAAGGTGAAATATAGTTTTATCCTTTTTATATTTATGCATTCGATCATTTAGCGATGGAAAACTATGTTTAGAGTGTGCATATACACATTGAAGTAGGACTTAACACATTTAAAATTTACCTTTCAACACATCTATAAATAAAATCAGCAATTCCATATTTTTAGTTTAATTAATACAAGCTTGAAACCAGGGATTGGAGTAACGCGTTACTTGTAACGCCGTTTCTTGTAACAGTTACTTTTTTTAGGTAACGTTGGGTAACGCCGTTACATTTTTCAGAAACTAACTGTAACTGTAACTTAGTTACTTTTAACGGGGAACATTTCTTTAATGGGAACATTTCGCATTCAAGAAGTACGGCCCTTTCTTGGGAGGGGTAAAGCAAATAAGCATTGTCCACTTTGGCTGCTAAAGGCGTGACGGCATCTTTCAGCAAGAATTGTTAAAGTACGAATGTTTCTCTTTGTCTGTTTACCTTTCCAAGTATCACATTATAAGACCCGTAACTACAGGCATCTACCGAAAAGAAGGGTTTTGAAATAAATCACGCTGACTGTCAAGCAGGTTGTCGTTCGGAAAGTTTCGACCAGTGCAAACCCCTTTGTGTTGCATGAATGGATTCTACAACAATGACCAACAACAAAGTTTCTCCCCTTGAAGAAGGGGAGGGGGGAGAGAGGGCACGTCCACACCTATTTCTGTCAGTACCCGCCCGAGTTTAGTGATGGACGTCGTCGGCTGATTATTAGCGTAATACAGGATTGAAATTAAATTTTTAAAAAAATGTCAATTAATTATAATTTCAGCATTTTGTTTGTGTATTTGTATCGTTAATCGTGGATTTCTTTGAAAAATGGTAAGATGGCTAAATTTCAATTTTTCTTATAACTTGAAATTTCAAAAAGTAACTGTGAATCGTTATTTTTCGTAATAAGTAACTGTAACGCGTTACTTTTCATATTAAGTAACTGTAACTGTAACAGAGAACAGAGTTACTTTTTTGATAAAGTAGTTGTAACTGTAACAGAGTTACTTTTTAAAAGTAACTTTCTAATCCCTACTTGAAACGGTATAGAACACTAACTAAAGTAATATAAAATAATGTATAAAATATTTGAAATCATCAGGCTCTCAACGTTTTAAATTATTACTAAATAAACTAAATTGGTATTGAACGAAAGCACTAACTTTCTGATAAAATCAGGTATATAAGTATATTTGAACAATGCTCAAATCTCCAACTTAATTGAAACAGATATTGATAATATGCAGTTATTATATGACATCGATTTTCCAAAAAAAAAAAAAAACTTAAGGCTAGATAACTAGAAAACTTATTCATTTTTTAATTTACCTTTGAGCGGCTTCTTTTGTTTTGTTTAAATAAATTTCCCCTACCGACTGACAATAGAGGGCTTTTGATTTATTTCTATCGTAAACATGTAAAATGTACAGAATATTCCTAAGACATTGGATTTTTTGAAGTTGTTAAAAGTTAATATTTATAAAATGTACTCATACACTTCAAAGGTGTTATATAATATACTATTGTTTTGAGTAAAAAAATAGCATGTTTGATTATCATTTCAATACTTCTTTAATTTTAAATATAAATTTTAGTAAGAGGGTATATTTTGTATGTGATGCCAAATTGTAGCAAAAGGATCATGTGTCACTCAAAAGAAAATTAGTGGGCATAGATAGGTATAAAAAATATTTTAGTTTGAGAACTTTAAACTCATTTACTAACTTATCTGTTATACAAGTTAAACAATTAATCTCGGCCAAGTTAAAATATTATTTTTACCTTAAAAGATATATTTCCAAGGATATGCAATTATCAAACAATCAGGAGGGTAAAAAAAAACTTCATGGCAATGATATTATAACAATAAAAGATAAAGCAAGAGATTTTTGACAAATTTTTTTGTATTGTTATATATGAAAAATATTATAAAACCAAGACATTTATTCAACGGAACTTTTTAACAATTTTTTCTGTGATTTGTGCCACACTTTCAATTACATGATTTCATTTTACATTACAAGATTCAATAACTTTTAGAATTTCCGAAATGTTTAAATAGCATTCAAACCTGCACAATATTTATGTCTTTTACCTTTTCGTCAAATAATAAAAATTTAAAATATAGAGAGAAAGATTTTTTTAAATTTATTTAGAGCAGCAGTTTCCATCCAGTGAACCGCGGCCCACAACTGGACCGCGGGCACCGCGGTACTGGGCCGTGAAAGTTTGGGATTAATGTTGTTTTTTTATTTTTGATGTTTGATGATTCACTATATTAATTGAAATATCATGCGACCAGACTTAATCGCTTTTTAAAGAAACACAAATGGTCTCCTGCTGGATAAAAGTTGGCCAAGACTATCCAGCTTTTGCCCAAATTGCATTGAAGCACTTGATGGTCTTTTCGACCACATGTTTCTGTGAGCTACCCTTTTCAACTTTAGTTTTCCTTAAAAATAAATACAGAAATAAACTGGATGTCGAGGAATGACTTGCGCCTTAAATTGTCAAATTTGAATTCGGATATGAAAGAAAAACTTATGAAAGAAAAACAATGCCAGAAATCCTATTAAGATTTTGTAACGGATTTTCAGTAATGTTTTTTTTTGTTTGGATTTGAGGTGTTTTTTTTAATATAATACATTTTCTGTAGAAAAATATGTCTTTAGTTTTTGTTCAATACCTTTGCTTATTAATAAAAGTAGTTAGTGGGCCTCATACTTTGTGTTTACAAAATTTGTGGGCCGCAGAAGTAAAAAGGTTGGGTACCGCTGTCTTAGAGAGTACCGAAAAAAGTAATTGTTTCTATTTTCTTGCAGTGGTGCCATCTGCCTTCAATGAAAAACACTTCAACTTATTTTCACCATTTATAGAAAAGTAATGCTATTTAAGAATAGATTATACTTGGCTTGATAGTTTTTATACATAAATATATCTCGTTTTCAAATGATTTTAGGAAACAAATGTTCAATCATTTGGTTCATTTTTGTTTTTGATTCATTTTAATTAAATTTGAGTTGAACTGAACATTTTCTTCTTTGAAACTTGTCTTGTAGGTCCCAATTTCTTCTAATATTCTCTTACATAATTTTATAAAATAAAATACTTGTAGTGAGAAATGTAAAATAGGAAATAGAGGTTGCTGGCTATGTTTAAAATGGTGACGAAAATTCGAAACCGTTGAATATATTTACTAAAAAGTTTAAGTTGTTGTATTCCGTGAATTGAAAACTTTAGACTTTTTTATTTGAGTTTCTGGTGGATTTGAAAATTAAAATGGGAATAAATTGTAATTATATCATCGAAAATTCACGATATTTTTAAAAAACAAAATTTAAATATTTTTTCTATTTCACTTGCATACCTGCGTTTAATTTTCATATTGTCCATTACCTTTTAAATAACCACTTACTTTATTCATTCTACGCAACAGTATTGATTTTGTTTACTTTATTTAAGCAATTTAATTCCGTTTAATTTGTTTACTCAATGTACGCATAATGTTGTTTATTTGGATTTATATATACTGTGTAGTGGTTAGATTATTAATTCACTGCTATTATTAAAACTTTCATCTACTTCCATACAATATTAATTTAGTAAATTTTCTACATACAATATTCCTTTAACTACATAACATTCGTTTCATTCTTTTAATGATGTTCAATAAATCTTATTATTAGCTCAATACTTACATTGTTATGTTGTGAACAGTATTCATTTAATTAATTAATTTACAGACATTAATATACAATCATTTTTTTAAAAAAAAAGTGTTGTGATCTTAATTTTAATTAAAAGCTTTCTTTGTCATTTCACCACCATCGCCAAATTTTAATTCATGTCAATTTATTTCAAAACACGTTGGTTCGATTCTGCTTAAAGAAGTCTTCAGAAAACTGGGAGAAAAAAAATCGAGGGCTTCTTTTAATAGTGGTCTAGCTCCAATATTTGTTCTTTTTGAGACACAGCGTCTCAAAAACATTGAATGCCATTAACCTCACTCTACTTACAAAGCCCTTTTTGAAAACATTTTTCATACCTACAGGTACCATATAAGTATCTACCATTTATCCAAATAATAGCAATAAATTTTGATAATAACTTGATTTTTCAAAAAAAGGTAACTTGGACCACTTTTAGTACAAGCCTTCAAAATACGTTTTGAAAGACGAAGTCTCCCCCGACAGATTGCTCATAAGAATACTTCGGGAAAGAGGGAGGGTTAAAAAGATAGAAAAGAAATATATAAAGTGGTAATTACAAAAGCGATTATCTTTGATGATAGATTGTGAGAATACAAATGCATGGGTCTGGAATGTGAGGGATTAGAGCCAAAACGCAGATGCCGATGTCTTGTCGTATTAAACTAACCACTGGATTCTATAAGCCACCGCGCATAAATATTAAAATGCCCTTCCCTGGTATTTCAACCCCAGTATTAAATAGCTGGTAGCTTCGTTTTGATAAATAAATAACGTTTGGTGGATTAAAAAGTTTTCTTGGATATGTAAAGAGGGTGGGATTGTTGGGGTATTTTTTCAATGTTTGGGATGATAATATTTTTTATGGGAGATTGAAATTGAATAATTTAAAGAATGGTAGTTTAAAAAAAAGACTAATGGATGTTTTGTGTGTAGATGACATTAGACTTAAAATGGCCTTTGTAAGTTATTCCTTTTGGAATGTTATTTTAGTATTTTGTTTTTAAACAGTGCTTTTTTATTGGCGATGCAAAAAAATAGGTAATCCTATGTTGTCAAATTCTTGTAAAAAAACATTTATAAAATGTTTTGAATTATTTCTTATTTGTATGGTACAATTTGCCCTTTTCATTTGTTAAGTACAACGTAATATACTTATATGTAGTTTTTCTAATATATTATATTTGTACACTAAATTATATTTAGTTTAATCTAAATTGAAAGTAGGAAACTTAAATAACGTTTAAAAATGATTTTTAATAAAATTTCCGAAATTTCCTTACATTTGATAGAATAAAAAAACGTTTTCCAATCTATGACGAAGTAAAAAACGGCCTATTATACTGTCTCTATTTGTAAATTTCAATTCTAGCTATGCATTCGTATCGTACATTCGCTGCGAAAGCTAACTCTCTTTATGATTAAAGTTCACACTATAAAGCTGGGGATAGCACATGCTGCCACCAATACAATGGATTACCGTTACACCTAATGTTTTACAACGTTTTTTAAGTTCATTACATGAAAAGAAATGAATTTCGAAGATTTTCAAAAACGAGTGAAATACGTCCCTAAACAATCAAACGTCATTTCGGTAAGTACGACCAAAAAACTGTATGTTCAAAGTGATATAAACATAATTTTACTTCGTGTTTCTCTTCAAGCCAAGAGAAAAAAGAGCATAAGTTCTATAACAATATCATTTCTTCAAATTTATCAAAAATTGCTTTTCTAGCAAAAACTTAGATTCATAGTTTGGAGTCCAAAACATCCCAAAGTTCTTTATACTATCAGAAGAAAAAATCAAGTAACGAACCGTAGAAGTTATCTTGTCTAGAAAGAAAATGCCTTAGGCGAAATTATTTCCAAAAAATTCGCTTCACTGAGTATATGGGGGGGGGGGGGCTATCAGGCTATCATCAATAAAACCTAAAGATGGGGGGGGAAAAATTTAGTTTAGCAATCTGCGAAGTTTTTATTCGATAGTTCTAATTTTCATGGGTTATTTTATTGGATGATACGATCCTTTTTTACCCGATGACAAAAACTAAATTAATAAAATCGTTCAGTATAACTTACTTGTACCATAAAAATTTATTGGGAAATTAGATTTTAAGACTTCACTCTGAGAGAAATAAGTTGTTTAACGTTTTATCGTGTATCAGCATATGATTGATTGGAGTTTAAAATTTCTGCCTCTTTAAGACAAAAATCAGTTTTCCAAATAATTCTGTTTCGTATGAAAAGAAATATATTACTTGTGTTTCAATTAATTCAGTATAATTATATATAGGGGAGACCGGGTCTAGTTGATACAGGGTCAAGTTGATACAGTCAAAATAACTCCGTAATGCGCAGACGCAAACAAGTGGGTACTCGCTTCACTGGACGGCCGGTCCGTCTTCAGCAACCACGCGTGAGCGTTGAGAGGAGGTTGCTCTGTTCTATGAGTTGTGAATTAAATATTGGTTTTGAGCTTTAAAAGTAAATTTTTACCCCTGGTTTTTAAGTGTTATTGAAAGTTTACTTGTTATTGGATTGTGTTATCAATAAGATCACATTGTTACATGCTATAAAGGTAATAATGTAACCTAATAGACTTTGTTCTAGCTGTTATTGGTTTCCCGTATTTTGTGGTTTAGTGTAATGGCGACGGTTGGGTCAAGTTGATACGCTTCTTTGGGGTCAAGTTGATACGGTGTATCAACTTAACCCACACGAATTTTTATATGTTGCATTTATTTACAGATGCCAAGAAACTACAAGAAAAAAACTACAAGAGGCGAAATACCAATTGATATTTTTGGAAGAGCTTATGAAGAGATTAGAAATGGCAGAATGTCTATTAGGGAAGCAGCCAAAACCTTTAATCTAGACAAAATAACTCTTTACAGGTTCAAGGCAAAAAAGGAAAAAAAACGCCAGAGGCTACTGACGAGGTTGTAAAAATGGGTTATGCTAAACATCGACAAAAATTGACTGACGAACTTGAGGAGGAGCTTAGCAGATATATTTTAACAATCTCTAAAATTTACTACGGATTGACTCCAAAAAATGTTCGAGAGCTGGCTTATGAACTGGCAAATTGTTTAAATCATTAGGGGGTAATCTAACCAAGAATACAGAAAACCCGACAAAAGAAGTTAAAAATAAAAAAAATAGAGAAACGAAGAAAAATTGAAAAAGAAGAATCGGACTCTGATGAAGGCGAAGAGTCTTTTTGTTTGGTGTGCTTCAAAACATATTCAACATCAAAGCCTGGACAGGACTGGATACAATGCATATCCTGTAAGATGTGGGAACCCATCGCATGTGCTGAAGACAATCCATTTTACACGTGTTTCAATTGCCAATCAGATCCCAATTTCTCAGACTCGGAGTAATCAGTTACAATCAATGTAGGCCCTATCATGTAAAACTTTGCATCATATAAAGTTAAAAACCTATTTGTATTGTAAAATAAAACACTTTTAGTAATTACTGTAATTTTTTATTAGATATTTAAATATTTCCTAGCACCGTCTCAGCTTACTCATATGCGTACCAACTTGACCCAATGCCGTATCAACTTTACCCAGATCGGGTTAAGTTGATACATATTGCAACATTTAAAAAACATTTTTTTTGTCAGTGCAAATTAAATTCTATTAAGATTATAAAAATCGCAGCCGTTAGCCAAACAGTTATAGTTACTAACTACACTTAGTTTGTTTCAAAATATTGACAGAAAAAAATTACAAAAATCAGAAAGTAACAAGTGTATCAACTAAACCCGGTCTCCCCTAATGTTGAAAATGTAACACTCTCACTTTGTTACTATATCGATATAAATTATTCTGTGGTAACATTAAGAGGGACTGTCAGTCTCATAGAGCTAATGCATTAGTTTTGAAATCACAACTTTTGCAAAAGAATTGCTTTGCCATGTTATCCCATTTTCACCCGGTATAGGAATCATCATAACATCAATTTAAAACAAAATTGAAAAGAATATACACTCTTAAAACAAACGAGCGGTTTAAACTCAATATGAGTTAATTTCCACTCATTTCCGTGCCGAAAATGCACTTCCCCCATAGGAGTGGATTTCACTCTTTTTGCGGAGTGGGTAAAAGAAATAAAAGAAAACAATCTACGTCCTACACTCTTAAAACGAGCGGTTTTAACTCAGTCTGAGTTAATTTCCACTCCTTTCCGGTGCCGAAAATGCACTTCCTCTATAGGAGTGGATTTCACTCTTTTGTTTTAACAGTGTAAAATACGGTTATTTAATTATTAGTTGATAAAGTTTTAAAATAGTGTCGCTATCTGCTGTATATTTTTGTCATTTTAAAACTTCAAAAATATATAATTAAATAACTAGATAACATTTTCGTTTCAAATTTGTTTCATTTCAATGTTATGTTGATTTCCATGCCTGGGGAAAAAAAGGCTAACGTGATTAAGCAATACTTCTGCGTAATTTTATAATTCCAAAACTAATGCATTAGCTCTATTGGACTGACAGTCCCTCTTAAAAAGGCTTTGATCATTATTTTCTTCAGCATATTACTCTTCCCCTGCTTATATTAATAATATAAAAATTCAAGTTGCGTTTTTATTTGTACTTCTTTTTTCTTAAGTTAATTAATTTCATAAACAATATATCCAAACAAACATTCAAATAATTTAATACAAAAAAATGTGGCAAAAAGAATTTTTATGTTTTTTTAAACATAATAACTTCCTCGGTCAAATTCCTCTAAAAGTAAAATAAGAAGAAAATTAAAACCATTATCTCGCATCCTTGAGAGTAGCAAAATTTCCTTAAAAATACAAAAATAAAACAAAACTATACCTAAAATGTAATACGAAGATGCTCCAAATTCAATATCCGAATGACTCGTTAAACAGTCATTTTCACTCCAGAAAACATAAGATTTAAAACTCATTTCTCTTGGGAGTTGTGGGATTTTTTTAAACTGGTGAGGTCCTTTAAAGTGCTTTGCATGTACAGAATAAAGAATGGGTTACATTATCTTTTGATTGAATTTTCTTCGTTAAATTTTACTTACAACTTACGACACTAACGAAGCTAGAAATATGTAAAGCGTTTTGTTTGACGTTTTTTTACTTCGTTTTTACTCTCTTTTGCTCAAGGCGTCCTGTCTTTTGCAGTGGGACAGAAAGCCTTAAAAGCTGGCTAAAAACAAAAACAAAACGAAAGTGTTCCTCTTCGGTTTCCAGCCAAGTGGTTGTTTACAAATATCTGAAGTATCATATGCCATAGATTTTGAGAAGTTTTATGGAGATTGAAAGTTGACCTTCACAGGACAGTTTATTTACCAGGAGGGATATTCAGTAAAAAAAGGTTGCTCACTTTGGATGTTTCTATAAAAGATTTGTTTATTTGTAAGAAGCTATGAAAAACATGATGGAACCGGCAACTAGCGTAGGTGTAACTTTAATTGATTTTTATTTTTTATTAAGTAATTAAATATTTTCTGAGTTTAAAAAGAATGACTTCCAAATGTAATGTTTTTTGTGTTATTTTTTAAAAAGCAGCACATTTGATACGTCTGCTCGTCCTGGATTGCAAAAACTGCTATGCAAGTTGAAACATCCTAAAATGTTGTTTTTAAAACTGCTTTCATACATTAAAGGTTTTGCAGGTCTGGCAAAAAAACTAAAATATGCTAATCATAAATTATTTATATTATCAACTGTAAAATGCATAACTACAATGGTTTTTGTTTTCAAAGCATTTAAGTAACACTCAGTACAATACCTTTTAACGACATAATTTTATGAGTATTATTTCATAAAGTACCACCACAACTGTATATTTTGACGATAATGATGTAGAAAATATAATCGGGAAGAATCCTAGGTCAGCATCATTTCCATTTTACAGAACACATAGTAGAGTATATAAAACATCAAACAAATATGTTAATTTCAGCTCGAAATACTTTAAACAAGAAAAAATATTGCTTCTCATTTTTTAAAACTTAACAAATATCTAATTACGAATTTGTTAGCCCATTGGAGAAATTACATAAATTTAGCCAGGTTTTTACCCCTTTTGCCACACAATTCGAATTGTTTTAAGGGATTGTGTACAGAAGAAATCATAGGCGTATAATCAGGAAATAGTAAGTCAAAGCTTTTCCACTTTTCAGTTTAATTTGGTATATTATAATAATATGAAGAAATTTTTAATATATTTCACTTTGACCAGTGAAAAAACAAAACTTTACTGATCATGGGAAAATACGCATATACAGTAAAAAAAAGCATTTCACAATTTTATACGTTTTTACAATGTACTTATTTGAAAAACAAAGATAATAGATGATTTTTTTAACATAAACTTAATATCGCACTAAGTTAACACATTATTTTTGTTCAAAGCAAAATATGTTCAGATTGAAAAAATATTTTAAATCACTAACTTAGCTTACAAATCAATCTTAGACAACGGTACTATTTAGGTTTACTAATATTTCAACCAATTAACTCAATTTCCCTATTCCAGCATCTAACAATTAATTTATTGCATTCATATCAGTCTTTAATTATAAATTTCACAAGCAACAAATAACATTATTTATCTTAGCGATACATCAAATTGCCAGTCGATTATGGAACAAGTATGCTAAAATCTACTGTACTTACTATAATTTAAACGCTGAGATGTAATGGCTGAGAGCTAATTAAAGTTTTAGGTGCTCGTCTTTCCCCAGAAAATAATTAACTGTTTTGTTCCCCAAACACTTTTGGTCCCAGGGTAAAAGTATTTACTCGAGCTAAAGACGGAGTGCAGAGGTTAGATTTGTTTACCCGAGAATTGTTTGCAGACGACAGTCGAGATCTAGGACAATATTGGGTTTCGAGTTGGTTTACCAAACTAAGGAAGCAAACAAAGAGCTACTCAAATAGGCATCTTAGTAGTGCATCACAATCAATGTTGTTAAAACCAATGCAGATTTTTTTTAGAAATGTTATTAATAATACGTTTCAATTGACATTATGAGAAATAATTGTAAATCGGTAGTGTGGTACTTGGTCAATACTAGCCAACAAAACCGGAAGTGTCGGAATTCGATTAATATACATTTGTTCCCATGTTCAATGTTGAGATGTTTTATTCTTTGTTCTCATATTTAAATTAAATTGTTTAAGTGTTAAAAACAATAACTCTTTAGGGGTGTTTAAAATATCAATGTTTAAATACTTTATTTTTCGTGAAAATGTGTGTGGTTTATAAGCTGATGTGGACTCCCTCGATGGTACAAAAGAGGCCCGTCTGTTCGTCTGTCTGTCCATCACCCACTTTCACAAAGCGAACCACAAGTCTCACAAACAAGTGGGATACGTCATGTTGATACAAAAAATCAAGCAAGGCTATACCCAAATTTCATTAAAAAATTTTAATTAGAAGTATATTTAAAATTTAAATATACTTCTAAAAATTTATTCTACAAACATGAAAATTCAATTTTTATTCAATATTTCCACTGTTGCAAACTCGTCAAACGCACGAGAAACTTTATTTAAAATATAAAATAAAATTTTTGAAGAAATATTAGTTATGTGATATAAATCAGTTTGGAATGATGTCATAGTATATATCACAATCGACTTCAATCGTTCATTATGTATGTATGAAGAAAGATACATAGAGAGTTCTAATTTGGCATAAAGATTCTGCAAAATTTCGCTTTTATTTTTAAAGCATCAATTTTACTAATTATTTATTCTTTAAACTGTAAACTAATTTAACAAACGATAAATAATATTAGTTGAATTTTAGAGAGAAAGTTAATGAAAATTTGAAATTATGCGACTAAAAGATGTTTATTAAGAGGGACTGTCAGTCTCTCTCTCATAGAGCTAATGCATAAGTTTTGAAATCACAACTTTTGCAAAAGAATTGCTTTGTCATGTTATCCCATTTTCACCAGGTATGGGAATCAACATAACATCGAAATGAAACAAATTTGAAACGAAAATGTTATCTAGTTATTTAATTATATATTCCATACCTGTGGAAAAGGGCTAACATGGCAAAGCAATACTTTTGCGGAAGTTGTGATTCCAAAACTAATGCATTATCTCTATGGGACTGACAATCCCTCTTAAGAAAACGACAGAGAACGTTCTTCTTTTGCATAAAAATCGTGTTTTTTTTTTAATTTTCAAAATATTGTTAAGTTAAATGATACTATGATTAAGTTTTCATTTCATTTTTACAGCAAAACAAATTCCATCATTATTCTTCGAACTTTAAACAAATTTAACAAACAATAAAGACTATAAAGTAAATATGGAAAGAAGATTAATGAAAAAGTAAATTTTGGGGTTTTAAAAGTTTAAATTAAAACTAGCTAAAGGCTCTGTTTGGCAAATCTCTTTCCAATGTGTTAATAGTGTGTTTCCTGTTGAGCACAAATGTTTTGTGGATGCGGTTTAAGTGACAGATTCTGTTACAAACCTACTTGTTTTATTTTGTTTAATTTTATAATTTTAATAGTTTAAAGTTATTAAAAAATATTTTAAAGTTGTGAGGCGGCTCTTAAAACCATTTGATAAACAATAAAAAAGTAAAAATGTAAATAAAAATTAAGGAATCAAAATTTTTAATTTAAATCGCATGCTGTGAATACAAGTTAACACTTTGACAAAAAAATTTCCTCGGATTGATTAAAGGGGTAAATTTTCAAGGGCGGCAGTTTGGCAATTCTTTAAATGTTAAAATTGGTTATTTCAAACATTAATAAAATTCTTACGAATTTAAGAATACATGTTACTTCAAAATAGGGTTGAGTAGTGATCACCATATGTTATTAGTGTGTAATACTATATGTTAGATCTCATCAAAACACCGATTTAAAGCTACGAGGGAGGTGTCTGGTCACCACTTGGGAGGGTGATCAAGCTGCTGTTGGAAAGGATGAGTACAGCTTGTGGATTACAGCTACGAAGTCCAAGAAGCGACGTACGATGTCGCTCGAAGGTTGCATATGGGATGCTGGCTCTAGTTCGACCAGGTTGGTTGGTTGGTTGTTTGGGAGACATATATATTCAGGTTGTGTGCTTGGTCAGAGACCCGCTTATAAACTTCGTCAAGTAAGACAGACACAACAGACAACACACACACACATAAGGGATTCATCTAATTTTAGAGACAGAGGCCAACTAGAGGATCCCAGAATTGGCTTGTCACCCCAGAGGTATTGATTTGGTATGGGAACTTAGAGGACTTTCGGACCCAACAGATTTAACGAGCACGTACTCCGCATATACTCGGTAGTCTTCAGTGTACGAGACTCGATCGCAGGACCTTCCGATCCCGAGACCGAGACGCTGACCACTAGGCTCACTACGGCCCCAACGACCAGTTCACCTATCAACGATTCAAAATTACGAGGTGTACATTCTTGCATTTTTAAAAAAGAATATCTCAAAAATAAGCATCAGTTCCCAAAGAAAACAAGAGTACCACACAGGGCCGCCGACAGGGGGGGGGGGGGGCAAAACTATGCATTGCATAGGGGCCCGTGAAAAGTTAAAGGGCCCGCGCTAGCAGGCCCTGTTTTTTTTTTTTTTTTTTTTAATTATAAGGAAAAAAATTATTTGCAAATCACTAAAATATTTATTGGTTCGAAATTAACATTGGGCCCCTAATGCCCAGGATTATTGCCCCTAGTCGGAAGGACCTAAAATTGCATTCCATTATCAAAAGAAATTTGCAATTTTTTTTATTAATTTTGTAAAATTCGTTAGTATTATTGCAATCTTCGTGACTTTTCACACATTTTAAATTTTTTTAAAGACAACTCGATAAGCAAAATTCAATAGAATATTTACAAGAATCACTTAGGATCCTATGGACTTATGTCCTAGGACCCTAGGACCTATGTCACTTTAGGATCATATTTACCAACGGGCACATATGTAACGACGGGGACTAAAGTCCCCAATATTTTCGGAACCTCAAAATTTATTTAATTTGAAAAAAATGAGGAAATGGAAATTGTTAGTGTTTATTATAATTTTTATTGAAATTTTTAGCATTGACTTTTTAGCATTACTTTTTTAAATATATTATAAATTATTCTTTCTTCGATAATTTAAACTAAGAAATTATTCCTTCTTCAGTAATAAGTTTCACAAGGGGCCCTTCTTTAGGTCATTAAATTAGGGGCCCTTCGGGAATTTATATATATCCCCCCCCCCCCACACACACACACGCAACTTTTAATTTTTTAAGTAATTAACATTTATTATTAGGGAAAGACCACTTCGCAATTTCTAAATGTGTAAAACAAATATTTGTAATAAATGGTAGGGCACTTGCAGTTTTAATGTCAAGCCAGTTAATATCAAAATTATAGTTTTGATTTTTTTTTAATTCGAATGAAATAAGAATAAAACTAAATTAATATAAATCTTTTTTTCCGAAATAAATTAGTTTTGATTTATCAAATAGGGTATACCCCAATATGAGTACACCAAAAACAGTAAAAATTAAAAAGATTTTTAATGCAATATATTTTATTTAAAAAAAGACCGGTTATGTCACTTTTCAGTTTATTCGAAATAATAACTGGACACGCCGCTCATTTTTGTCGTGTGTCCAGACAAGATTTTTTTTTAGAGCAAGGAAAAGGAAGACAGAGAAGAAAGTTTTTGTTTCATTCATTTCATGTTTCGTCTGGACGAATCCTCACTCCTATTCCCTTATCTTACTCCTCGATCTCCCGCGCCTCCTTCTACTTGCTTCTACCCCACTTGTAGCAAAAGACCAGGGTCAATAAAAACAGAGTATATTCCTACTTTTTCTATAGCCCAGGCAGAAAACAATGTGCGACAACACAACCAACAGAGCATGTTTTTTTTGTGTGGAAAATAGTCACATTCCTCTCCTTCCTACCTAGTAACAAGGTAATCATTCTCGTACTGGAAGCTTTATAAACTCAAGAAGATTTAATTGCATTTCTCTTTTTTTTTGTCAAATAAATTACATTTTTTAAAAATAAATTATTTATCAAAAATAAATAATTAATGATAAATTTAATATAAAAAATAAATAATTAATGATAAATTTAATATAAAAAATAAATAATTAATGATAAATTTAATATAAAAAATAAATTTTGGTTATTTAAAGTAAACAACGAAAATTACTACATTTTACAAAACAGAACTCAGAATTTTGATTGCAAAGTTTTTCACAACATAAGATGTAAGTGATAATTTGTTATCTTTTATGTCACTAATTATTCTCTCTATTTGTTTACAGTTATCATTTTGTAATGTTGTATGCAGTAACTAATATGATGTTAAGCTTATGTGTTAATTAACACCTATTTAAATAGGTAGTCTTAGATTTCCCAAAGACACGTACGTGAAATTTTTGTTAGCTAACAACAAATTAGTTACTTTATTTAGAAATAAGGTGTTTAATTGTTCACTAATAGTTACTATAAATTTAGGATCATTATAATGAAGTATATTGACTTTAATGAATAAATTAATATTAATATAATTGTTTAGTAATAATAATTAAGTAGCTTTTTAGCAGCCAGATTATTTTTTTATTAATCATAGTCGAGTGTTACAAAATCACATTGCTTTTTGTCTTTTTCTCTTGTAATTCGAATGTTATAAGAATAAAACTGAAATATTGTAAAACTGTTTTTCCGTAATATAGCATTTTTGATTTGTCAAATGAATAAATGTTTCATAAATTGTGACTTATGGGTTTCTGAAAAAATTGATTCAAATAGTGTTTTCACAAGATAGTAGTGCACCGAAAATAGTAAAAATTAGATTTTCTAATCAATATACTATTTCCAATAAAAAACGTTTAGTTAATCACTTTTCCGTGGACTCGTAAAAGGAAGGGAAAGTCCGTTTTTCTGGTGGGCAGACAAGAAATGTTTTTTAGAGCATAGACGCCCAAGTCTGAGAAGGGAGATTTTGTTTCATTCATTTCCGGTGGGGTCAGTTCCTAAGGGGTCCCCTATCAGGATGGGGGACCCCTTTTAGTCTCTTATCTACTTCGCGATTTCCCGCGCTATTGACAACATTCCATCCACACTTGTAGCAGAAGGCATTATCTGCGTGGAATCACCGAGCGTGGAGGACGAGGATTAAATAAGTGAGCGTAAAATAAACACATCCCGCTACATAGAAAATTTGATTATTTAAATTAAATAACAAAAAAATACTTAATTTTGCAAAACCGAATTGCGCACCTTGAATTTCGAAAGTCTCCAAGACATAAGATGTGAGTTGATTCGTTATCCCTTTATATTATTAATTATTATCTCCATTTGTTTATAATAATTATCCTTCTGCAATGTTATTTGTTGTACCAATGTAATGTTAGGTTTCTATTTGTTAATTAATACCTATTTAAATTGGAAGCCTTAGATTTCTCTTAGACACTTTTAATTTTTGCTTTTTAAAGTAAGAGGTTTAAGAGTTCATTATTAAATATTTTAAAATCATTATAATGAAATTATTTGAATTTGAATTTTTTCCTAACGAATGAATTAATATTTAGTATAATTGTTAACTAATTACAATTAATTACCCATTTAAGTTGATTAAAACTAATTTGCTACATTAATTAGCCTTTGTTTTTTAATCAATCATAAATCATAACTAATATAGTTTTGGCTAAACCAAGTGGGCCAGATCGAACCTTTGTAACCCCCCCCCCCCCCCCCTGGAACAAACCTGGCTACTTCACTGCATTAAAAAAGAAGTTATATAAATTTCATTTTAATATGTAGCAACTTTAATACAGTTAACTCTATATTATTGCTTCGGAAAGTTACTAATTACAGTGTGTATTCTTTTATAGTCAGAGCCCTTGTTTTTATTAATTTTTGCTTTTTGTGTAAAGAGAAGATCCAGGTGGAGGGGATCATTGGTTGGTTCATTTAACATCGCACTAGAGGGCTATTGGTGACGGGCATCTTAATTTGGAAACCGCGGTCAAGTGACGCTGGGGGGGGGGGGGGTTCTAATGAGTTAGGGGCCCGAACTAAGTTGCTAAGGGGCCCGTAAATCCTGTCGGCGGCCCTGGTACAGCTGAGGAAAAAAAAAACGATCCACCCTTCGTTTTTCGGCTGCTATTGGTCAAGGAACTTTGTGAAAGGTGTCATTTTTCAGGAAATAGGGTAAGGAATTGAGAACTGGCAACCAAAATTGTATAAGGGGTCGTCTACATATTAAAATGAGTACCAACTTTGAAAATTCCAATGGCAATACCTAATTATTTTTATAAAAATGTTTATCATCTTCAAAATACCCCGGGTCCAAAAGGAAATTTATTTATTTGCATTATTTGTTGAGATATAAGCATTCAAAGTTGAACGCCCATAATGTTAAAAGAGATTCACAAACTTTTATTCATACCTCCACAAATAAAATGAATTAAACCAACATTTTTTTTTTCATTATATACTTATTAATCTTCCAAAAACAAATCACACAAGTTTTTTCATCAATTTTTAATTTTTATTATTTTTTTATTTAAATTTAAATAAGAAAAAATAAAACATGAATAGCAACCCCAAATTTTTGTTACATAAATCGATAAAGTAGATCAAGTAGAACCAAAATCCCGAATTTTTTAATTCAACAACAATTATTTGCCGAGTTATTGTAAAAATACTGAAAAAAACGAATTTTAGGGACCGTGTAAAAAATTACTTAGCAAATTGGATCCTAATTTACATTATCGTTTGGTGGTTGAAAAGCGTTTTTGGTAAATGGTTATTCAAATTATTGATGTCTGTCAAATGTCTAAAAATCTTTTCTTGTTTCAAGTGCATACAATGTATTTTGTTTGTATAATTAACATTAAATTATATCGATTACTATGTTTTTGAATGTATGTTATTTCCAATATTATTTATAATTATTTTATTATCAAATTTCCAATAATATGTTATTTCCTCGATTTTTTTTAATTATTAGAGATTACTTATTTATTTAGTTATTTAGTCAGTTAGTTATTTAGTCAGTCCGTTAGTTAGTCAGTCCGTAAGTTAGTCAGTCAGTCAGTTAGTCAGTCAGTAAGTTAGTCAGTAAGTTAGTCAGTCTAGTCAGTCAGTTAGTCAGTCAGTAGTCAGTCAGTTAGTCAGTCAGTTAGTCAGTCAGTCGTTAGTTAGTCAGTCAGTCATTAGTCAGTCAGTAGTCAGTCAGTTAGTCAGTCAGTCCGTTAGTTAGCCAGTCAGTCATTAGTTAGTCAGTGAGTCAGTTCACGTTAGTCAGTCATTAGTTAGTTAGCCAGTCAGTCAATATGAGTCAAGTGACAGTCAGTTACTGACTAACTATGACAGTCTGTAGACTAAGGAGTGTCTGACTAACTAACGACTGACTTAATACTACTGAACTGACTGACTGACTACTAACTGACTGATTACTGACTAACTAACGGCTGACTGACTAACTAACTGACTGACTAACTGACTAAATAAGCTGAGACTGACTAACTACTGACTGATAACTGACTAACTATGATTAACTGACTAACTGACTGATTAACTGACTAACTGACTGATACTAACTATAAATAACTGATTAAATAATGACTAAATAACTAAATAAAAATCTCTAATATTAAAAAAAATCGAGAAATGGACAAAAATCTATTTTCGGGATTTAGACCCATTCGGGATTTCGGCTTGTCGGAATTTTGGCTTGTCGGGTTTTCGGCTGTCGGGGTATGTCCCAGACCCAGTGTGCCGAATTTTAAACCAACTTTTTGTAGCAATATGAATGAAACAAAAATTTGCATAAAATGTAAAACATAAATGTAATAATCATGTTTGTCTATCTGATTGTAACTAATCGCATTCGAAAATCTGTTCGTTATAAATAATCGTATATGAGACTTAATTTAAAATTAAAACTTTTTCTCGTCTACCCTTTATTTTATTTCTGAATTTTAAAATCCAAAATTTAAAAAAAAGGTAAAAACATAAAAAAAAATCACAATATTAGTGAAGAAGGTTTAATTCTAGCATCCTTTGGCGAGATTATGGTAACCCTTTTGCTAGCTTGTCGTTTCGAGAAAACACCCTAAATATTACCTTTATCAATTTGGAGATTTCCCCCCAAACGAATTGAAAATTAATGCTTTAATATCTCAGCAAATAATGCAAAATGAATAATTCTTTTTTATACCTGGGGTATTTTGAAGTTGCTGAACATTTTTATGTAAAAAAATTGGGTGTTGCTATTGGAATTTTCAAAGTTGGTACTCATTTTAATATGTAGACGACCCCTTATACAATTTTGGTTGCCAGTTCTTAATTCCTTACTCTATTTCCTGAAAAATGACACCTTGCACAAAATTCCTTGACCAATATCAGCCGAAATATGAAGGGTGGATCGTTTTTTTTTTCCCCAGCTGTACCACAGATTAGCTATAAATATGTGTACTAAAACAAACAACAAAACAAATCGTGGGGACAACAGCCGTTTTCCGAAAAAATGTATTTTTTAAAATTGTATAATTAATTATACTTTTTTGTTCGGTTCTATAGCCACTCCCAAACTCCCATCACGAAAGTAACACACTCAGTTCCTAAAAATGGCCTGCTTCGACATTCGGTTTAACTATAGTGTATCACCAGGGATTGGAAAGTTACTTTTAAAAAGAGACGCTGTTACAGTTACTTAATATGAAAGTAACTAGTTACAGTTACTTATTACGAAAAGTAACTGATCACAGTTACTTTTAGAAATTTCAAGTTTTACAAAAAATTGAATTTTAGCCACCTTACTGTTTTTTCAAAGAGAACCAAGACTAAAGAAATATGTTCAATCGGAAAAGTTAAGAACGAATATTCAACAGTGCTAATAGTTAAATTTTAAAAAATTAAATTTAAGCTGAACGTCGAACTGCGTCAAAAGTATCCATGTACAGCAGCTTAAGAAGTAACGGAAAAGTAACGAAATTGTTTCGCTACTTCGTAACCGTTAAAAGCAACTGAGTTAAAGTTACAGTTACTTTCTGAAAAATCTAACGGCTTTACTCGGCGTTACCTAAAAAAAGTAAATGTTACAAGTAACGCGTTACTCCAATCCCTGTGTCATTGTAAACAAAATCCTAGCATACAAACTTATGTGTTCTACCAGTTAACGAAAAAAGGAAATTCACTCCAGGGCCGTGTGGTGCTATGATGCAGAGAGGCGGTCGCCTCAGGCGGCATTTGACTAGGGGCGAAAAATTGCGGCAGTGCTTAACTATGAGTAAATTCCACTTCGTTTTTTTTTTAATTTTTAGTCCCTTAAAGAAAATACCACTATGCATATTGCCAAAGGAGCGGCATTTCTGGTGAATACTCCTTCCTGTCGGCGCCCACCAACGATTTTATCTAAAGCCGAATGTGTTTACACTTCATTTCTTGTTTTCTCCTAAAAAAACATCGGACCACCGCGACTGTGTGAAACCGATACGTACCACCGTTTCTCATAGAGGGGGGTGGGGTTGGAATCCTTATCTACAGACTGCTTGGCTATTTAACTGGGAGGTTCAGAAACTCGAAGTTTTGGAGAGGGGGCGCCAGGGGTTTCAAGTTACAAAGTTTTGATCTTTTCCGCAGAGGTTATTCGGCTTCTGTTTTCGTTAAGTAAACTTCGTCGCAAACTCGTAAATTTTATAGAATGATGGCATCTTTTTCCGGTCTGAAGTCTTTACTTTACCAAGAATTTTAAGGGGACCCCAAAACAAGACCCACTTCTCAGAAAAGGGACATTTTGGGGATCTCTTGCTATTGGTGGTTGCAGATGTGTAGAAACCAGTTCACGAAGTCATTCTTAGAGTTGTTCGACAACCGTTCATCCCAGCTATACAAGTAAGTCAATTTTGTAACGTTTATTTTTATTTCAATAGTTTTTTTTAACTTAAGTAAAAACAATATTTTCAAGTAACTTAGAAAGAGTGATTTACTTTGATTTTTGCACTAAAAAATATTCAAGAATACAACGTTAACTACCTTAGGTATTTAAAAAAATTAACTTTTTTTAAAAATCAGTCTAGAAGGAATTTTTAATGAGCATAAAAATTGGAAATATAACAACGTTCATTTGAAATTTATGCAATCAAAAGTTAAACCAATTTAATTTAAATAAACGTAAATTACACACAAAGTCATTAACGAAACCTATGTATTCATGTTTTCATTATATTAGATTCACATTGTGAAAATAAATTTGTAATTAAAAAAATAAGTTTAAAAAAAGATATTTTCTCTAAATGGGAAAAAAATATTGCTGAAACCGATGGCCGTACTTCAAAGTGAAATAAAAACACTGCATTATTATATTTTTGTGAAACAAAAGCTCTTAAGTAACTTTAATCTTAAGTTTAAAAATTAAAAAACGGATCTTATAAAAAATATCTTTAGTGCTATTGATAGTGATTAATTTGGCTATATCAGCTTTCAAATTTTGATTACAATTATATTTCATTAAATGTTTAAAGTTATTCTAATTTGTTTATTATTAAATTATTTTTCAATAAAATAAAATTCATCATAATAAGTTGTATGTGCTTTTGAAATTGTACTGTCTATTTTACTCTGGCAGGGTATAGCAGGTCAACTACCGTACCTAAAAAATTACCTTGAACCATTTATCCAAACACTGAATAATTGAGTATTTCAAGAGAAATATTGAGTATTTCAAGAGAAATATTGAGTATTTCAAGAGAAATATTGAGTATTTCAAGAGAAAATTTGACAATGCCATTTCAACTTCCACTTTACGTTTATAACGCAAAAAGTGGAATATTTTATAAAGGCTGTATTCGTATGTCTGTCCGTCACTGCCTCATTATTTCAAATTGTAGAAATTAAAGGATATACATAATTATAAATGGAAATTTGAGACAAGAAACAAGAAGTGCTGAAAAAAATAACGCACTTTTGCCCTCCCATTGGTTTGGTTAACTACTCTATTTTAAAAAATTATAAGAAAACTTGATATTAGAATATAACTATTAAGCAATTTTCTGTGTAAGTTTTTGGAAAGCAATGCTTTAATTTGTTATTTAATAGTAAACTGTTAAAAATGAAGATCTTAAAAATGGGTGATAGGACGTTTGCATTTTATTGTGAGAAAAATATTCTCTAAAACAAATACCTGAAATCTCAATTTTGAGATCATGCATGTTTTTAATATTCAACAACTTCAAGTAGAAAATTGTGCAATCAATAATTTATATCGGATTTTTCATTATTGATTTAGATTGGGATTTATATTAATAATATCAAATATCGATTGCATAGATGTATGTCGTATAACATAAAATACAATTTAAAATTTTTAAATTAAGAAAAATCTAAATAAAAACTTGTTTGTTTTGTCACTATAGTTATTTTTTTTTCGACTAATGGATACAGGTGTACTGAAATTAGTCCTCTCCGGGTGAAATTATAGAGTTAGTATGAAACAGTGTTGGGCAAATTTTAATTGCAAGAACAATTAAAGATTAACAATTAATTAATTGGTAAATGTAACCACAACAACTAACAATCAATTGTAATTGTGGAAAATTACAATTAACAATTATTTAATTGTTAACTGTAGTAGTAACAATTAACAATTAATTAATTTTCAATTGTTTTGTTAATTTTAATTAAAAATAACAATTAACACTTTTTTATTCGTCTTAAGTCTAAAACTTAAAGCTTAATTCTAATCTTTATCATTTCGTTTAATACATAAAGTTTTGATAGTTTTAATGTGTCAGAAAAAACTAAAAAGTTAATTGATAGTTTTAATTGTGTCAGAAAAAAACTAAAAAAGTTAATTGCAATTATTTTAATCGTGAGTTACAATTGACATATGTTAATCAAATTAATTTAATTGCAAGGTGCAATTAAAAGTTCAATTGCGATTAATTTATTTGTATTTAATTTAATTGCAATTAATTTAATGCAATTACTTAATTGCAATTAATTAATTGCAATTACTTTTTTAGTCAATTAACAAGATAATTGACAAATTAATTGATTAATACCCAACACTGGTATGAAAGCTATTAAAAAAATCAAGGGCAGCATTTTAAAGAATTGCATCATATGAAAAAAAATCACCACACGGCCCTGATTCACTCAATAAATCAAAACCCGAAACCCCGTATTTTGATTTGCTTCATGAAAATAACAGGTAGAATACCATCAGGAACAAAGAATACTTGTTTTTGGAAATTAATCTTTTTTGTGGCTTTGAAATTGTTATTTTTTTTGTTTTGCAAATGATGTCAAAATGGTATAGATATTGCGAACGATGATATAAATTAGTTCCTACATGCACATTCTCTAAATTGTTTACATATAATTTTAAACAAGTTTTTGTAAATAATTTATTAAAAATAATTTTTTTATTTACCTTATTATCTCGTGTTCAAAACCTGCGTAAATCTGATTTGTTTTAGCAGCTTATTTTAGCAGCTTGGTCAGCTTATTTTTTATGTGCCTATACCGGTATTCCTGAAATTATACAAAGTGAAGACTGGCTTTTGCGGCTATTAGATTATCCTCAAATTTTCTTTCAACTTTTGCATAATTACTTTTCACAATTTACTCTGCATCGATTAAAATACATATAGAATTTGCTTACTTCAACATTTTAATTATAAAATATAGCTGACATGTTGACAAGAACAGATAAATATTGAACATAATATTTATTCAAAGAGTACTTGGGAATTGCAAGACAGCCCAAGCAACACACAGAACAGAATAGGAATGTGGCTATGTGATAGAGATAGAGGATGAGTCACACTAAGCAACTACAGGCAAAACAGCACTAAAAGTAAATGCACTGCGATGTAAAAGTTTAGACAATGACGTCATTTAGCTGTAAAATTTAGAATTGTGATAGTATAATTACAAAAGCACCCTAAACATATTAAAAACATATTTTGAAATGAAACATAATTTGAAACATAATTAGTTTGATTTGCTATAACAATAATTTTTTGCATAAAATAAAAATTTGTATGTTGCAAAGGTTTAGACACAAATACGAGATGCTAATTTAAAGAAGATAATGGCCTAATTTTGCATCTTTATTCATGAATTGTATTTTTTTACATGATAAATTTAAAAAAAACACGATATCCGGTGAACTAAACAGATTTAATAACAATATTGGTTCAATTTTACAACAAACAGACAATATAGCAATTTTAAATCTTTATTCAAATCATATTTGCATCAAATGTACAATTTAACATCTCTAAATACGAACAGAATGCCTACCAGTCCATCACCTTAAAGTTTTGCCACGAATTCGTGGATTTGGAGGCATACATTGGCCGATTTTCTTGATGAAACGTGCAGTCTTTCCCATATAAAATCACAAAATAGCTACATATTGTTCTTTTTTGCACTTTAGTACAATGCAAAGATAGTCACCTCTTCAAAAAACGCCAAAATAGTCGGTCGTTTGAACGTAAATTCACTCCACACCATTACGAAATTTCCTTCTTTATACTGAAGTTTGAAATTTCTTGAGAAAAAAACGGTTTCTTCGAACTGGTTACAATTTAACCGGTCTCTTTAGTGCTATTTAAACACGTTCGGTTTAACCGAATATTGAAAAATATGCTTTTGAAAACACCGGTTTTTCCCTTCAAAAACTCTAGCATCAAGGTGGAACGTTTATGACGGGGTGAAAGGAATTACGTTGACGAGACTTTTTTGTCGTTTTTGAAGAGATGACTATCTCTGCATTGTACTAAAGTGCAAAAAAGAACAATATGTCGCTATTTTGTGATTTTATATGACGGTATCCTGACTAGGCAATCACTTCAAACACCGACAACAAAAACACCGCACAATTTTTACCAGTGGCGGATTAATACAATTTTGTCGGAGGGGGCGGTCAGCAAAACCAGAAGGGGGGGGGGAATTTTCTTAAAACTGTTCATTTTTAGACGCCCTCATAAATTAGCTTTGGCGCCTCATCAATTTATATTATTAATTATTCTAGCAGTATCTATTTACCCGTAATTACATTAATTACTAGTTGTGGATTAATTTAAATAATAAATAAATTTAATTACTAGTTAAAAATTATTAATTACTAATTAGACTAATAACCTTACATTTACTTAATTTAGAACTAAATTTCAAATGTAAGCATTCTTTTTTTTAAATATACATAAGCTTACAAATTATTGACATTCTCACACTTCCTAGAACAAATTGAATTTTTGTCTACTAAAGATTGATAGAACACTTTCGCCGCCGATGATTTTTGTTCTCAATGGAATGGGTATATTAAAATATGCAATCTTTAGTAAACTGTTTAATTTTATCAATTCGCTTATGTTAGAAAGAGCTTTTTCATGACTTACTTTATTCTTCAATATATTGTCTTCTGGCTCCTGATCACAACTTATTTTCGTTTCTCACTCATTTCGTTACTGTCAAAATCACGCAAAGCAGTTAAATTAAAATTACGAGCAGTCTCTTTTACAAGTGACGCTTTTTGACAAAAATCTGCACGTGATGTGCACCTGGCCGAACACATTTTAGCACACACCAAGTTTTCTATGGTCATTCTTATTTTTTAATGCATTCGTTGTTCTTATAATGCATTCTTCGGTCTTAAAATGTATTTATCGTTTTTGAATGTGTTCAAAGGGATTCGTTGTTCTTGGAATACATTCTTCCAACAAGTTTTGAAACAAATAAATTTCATTTTTCTGCGTTTAGTTAAATTATTATTTTTGCAGGGGGAAAGGGTGACAGGGGCCCTCGGATAATCCACCCGCGGATTATCGGGAGTTTACTGTATATCTTTAAAATATACTACATCCAAAACTTATTCAAGAAAAAACGCGTTAACAAAATAAATTCATTTAAAATAATAGCTCAGGTAACTAAGCTCGTTTTTCTTATTCAATTATGTATTTTACATAGACAAAAAGCGGTATTACAAAAGTATTAGTAGTTTTTAGTCATAAAAATAGTATTAAGATCATACATGGATAAGGGCCGTGTGGTAACTCCACAATCAGCATATGTAATCTCTGTATAGTACATGATAGACATTTTTTAAAAAAGTTTTATAATGTAATTGAACAATAATATAATATTCAATAATTAAGTTTTGAAGTTTAAATGACTTATTTTATGTATTACAAATTAGGGTGTTTTTTACTAATAATGAAATTTAACAATTTCATATGTGCAGAATTTTCATTCATCAATTTCAAAATGCCCGTTGTATAAAAAAATATGTATTGTGTTCAAAATGTATACACGAATATGGTTTTGGAGATTCTGAAAAGAAATTTAAGTTTTCGACTTTAAAAAATGCGTAGAAAACAAATCTGACGAAAAAAATACCATAACCAAATTATTATGTGGCATTTTTTTCTTAGAATTATACAAGCTCACATTTTTCGAAGTATCTAACCTCATATTCATATTTAGGACCTTCGAAAACATACATAGACTTCTCAGAAAAAAAATCAATTTTTACTAGAAGTTTTAATCGCATATTCGGATTTTGCTATTTTTTGCACACAAAAAGAATGAAGGGTCACGCGGATATATCCTTACATCAAATATCCGCTCTTATATCTTCTTTTGCCTTTTTCCTTCCCATAATAAAAGATTTAGAAGAGTTAACAATCTTTGTTTTAACCCTCTTTTGAATATAAGAAAGGAATAATTGGACATGGTCATGCTGCATGGACTAAACCATTTTCCCATTCTTTAAAAAGTATCAATATGTTCTTTAACCCAGTTTAAGCGTCTGAAGTATATTATATTATTATTACTTTTTAAAATCACCTTTATTTCGAAGAGTCGGACAAATTATTAAGTGAAAAGGATTTCCATCAAGGGGTCAAGAATAAAATATATTGACGATATAGGGTTTTCGTTGGGACCATTTGAAAGGAGAGCAAAAAACGGAGAATCGTTATACCCGGGATTCAATAGAGGGGTTCAACATGTAAAATGACACGTTTAAATATGGAAGTTTATGGAGTAACGTTACACTTCAAAGTTGGTGTAAACTTGCACCAAACGGGAGTAAAACTAGAATGAAATTCTGAAAAATTAGTCAGATTTTTCAGAATTGTTGTAATGTTATAAGAAAAAATCATGGTATCGTTACACAATTTTGTTGGCAGTGCTTAATCCAATTTTATCGCACGAATAACGCCCCCCCCCCCCCCATCCGAAGTACTGAAATCGGGGGAAAACTTTTTCCAAGAACATTCAAAACATCAACGCCCGCCGAGTAGAAATAAATACTTCCCAATTCCCGTGTCTGTTTAAATTCTCCCTTTCGGAGGACCGAATTCCAGCAGACGATGAGGAAGAAAAGGGCACATTTCACTGACATTGGTTGGAATTTTTATTAAGGGGGGGGGGGGAGGGGGGGGGGTCTTAATTTTTTGATGGGGGGGGGCGTCTTTTAATAACGTGAAAAATTTTTGACCACTCTCCTCCCCTGGTGATATTTCGTGATATGTAGCTCGATATATTACGCATTAAAAAATCTCGGGTCTCGGGGGGGGCGGTCGCCCCCCCCCCCCGCCCCCCCCTCTAATCCGCCCTTGATTTTTACATGCACCTCAACAGTGACTAGGGTGCCTCGATAAATAGTTCGTTCTTTTATTTAGGCTATCTAACTGTGACACACAGTGTTTTAACTTATTAACGCATGCCTCAAATGTCTACGAGAATACTCTAATTCGGTGTGTCTTGCGCTATGGTAACTTGAGAGAGAAAAACCGAATTTATCATTTTGAACTTTTCAAATAACCAAATCGGAAGTCAAAAAAGCAATTAAATTCCACTCTTGCCAAGTAACCCTGAAAAAAGTTGCAAGTAAAGAGATCCAACAACTTTAGCAACTTTTGCTATTTAAAGCTATGTTAACTAGTTGTAGGGTTGCTATTGTCAATAAAAAAATAAAGAGAAAAAATAATAAAAAAGGTAATTGAAGTAGAAGTACATAAACTACTTTTCAATCAATTGAATTAAAATTAAATTTTCAAGACCGTAAATTTCTGCATTTAGTTTGAGATTTGTGCATACTATTTTTGCTTGTGTTTTTATTAATCCTTTTTTTAAACTTATGCGCGACTTAAATGTTATTTTGTCAACAGCAGAGTTTTAAAATAATATTTAAAATTAGGTGGACAAATTTAGATTTTGAAATTTTGAAACATTTATTGATGATATTTTTTTAATATATAGGTTTAGGTTTAGTTTGAATTATCGTCGCACTAGAGCTACACGAGGGCTATTGGCGACGGGCGTCGTATTTTAGAACCACAGTCAAGTGACGAGCCGACACCTGAGTAGGCACCCAACGCAACCGTTAAGGGCGACATCTTACGCAGCGTTAGGACTTTGAAGGATATTTAACGTGCACTCCCTCCATTCGTCGTACATTTTTGGCTGCACGGGTCATTTATAGGTCGGCAGTTATTTTGGCGATGCCCGGACCCGTGGGACCTTCCGCATGCTAGGCGAATGCCTAACCGACTGGGCTCCCCAGCCCCTATTTTTAATATATAGAGATTAGGTTTCATTTTATTAGCATTAATATTTTTATGACAATGGAGTAGGGGTACTTTAAGTACATTTTTAGAAATCAATTTAATACACAATAATAAACTATTATTGGTATAAATTATTAATACACTTATTTACTAGTAAAGATTATTTATTTTTATTTATTTATTAAAATATCATTTATATAATATTTTGAGTAATTATTGTCTTTTATTTAAAAAAAAAATTTAGAACTTTTTTAATGACCTATATTGATTCTGTGCTTGCCTCAAAATGATTTTTTTATTTATAAAATCTAGCTGTAACACGTTCTTTTTATTATAAGGCTTTTCTTTTTTTATATATTAAGGAAGATTTTAATTTGTTATTTAACTCTTAATATAAAAATATTATGCGCAATCACTCTGGCGTAGTGGTCTTCTTGCTCTTATTCTGCAGACCCGGGTTCGTATACGGGTCCGGTAGGTCATGAATATACTCAGCTCTTCATTCGACCACCTTCTACACAATGAGTACTAAACTTTATTGATTGGAAAGTCAACTGAAGGTCCATTGTCGAACTTGCCACTTGCCATGGACAATCAATATCGCTCGTGTAAGCACAATGGCTATTAGGTTTGGGCAAACTTTAATTAGTGTGAAAAAATATAAAAAATGAATTAAAAAATCTCAAAGCATTTCCAATTCAAATGTAATAAAAGTTAAAAATCTATGTTATTAAAACCAACAATTAAATTTGTTACACCGAGTTTTAATATTACTAACCAAATTTAATTTTTTCATATCAATGTTGAAATCGCTAAAGCAAGCGATGAAATATTTTCATCCCATTCCACGTTTCTAGCCCAACACCAGCACCGGTTTAAATGTCCAGATCAAAGAGATCCAGCGCATGCGATTGAAAAAAACCTACGATTTGGCGAAAAAACCGGCCGCTATTGCATCGCTTGGCGGTTGCCAAGTTTTGTTGCCTTTGTGGCGTTTGGCGTCGTAGTGAGGACTTAGCCTATGGGAAAGACTGCACGTTTCATAAAAAAAAATCGGCCAATGTAAGCCTCCAAATCCACGAATTCGTGGCAAAATTTTAAGGTGATGGACTGGTAGGCATTCTGTTCGTATTTAGAGATGTTAAATTGTACATTTGATGCAAATATGATTTGAATAAAGATTTAAAATTGCTATATTGTCTGTTTGGGGTACAATTGAACCAATATAGTTATTAAATCTGTTTAGTTCACCGGATATCGTGGTTTTTTTTTATTTATCATATAAAAAATACAATTCATCAATAAAGATGCAAAATTAGGCCATTATCTACTTTAAATCAGCATAATCTCGTATTTGTGTCTAAACTTTTGCAACATACAAATTTTTATTTAATGCACAAAATTATTGTTATAGCAAATCAAACAATTGTGTTTCAATTATAGCATTTCAAAATATGTTTTTAATATTTTTAGAAGGCTTTTGTATTTATACTATCACAATTTTAAATTTTACAGCTAAAGACGTCATTGTCTAAACTTTTGCATCGCAGTGTAAAAGGACTAAAATTTGAACTGAGTTGGAAGTGGCATAAGTGCAGATTGTTCTCTGAACTTTGCCATGAGAATCATGTACCTTGATAACAATATAAACCTGTTCTTATCCTCCAGCAAAGAGAATCAGGGCATGTGGGGAAGGGACCGGGCTAGGGTTGGAAGTACTCTGTGAGCATGTTTCAGGTCTTGAGTTTCAAACTGAAAGAATGAAAATAAATTATTTCTCGGAGCTTCAATAGGTGAATCAATGTCACGTGGTAACACAGTACCTATCGGAACATTGGTAGCAGGAATGAGGGGAGAGGGAATGCAGGAATGAAAGCTGGAAGGAAATACGTCACCTGAAACAAGCCAACAGGTAAATGCTTTCCTGTTTTAGGAAAGGTTCATAGAGTTAGGAAGGAGAGGTAGAGGGGTCTATGAGTTCAAATGGTTTGAAGCAGGGCTGTCAGGATTTTCGAGCTACTGCGCATCACATACTGGCACTGAGGTATCCCAAGATGCACCGCTCTAGCGGTGTTTTGAGCTACTGCGCATAACATAGTGACCGAAACTGGCACTGAGATATCCCAAGATGCACCGCTCTAGCCTACTTCATTTGTGCGCTACTGCGCATATACATGGACCTCTCTATTTTCTTTCCTACCTCTAAGAGAGAGTTGCACTTTCGATGTACAAAAATTAAACATTAAACATAGTGAAAAATTTAAAAATATTGTTGACATTGGCTTTAGAACTAACGAATCCAGGACCCCGTGGCTGAAAACGAAAATCGACCGGTTTCTTACCGAGAAAATTTTCGGCTCGTATCACAACCATACTATAAACGTATTTATGCTGGAAAAAAATATCTCAAAATCACGGGGTCCCCGAGTACAATCGTTACAAAAGTTCTCGTTAAATCTGTACAGTCCAAAGTCCTGACGCCTTTAGCGTACGATGTCGCTCGAAGATCCATTGGGTTCTGTTAGCTGTGTTTAAGCTCCTCATGGAAACTTAAAAGAAGACAGACGAAAACGATAAACTTATCTACCCACCAACGAACGAATTAAAACATAGAACGGTTTTGAAAGACTAGGTTAAAAAGTGGTGCCTTGCCGGCTGTAGACCATATCTAATACGAAATCTAAGTTATTTGTAGTGATATAAAACACTTTAAGAAACAATTATTGCGATGGCGGGTGAGTATACTTAGTGTAATAATTGAAAAGGAATCATGTATTTGTGTGAAATGTCTACAATGGTAAAACCGAATGTTCCTTTAAATACAAAACAGTTAATACTTGACGGTCAATAGAAAATGGTTTAAAAACAATAATAATTATGTATGTTTGTTGCTGCATAGGATAGCTTCTCGTTACTTTTTATTTTATAATATATGTTTAGGCTTTGCATTCCCTAGAATTATAATCCCGAGATTGCGAACTAACTAGGCTTAAATGTATTGAATGCGAAACCTAGTAAAATGTTGGGTCTTCAGTGCCGCCCGATTTGTCTTTATCCCTCACGTTCTTCAGCGGTGTCCTGTGTATTAATATTTTTTTTTATCCTTAGCATTCGAATAGTGATAAATGTATGATACATGCAGGTAAAAAATTTCTACCCCATTCTTAGAGTTTTCCCTGTGTACTATAATCATTATTTCATGATTACCTTGAATCCAGAATTTATTTTTTTAACTACACTGTCATACAGAATGGCAGGAACATAAAAGAATTCAATAAAAAAAACATTAACAAACAATTTAAACATATTTACAATATATTTATAATTTATAAAAATATTCACAATAGGGCAATTCCATGGTTACGGATGTTACATTTGAAGGCTAATATTTGTTTTGTTTCTGAATTTTTTTATGTTTCAAATTAAATTTCATGGAAAATAAACACACACATTGGAAAGAATATATAACTTGTATATTTACAATATGAAAAATTGCATTTAAATACCATAAAAATAGCAGAAAATGCGTTATGAAAATGTGTTACGGATGTTACAGAAACGGACAGAATTTTACATGTTGATTCATTTATTAGCAGATTTCTCTGAAACTATAAAACTTACAAAACTACTTTTTATATATGTATGTTAAATACATTATGGACAATTTTTCAGTTTAATATATTTTTTTTACTCAAACAAGAATTATTGTTATGGATTAAACATTGAATGGTTACAGATGTTACAGTTACATTGATTGTTACGGACGTTACCGTGCAAAGTATGTTATAATTAAAGGAATATAATGACTTTAATTCTGGATGTTATATCCAGAAAGTGAATTGGACATTGGAAATGTAATTTTCCCTCTGTTATTTATAGTAGGTACAATTAAAATCTTCTTGATGTCAGTGCGTAGCACCTGACTTCGGGCTTGATTGTCCTAGGTGAAGACAAATTCAGTCACTAACACGGTTTAGTTTAAAAAACTTCACTGAAAAGGAATCGTTTTCTAGCGCTTCTTGTATCTGCCCAACAAAATTATATATTAAAAGCTTTATGGACTTTATCTCCACTACAATCCAATCCCTTAACTTTGCTTTTGTAATGGGAATTTGCACATCTATTTGTTTATCAACTTCCATTTCTTCACCCTCTTCTTGCTTAAATTGAAACTTGGATTTTATTGTATCTTCAGACAAAAGCGAGGTCTTAACAGTATTTCTGGAAATAATTTCAACACAGTGGACTTTGTGAATGTTAGGTATAGCCTGCACATTTTCCAAAGGTGCATCAAGCATTCCCTTTTCTGCTTCAATGTCACTATTATGTACACGGTACTCATGGTAGATAGTAGTTGAAGTACACAATCTTTTTGCGACATTGACAAAATCTTTGCAATTTAAAACAACAGACTTTTTTGCAAGTATACTAGTCCATACCATTCTCTTTGTATTTCCACCAATGCCATCTACAGCACCTTTGCCGTGAGATGTTGCAAAAAAGTTCCAACAGATTTTTAATGATGCTTCGTCACTTAAATATGTTGTGTCTTCTAAAGTATACTTCTGGTTAAAATGCTGCCCTGCTCCATCAAAAGTAGAAATTATTGGCAAAGTGTGAAAATTAAATTTTATATTCCTTTCATAAAATAATAAAGTGAAGAGGATAATTTGAAACCAATGGTCAAATAAAAAAACAAAACAAAATTTTTTTTTAACTAGCCATTTTCTAACGTGATTTACCCCTGGTTTTATATTTATGAACTATTAATAGCACATTGCAATATTCATCCAATAGGAAATTAAGGTAGTTTTTGGTTTTAAAGTGTTGTTTATCAACAATGGTCTAACATCCGTCACATGTAACATCCGTAACAGTAACATCTGTAACACAGTTTACATTTAAACTAACTGTTTATATCATAAACTGTTGAAGGCTTATTAAAAGGTATAGTTAATAATTAGAGAATATGAAATATTATTAGTAAATATGCAGCAGTTTATTCTAGAAATAAATAAATGTATATTTTTGTTACGGACATTACAGATATTTAATGACTTCTATAAATGTCTTTAAACATAAAAGTGTTACATAATAAACTAATATTTTTTGCATTATTTAGCAGCCTTATACATGTGCAACAGCATAAAGTACCTTTATTTTTAAAATTGTATTCAACCACTCGGTAAACATTTATCAAACACTGCTTTAATTGCTAACATGATTTTGAGATGAAAAACATATTTATGTTTCTTAGTTTATTAATGCATAATAGGTTTATAAGATTTAAAACTTTTACATCCATTGAAAAATTTACTTAATTACCTTTAATTTGATATATAACATGATACATTAAGTTGAAATTTAAAATTTACTCTTGTGGTTGACATTTGCTTGGAATGACCCAATATTGATATTAAATTTTCAGTTTAAAAAAAATATTTTTAAAAAATCACTTTTTGGTGGAAGATTATTTACTATGTTAATAAATTGATAGTTAATTTTAAGCCGACGGTACTTCTGTTGCCAAGGGATTTGGCGTTTTTGTAGAGGGCGATATATTTAATGAACAAGTCTGAATTTACTAAGGATTTCCTGCTGGCCATTTGTCAATCTTACCTTCAAAATCTTTCTTCTGTACACCTAAAACAAACCTCTAAAAATTAGCAAGAGCGCAAGTTCTTGCACAGGTTCAAACCCTAGGGTTTGATCCATAAATTTAAACCAAAGACCCACAAAAAACAAAATTGCATTGTTAGTTTTGTTTACAACACAAAACTATTTTTTTTGGTTTTGGTCACAAAACAAAATTTTTTTGGTTTTGCTTTGCAAAACAAAAACAAAACTGACCGGGGGCCCCAAACAAGTGTTTAGGCTTTCAATGGGACCTACAATACTGCCCCATGTTGGATACTGATGTTTTTTTAAAGAAAACAAAATTGCTCGGAGCCCCAAACGCGTGCATACTGGATTGCCACTATTAGCCTGTAGTGTAGAGTTTGATTTTTGTTGTCAAAAGCAAACCAAAGCCGGGAGTTTGGGTTTTTTGTCAAAAGCAGCGCTAGTATAGCGCTTACAATCTATGCGATGAAACTAGGGTTAATGCATCGGCGTGAAGGAATCTGGCTATGGGGAAACACACGAGTTTCACCAAGTTGGCAAGTTTTTGGAAACGCACCAAGCAATACCGTAGGATTAAAATTTACCAAATTGATGAATTGGTTGACTTTTTAGATAAAATTTTGTTCAAATAACTTCTTTAAATATAGTTTTATTTCTGGTTGAATAATGGGAAACATAAAAATAAATGTCTTGCAAAATATAAGGAAAATCTTAGTAATTAATAAATATAATAAAAAAAAGTTAAAAAGCTTGGGACAAAATACTCAATCAGTTTGACTTAAACAGAGTATATTTAATAAATTTCTTCTTAATTTTTTCAATTGCCAATATGAGGTACATATTAGTGGGATTCCAAATAATGCAGTTGTATTCTAAATTCGACGGTCTAGGGTATTGAAAAGACTATTAAGAACAGCACTGTCCCAAAAATTAAGGTAGTTCATTTGACCATTCCAAGTTTTTTTATAGGCTTTAAATGTAATATCTTGTATATGTAAATTAAAACTGAAATTTGAATTGTAAATAACTCCAGAACTAGAAGCCTTTTAATGACTTGATACTATTCTCAATTTCGGCATGAGAAATATAGTGATTATTTACTGGGTCAATTGAGGCAGTGCACAGATTACTCATTATTTTGAGATAAAACAGAATACGAACCTGGATAAACACTTGAAAAGTATTTTTTAAAAGACTCGGCGACTATTTGATTTGATGATATTTTGACGTTTTTATTGCGGTAGTAGGTCCAAAAACTTTTAGGATTGAGTTTTAAAGCTTGTTCCACAGAACATATATAATTTTGTCTTGCATTGCGTATATCAGATTTAATTATTTACCAAGTAGTTTTGAAACGTTCTAATTCTGTTTTTATCATCAATAAAGACGAGTTATCCAAAATTGTAGACTCTTCAGTATTTCTTAAAAGTCACATTTATCAATATGTCTATTCTTATTTGGCTGGTTCTCAAACTTTCAACCAAACCGTGGCAAACACATCCCCATTTTTACAATGTCTTAGATAAAAAAAATACCAATATCTACCTAATGCGATTAAAAACGAATTGCATTAGTTATTTCACTGAGAATCAAAATTTCCTTAAAATGTGAGTCCACAAGTATATATTCATTTGTAAACTTATCACTTAACTATAAAAAAGTAAAAATTTAAATTAAATTTTCCCAGTTCATAATTAAATTAAAATGTTTTTTGTATAATCGTTTTTCTTTTGTCTTTAAGTTGCACAACTTTAAAAACCAAATTTTCAAAATTGGCCTAGCATTTCCATGTTTTACTAGAAACCACCTAGGTTATGTAGTAGGTCAACTCTCTTTGTTTTCTATTCTCTTAAGGGGAGTCGAATGGTTTTATCTCGCCCATGTTAGTTTTACTAACTTTATTTTTCTCAGGAACTATACGAGATATTATGCACTTTTTATAGTTTGTTCTTTATATGTAGCTCTTTAATTTTAAACTGAGGATATTTTACAGTATAAAAAAATACTTTTACAGTGATTTTTGTTAAATATATATTTTTAAAAATTAAAAAACCAATTTAAAGTAATTACTTTTTTTAGCAGAGATATTTAAAATTCCTCGGTTTAAATAGAATAACTATTAATGGGGAAGAAATAATAAAACAAAACATTCTGATATTTTTGATAGTTCCTGAGAAAAATGTTCCTAAGTGTTGAAAAAACTTATATTTCAGGAAACACAAAAGAAAATTAAGGTTTAGGTAAGAACTTGCATACAGAGTTTCTGAAAAATGCTTATAAAAAGAGAAATACTAAACAAAAATCAATAATCTTAATTTTAAATTAAAGCTATAGATATACATATTAAAAATAAAAGAAACAGAAAATCGACATTTTTGACCCAAACACCCATCTGACTCCCCTTAAGTTTGATAAAAGGAATGCTAAGCTAACTTTGTATATTTTTTAGGGGGTCATCATTGTACTAGCTTCTTCTGTAACATTTATCTCCTAAAGCTAATGAAACCGAGATGCACTAGTAGATTAAGACAAGATATAGCATAAAGCACTTAAACATACTTAGTATTCCCGATATACTTTTATTAGTGTGAATAATTACAAGTTATTTTTTCCAGATGTTAAGTCGAGAGAAGGTGACTATGATGAGCTTTTAGATTGTTTTTGGGTTCAATTTCCTAATACTCCCTATATGGCAAAGTATATTTTGAATGATGATGGATACATAATACTCATTTCAAACCTAAAGGATATTTATGGTGAAAGGCTAACAGCGGCAGAAATCAAAGAACGATTCCTTGTATGTAAATATAATCTTTTCTTTTATTATTTCTTGATTATACCTTACCTCTAGGCAAACCATTCCTACCACCTTTTAAATATCCGCTGCCGCAAGTCACCCATGATGCTTACTAATTTGGATTTCTTTTTTTTTTTGTCTAATCAAGGCCTATTTCTGCAGAACAACTATTACTTAGACAAATTTTGTTGTGAAACACTAGGAAGTTATTTGCTCCTGCTGATCTTAAATCCTAATATTAGATGTGTTGAGGACTTTTGACTGTTACATACATTACAGCTGACTGAAATCTAGTTTACGGTCACTCTTATTCGCTAAATGTGGGTGCCATATACCTATGCCAATGTATACCATTTTACTTTTTCTTTATAAACTTCTGTTATAAAAAAAAAGGGAAAATAAATAATTTTTTTATTTTAGTCGTTGAGTTAAGCTTCCACACTACGTTTATAACATAAAATGTGGAAGCTTTTATAATGGCTCTCTCTAACCATCTCCTACTTTTATAGCCATTTTATCTCTTTTATAGTGAATATTACCAGCAATTTATTTCAAGTTTACAAGTTAGCATCTCTATTATATCTAATTCCTGACCCAATGCCTACCAGTCCATCACCTTAAAATTTTGCCACAAACTCATGGATTTATAGACATTTATTGACCGATTTTCTTCATAAAACATGCATTGTGTACCATATAAATATCACAAAATAGCAAAAATTGTTCTGTTGTGCACTTTAGCACAATGCAGAGATAGTCTCCTCTTCAAAATGCCATAAACGTCTGTCCCTTTAACATCAATTCACTTCGCACCAATGCGAAAGTTTCATCTGGATACTGCAGTTTTGAGAGAAAATGGTTTCTGTTAACCTGTTGAAACTTTACCGGTCTTTTTAGTGTTATTTAAATATGTTCAGTGTATCTGAATATTGAAAAAAAAATGTTTTTAAAGGAACAGGTTTTATACTTAAAAAAAACTCTAGCATCAAAGTGGAACCTTTTGTAATGGTGTGTAGGGAATTTTTATGTTGAAGGGACAGACTTTTTTGGCGTTTTTGAAGAGGAGACTATCTCTGCATTGCACTAAAGGGCACAACATAACATTTTTTGCTATTTTTTATGGGAAAGACTGCATGTTTCATCAAGAAAATCGGCCAGTGCATGTCTACAAATCCATGAATTTGTGGCAAAACTTTAAAGTGATGGACGGGTAGGCATTCAGTCTGGAATTAGATCAAATAGAGATGCAAACTTGAAACAAATTGGTAGTAATATTACACGGTAAAAGAGATAAAATGGCTAATTTGACTGTTTGGTATAAAATTGAACCATAAGTGTTACTAAATCTTTTAAATTCTCCATATATTGTATTTTTTAATTTATCATCAATCTAATAATAAATAAAATTCAAGCAATAAAAATGCAGAAACAGACAATTAAATGTGCATTAAATTAATTTTCTGTATTTTTGAGACGGATTTTAGGTAATTTTCACTATTAAATTCAAATAAAATTTGTTATTTTTTTACTTCATATTTTAATTATTTATAGCTGCCTGGTTCTTCTACCACAACTTTTTTCAACTAAACCTTTTCAGCATTTTGTGACCCGATTTGTTTGTTGTCGAAACTTTTGAGAAGGAATATAATGATTGAATTTTTGAAGAAAAAAAGTTTAATATAGAACTAAATGCTGTATTTGGCGCTTTTTTTAGACATAGATTTTTGTCTGGTAGCAGTTCTAAGTGACATTTCTGTTACAAACCTACTCGTTTAATTTAAGTTCTACAAAATTTATTGTAGCAACAAAACTGATTATCTTAAAACAGAATAAAATATAAAGGATCCTGTTGAATTTTTGACATTAAACACATCAAATAAGGAAGCCTGTATGAAAGTCAGTGTTAAGAGATTTATTTCCTAGTACGCTAACATCATGAAGTATTACAAAAAAACTACACAGAATTCGAAAAACGTTAACACTTAAACCGCTAGATTTCAGAATTGAGAATTTTGTTGAAAACCTAAGCTATTCAGACCCCTATCTGTTTAAGAATTTGCATTAATGATTCATATTAATAGGTTCATATTTCGGTTGCTGACACTGGACATGATTTTCTTCAGGCCCACCTGTGCAGGGTTGGCCTTGCGGACTCCCCGCGTTTTTTTTTGCGCTTTCGCTTCTATGCTTGGTGAACACCTTCTTTCCTGCCTTGCAGGATGTTGTTTCTTCAGATTCTTTTTTGACTCCCACCTTCTGGGGCTATTTCTCATCTGTATTTTATTGCAAGGCGTCGTATGCTCGAGAGTTAAGACAGGCGTAATAAAAAATATTTCGGTTGCACACAAACTTGACATGAACTACTTATGATTTTATAATTTAATTACTTTTTATTAAATAATTCCCAATTTCAGTAGAACCTTGATTAACCATCCCTCTTTTATCCGGAACTCTCTGTTAACCGACTGTCCCTAACTTATCATTAATTTTTTTCTCCAACTAAGTCATTTTTGGTTGTTCACAAAACAAACCAGTTTTAGAAATATATTGCAATTCTAGAGTGAGGAATCTCCGGCGATACGAAAATTGGCAAACTTCCGTGAGTCAAAAAATCGGAAATCTCTGGCGATTTTGTAATCGGAATTATCCGTTAATTCTGAAATTAGGATTCTGTGTTGATTCTCAACTCGGGAAATTTTCGGGTTTTAGGAAATCGGGAACTGCAGTGACTCAAGATAGCAAAACTTCAGCAATTAAAAAGGGTAAAGCGAATTCCTGCAAATCTTAAATTTCGGGAAACTCCGGGAATCCTCTAATATCATGAGACTCCATACCTCTACTATAAAACAAAAAATAAGTATTTTTCCCGAAACTCCACTCGGTAACAAAAAACAATGTTTGAGAACTTTCTTTTTGCAATGAAGTCTCGGAGATAACACTAAAATTCAGTATGTACTACTGTAAAATCATCACGGATTTTGGACGTTGGCATATTTAAGGTCCGCAGACTTTCGGCCATAGCTTTCGCGGCTCCTCTGTACCATAAGTTTTAGTATTTAATGAAAATTCTCTACTATCTGGAATTTTCGATTATCCGACCTACCTTTGGTCCCAATTAGATCAGATAATCACAGTTCTACTGTATAATCTCTGTTACTCAACATATCCATATAGCATCATTAAAAAATATTATATTCAAATGCATTTTTTGCTACGCCATAATCGGATATTTTCTAGACAATTAAATCACTGTGGTTTCTGTTGCTCAAGCTTGCCCATCACTATCTGATTATTATTGTTATTGCTAGTGACAATACAAAGTTCCAGTTATTCTGTAGTAGTATTGTCTCAAAATACAGCTGTAGTTCAACATTCTTTGACCCAACCATAATGTATTTAATGATATTTGACTAAAACATTAACAAATTTGCCAAATGTAGATGTGAAGCAACAATAACTATGAGTTTTTTCTTAATACATAATGTCACATTCTTAAAGACTAAGTATCGCACTGTGCGCAGAAAAGTGACCTATCGGGCAAATGACTTTTAGAGTTATAAATGCTATAATATTCCAAATTTAAATATCTAGCGCTTAAAGTAAGTATTAGAACAAATTGGTAGAATAGTTGGAATACAGTAAGAGAATCCTTATTTTCTCTGCAATGCAATGGAAAAAATAAACTTCAGACGATTTTTCTGAAAAACTAGCATTTTTCCGATAGGTCACTTTTCCGCACACGTTGCGAGTTCTGGGTACCTCTAAACCAACAAAATAATTTTTTGTTATCTTTACATTTGCCTGTCAACACTGAATTTTTAGTTTATTGTATTTGAAGTACGATGTACAACAAAAACAGTTCTTTTCACAGAAAAACAAATAATTAGGTTTATTTCTTTAAAGTAAATGAAACTGCCGACACATAAATACAGTTACACTAAAAACGTATAGCTACAAGCGAATTCTAAATATATTTTCTAAAACTTAAACTAAATAGAACGTCGCGTGAACGCGAAACATGAAAAACGAGACAATTTCTAAATGCACAAATTTAAGTCACGTGCACAAAATACACAATGAAATAATTAAATACAATAAAATGGCTTGTCTCTAACATCCTCCCACCTTTTGATAATTCAACGAATAATAAAAACGAAAACGTCTTAAAGTACTACGGTGGGTAATAGTTCAATGGTCAGTCTCATTCCTTCGAGGAACCTTGAAGGGAGTTTAACTCTTCATCCACTCTTGGTCACAAAAACTTTGCCCTCGACTTCGGGTCGAATCGGAGTGGCACTGCTTGGTACTGGTTGGTTAGTAGGGTCATTCATGCTGAAATCCACATCAGCAGTTATCTCAAGTAGAAATATTCTTTGTACTGGTCTCACAAGATCACCAGAAGCAGTTTTTAGACGAACTACTCTGACGTTGCCAGAGTAGTATCTTTTCCTTCGTATGTCTGAATCGCTCTTCCCATATGCCATAGAACCTTCTTTTATCTTCGTTTTTAATTAGGACGATATCTCCCACAACTACGGACGCATGATGAGTTGTCCAAGGTATTTGTCCCTAAACCGTTTTCTTAAAATGTCTCGGAGATTCTGTTGATAACGAAGTCTTCTCTTTAGGCTTACTTTGTTGATGTTATCCAAGTCGGGTACACCAGACTAGGTTAATTCAGCTAAAAACAATGCAGATGTCATAGGGATCAGGTCGTTTGAGTCTTCGGAAACATACGTCAGGGGTCTTGAGTTCACAGTACTTTAACAATCGATGAGAACACTTAGAAGTTCTTAGTAATTCATTGAAGATTTACCTAAAATCTTTCTCAAAAGGGTCTTCACCAGCTTCACCATGATCTCCCAAAAACCTCCCCACCATGGGGCAGCAGGGGGACTGAAGTACCACTGAATTCGATTAGTTACAGCCTCTATCTCAATAGCTTTCCAATCTATAGATTTAAAAAGGTTGTTGGCTCTCACAAAGTTTGTCCCATTGTCACTGTAGATGACTTTTGGTCTTCCTCTTCTTGCTATGAATCTTCGAAAGGCCAAGAAGAAACCATGTGTAGAAAGTGACTGTATCAGCTCTAGATGGACAGCACGGTACACGGCACATGTGAAGAGGACCACCCACGCTTTTGATTGGTTCTTAAGAATAAGGGGACCACATAGGTCGACTCCACTGATTTCAAAAGGAGACGCATCTCTCACTCTATTTTCTGGTAAGGCAACAGGAACGGTTTGTATAGGTCTAGCTTCGTGTTACTTCCTCGTACACCGGTTCAGGACTTTTCTAATTGGCTTTTTGCTCTGGATTATCCAAAACCTTTCTCTAAGCTTTGACATCAATACATGGGAGCCAGCATGGCACATTTTCAGGTGCAAATCCAAAATTATGCAATCAACAAGGTTATGTTTGCTAGGTAGTAGAATAGGAGAGATAAAAGCAGTGTCATCTTTTCTTTCGGTCAACTTGGTTTTGACACGTAGCAGATCTTCCTCGTCTTTGAACACAGATATTGTTTTGAACCTAGCAACGTCTCCTGGGGGAAAAAAAACCATCTGCTGAACTAATTTTGCCAATCTCTTTTCAGCTGTTTCTAATTCAGAAACTTTAAGCTCGCCAGCTTTTCTCTCTTCTTTCTTGAGATGTAGATTATTTGCGAACCTCAGCATCCAAGCTACCATTCGTATAATCTTTGAATATTTAGAAAATTAAGAGAAGATCCATGAAAGATCTGAATTACGGTCGCAAGTTGAGAGTATGATGTCAGAAGTTATTTCTTTGCTGTCGTTGGGATTCAATGGAAGCCCGTCATCTTCAGTTGAGTGGTTGCAATTAACCAGAAGACAGCCTGACTGTAATCTTTCCTTTACAATTTCTTCATTGCTGACATCAATTTCTGTTGTAATGTCCCAACTCGTTTTTGGTTCTTTCAGCCATGTTGGACCCTCCCGCCATTTCAAAGCTTTCAAGGTTTTAGGAGAACATCCTCTTGATGGAAGGTCTGCTGGGTTCATTTTCCCTGCAACATGACGCCAGGAGGAAATGTCACTCAACTTTCTTATTTCATCTGTGCGACTTCTTACAAAAACCGACCAGTTCTCTGCCTTCGAAATCCAAGCAAGAACCTGTAGTTAAATTGCTCCACAAATATTGATTGATATCCTTCCAGTCGAGGGCTTGAATAACTGATTGTGCGAGTCCAGCTCCCACCAAGGCAGCAGTTAACTCGAGCCTAGGTATGGTCCCTCCTTTGAGTGGCGTAATACGAGACTTTGCTGACAGAAGACTGATTCTAACGTCATCTTCAATTATCAAGAAAACCACCCCTGCATAAGCCTCTTTACTGGCATCGCAAAATGTATGTACAGAACAGTTCTTTAGATTTCTGAGGTAACTGCAATCCACCTGGGAATCTCAATTTTTTCCAATGTTTTAAAATCTGCATATCACAGAAGAAATTCTTTTTTCAGATCTTCTCTGATCTCCCAAACTATAATTTTTCCCAAGCTATCACACATAAGTATAACGTGTTTTCTACCACAAATAAGGCATTTTACGAAACTCCTGCAACGCTTAGCTATATGACCGAGAGCCAAACAGGCAAAACACCCTTTCTTACTTTTAACTATTTCCTGCCTCTCAGCTAAAGACTTTCTGGGCGGAAAAGCAATCGGAACTATTATGCTTACCATCACAAAACAGGCAGCTTCTTTGTTCTTTTGCGTAAGGAGCTGCGTGTAAGACGGAGGCTGTTGATGGTGCTCCGATTTTATTTATTTCATTTGCAACTTTTTTCTTCTTTGTAACTCTGGTATCTTAAAACTTTGAGCAGGCCAAAACCATCCATCGCTAAGTTAATTCGAGCTTCACCCTCCACATCTGATTTTAGAAACACCATAAGCTTGTTTAGCCTTTCTTTTGCTTCTATTTTAGGAGTTGAAGAATTGCTTCAATGATGTGCCTTCAAAAATTCTTCTGGAAAACAAGATTCTACCATCGGGTAAAGTATAGACGCACACTTGTCTGTAGTAACTCCAAGAGTGTCTAATGCTCTTAGATAAGTTTCCAGTTTACCATATAAAGATGTAAGCGGAAAAGATCTATTCACCTGAACATTGATGATTAATTTCAGAAGTTCCCTTACGTAAATCTCTACCAGAAGATCCTCATTTCCAAACCTTGATTTCAGACTGTCGACGGCTTTAGTATAATTCTCGCCAGTTGGCGAGAAACTTTCTACTATCTCTCTCGCTCTGGAACCCATCACAGTAGCTTGAATCAGATATTAGAACTTGTCTTCAGGTGCTATGTCTGTATCATTATCGATGTGCTGGAATTGGTTCCAAAACGGGAGCCATTCTTTGACATCGTTGCCAAACTGTCTGAACTCTAGTTTCGGTAAAGTAAACTTTCTCCTAGAATTCGCTGCTTCTGCATTAACGGAACTTGGATTGGCGATATATTGAGTATTCACTTCTTGGCATTGCGCCTGTATCTTGGCCATTTCTAATTCATGAAACATTCGGGCTTTTTCTAACTCCATAGCATCTTTTTCTGTTTGAAGAAGTCTTTCTTGTTCTTTTCTTTCTCTAACGGTATCCTCAAGTACTTGTTAAACGAATTCTGGATCCTTATTATATTCGTTGCTAACGAAATCAAGTCCTTCAATTTCGCTAGAGTTGATCCAACCGGCACTGATTCAACAATTTCTTCTAGAACCACTTGCAAATCTGCTTTCTTGTATCCACTTTTAAAGAAGCTTGCCATTTTCTATTTGCTGTGGTCCCTGTTCGGGCGCCAAATGAAGTACGATGTACAACAAAAACAGTTCTTTTCACAGAAAAACAAATATTTAGGTTTATTTCTTTAAAATAAATGAAACTGCCGGCATATAAATACCGTTACACTAAAATCGTATCGCTACAAGCGAATTCTAAATAAATTTTCTAAAACTTAAACTAAATAGGACGTCGCGTGAACGCGAAACATGAAAAACGAGACAATTTCTAAATGTACAAATTTAAGTCACGTGCACAAAATACACAATGAAATAATTAAATACAATAAAATGGCTTGTCTCTAACAGTATTTGTGTCTTCTCACTAGCACTGACAGGTCATGCTTATTTTTGAGACCAAAATATAACCGTGTATTAAATGTTTTTTTTTCAGAATTTGAACCCTTATGCTGAAATGAAGCCATCTATCATAATAAAACATTTAACAGATACATTAAAGGCTTTTGAATTGGAAAAAATGACTGACTCAAATCGTGTTGAGCATACTTTTAATTTGCAAGACATTATATTGGAGCTTCAATTTGTTGTCTCTCAAGTTCCTTTTAAATTTGAAATTAAGGCTCATAGATTACCATCAGTTGAGGTATGCATTCAGAGTATTTTTGTTATTTAGTTATTAAATTACTGTTAATAATGTATATTGCATGTTAACATAAATGTAAAAATAATTTTTCTATTGCAGTAGGCCCTTGGCATAGCCCCCTCTATATAAATATCTTCATAACAAATATCAACTTTTGAAATTCCAATTTGATTTTGTATAAAAGCTTTTACCATACTAACTGCTTGTTTATGGTATGAACAGAATTACACTATTACAAGTGCACTGCATTTGAAAATATATAATTTTCATAATAAGAAACGCAGGGTAAAAATCTTTTTTCTTTCTTTCGCCTGTTGAAGTCTGCTCGAGTAGTTGCTTAGAAGAAAACAGTTCTAAAGTTGTCCTTTTTTTAGAAGCTTTTATATCAATGTATGGCTAGTAGCTTTCTGGAATTTTTTATAGACTTTGATAATACTTTTGTGATTCTTATACCTGGATAATTTTTTTGATAATTATTTCTACTCAGCAGAAGTTTTTTTAAATGTCAAACTAATTTTTTCTGAAACACTTTTAAATGGCCCGTAATTCAACTCTCTCTATACATGTTTTTTTATATGGTTTTGAAAAGAAATTATTGAGTAATTCAAATTCTTATTTTGTCTTCATGCTAGGTGACTAATTAAATATTAAATATAAATATTTTTTATTAATAATTAAAAATACTGTAAAATTGTGTTTTTTGAATAAAAAAATACTAATTAAAAATTCTAGGTTTTGTTAATTTAATTACGTTTTACTATTTTCACTACTAATACTTAATTGTGGACCATTTATAAGTTTATTGAGAAAAATTAAGTGTGACATTAAAAAAACTGCTGAAGAGAAATAGAACTATCTAAAAAAATAATCCTATTTTATGAATTATAAAAGTATAATCAACATGTTTTTAAAAAAATTAAAAGCCATTAGCCATAGACTCCGATAAAAAAAAAGCTTCTAAAAAAGCGCAATTTTAGTCCCTGAGCTAACCTCAACACGACTGACTCACCCTCACAAATTCGTCAGTTGTCAGTTCTTCATTATGTGTCTCCTCTAGAAAGTGTGCGATAGCACACTGTTTTATTACCTCTATGGATGTATCATACAACATCAGCCCCTTTTCTATTAGGATAAAGATTTTGGTCAATATTAACGGTCCGAGGTTGCCTTGGTATTAAAATATCTAACACTTACCGATTTGAAATATAGTGGTAAACATATAAATTAAAACTACTTTTAAGTATAATTACTCAACTTTTGTGTTTTTATTTCTTTAGCTCAGAACCCATGTTGTTGCTCCAAGTGTCTACTTAAGCATTAAAACAGCTAATAGTATCAAAGATGGTATGATATTTCTTATTCACACTGAACCCATTAATGACCATTAGTAAGAAAATTTGCCTCACAAAAATGAGCTTTTAAGTTTACCTATTTTAACAAAATATATGACAATTGAAGACCATACTCTTGAACAATTTATGTAGGACATGTTAAGTTATACAGGATATTAAAAAAAAAGTTTTTATTCAGAAATGCAAGTGCATTCACAAAGTTGTCGTAAATGGGTTAAACTTAAGGCCTTATCACACAGATGAAAATACAGGCAACCCGACTTTCCCTCCCCCCCCCCTTATTTTGACCCCAAAAAGTTGGTTAAAGGGTTGCTAGAGTTGGGACAAGAGTGAAAATAATCTTTTCACTCTTGTCCCAACTCTAGCAACCCTTTATTATAATATTAATAATATAATATATATAAATATTTTTATCTCGACAATTTATTATAAATCGGACCTTTGGGTTGATTTTAATTTTATTTTATCGCATGCATAGGTTTTCTCTTATTTTTTTTCTTTCACACTGTTGTCTAATGATGGAAATGATCCATTGATATATATGTTTATATGTTATGAAAAATATTTTTAGTCTTGAGGTTTGGTTATGGAGACTATTTCTTTTACATATAATCCTTCAGAGGTGACATTAAAAATAAAAGTTGAAACGTATATTGGTAAACGACTGGTATACCGACCCCCATTTAACCAAATACTTTCAAGGTAACTGTGTAAGTCGGTGGAATACCCGCTTCTGAGAATAAGAAGAAACGTTTACGGATCGTAATTATATTTGCAGCAATTTCAACCAATAAAAAACGGTTCATCTCGATGTCCTTGAATTGCGGCCTGATGGAGAATCTTAGTGAATAAGTCTGAGCGGAAGACTATCCCAGGTCACGACGAGTTGTTTTTACACTTAAAGATGTACTGAAATGCCTGGCAAGCTACAGTGCAAATACGCACACGTCGAGAATACAATTAAACATCATAGTGGATACGTTAATAGATACAATCTTATTCATCAAATTACCGCTTTGGTCCTATTTTTATAATAGTATTTAACTTAATTGTGAAATATTATTTAGACATTGATTTTTTTTTTGAAATTGATGTTCGTGATAATCGACCGATTTACGGGCTGAAATGTCAAATTCCGCTTATAACGTATCGTATATAAAAGGACATTTACAACTATAAAATTGCTCAATTTAAAGAAGTACAGTCAACGACATTGTCAGATATCTGAATCATTGTGATACAGACATTAAACTTATCGCAATTAAATTGATGAAAGTTCTAGAGCAACATTTAAATAACTAATAGTGAAAGATTGTAGTTGGAAGCTATTCCAGCTAAAAATGTTGCTTTCAATTATGGACAATGTGGTATCGTAATATCGAACAAATCAATACTGAGAGATATAAGTTGAAAATTTTAATTTTCCCATCTAGATTATTAAATTTACACACATTATTGCATCGATATTTTTTTAAGGCAATAAATTGTTGCAATTTTGCTTAAAATTTCAAATTTTTAACAAATATGAAATTAAAGGTGATATAAAGTTAAGCTTTCACATTTAGAACAAAAGGGGCAATTTTACCCATCTACTTTACATATAGCAAATGAATTTAGCAAACGATAAATAAAATTATTAAATTTACAAAAGGAAATCCATAAAAGTAGCTTATTTCTTACACTTAAAATTGGACTAAAAGCTGTGCTAAATGTAATCCAAGTAATTTTTGTTTAAAAAAAACGTAACATTTTTATCGAAAAAATAAGAAGATATATCAAATAAAAGAGTTATATTTCCTCTTTGTGTCAAATAGCTTATTATACTTCGGATTGAAAATTAAAATATCATGAGTGTAAAATAAACAACTTGGCGCTATATGACCTGAAGCTTTGGCTTCAACCAAAACAGAACCATGACGTCAGTGTAGCAAACAGTCGCCAGTTCACCTGATTGGCTGTTGGGGCAAAGTTGGGCCAACTCCGTCGGGAAGAATCGACAGAGTTGGGGGAAATTTCACCAACGCCAACTTCATAGCACACGTCGAATTTCCTCCAATCTTGGTTGGGAAAACGGTTGGGTTAGAAAAAAACGCTTGTGTGATAAGGCCTTTAGTCGGTACCAAAAATAATAAGTAGCTATATAAACTTTGATAATTATTTGTACTTGTATTTTATAATGGTTCTTGTGTGTTCTTGAAAATTGGTTTTCATTTTAGCACTCGGCTCTCAATAGTTACATAAGTACTAAAAATATTTTATAACAAAAATATACATATTGCTGTTAAACCTGTGTCTCTATGGTTAAAATACACAAAAAACCACCAAGTTAGTGGGGAAACGGCTGTGTTATCTCTCATGCGACACGCCCCTCTCTTCTATGCTCTGCTTGACTTCACAGGGTTGTGGGCAAACAAGATCATCGTAACACAAATAGTTTTGCATATTTCCTTGCTTAATTTTAGTTGATACATGTATTTTGTTTTTATGACGAAGAACAAGCTTTAATTTGATTTTCTCTAAACTTTTGAGAAGGACTGTTTTCTTATTTTTCACCATTTGACCAATTAAAAGTTATTTATCATTACTTTTTTTTTCATTCATTTTTCAATTATTAATATGCCTGAACCCTATTTTCACCATTTTTTCATCCACACCTTTAAGTGAGATCTTGTACCTCTAAATGTTTTGTCTAAAATTTTGATACAGACAATAGTTCAGACCCCTACTTAATTACTTGTATGCAATATTAATTATTTTGTGCTGTTGAATAATAAAGTTTTGTATTATAGTACGTGTTAAATATATTACATATGTTTTGAAACATCCTTCGATGGACTGTAAAGAAAAGACGGGTCAATATACAAAAAATATTTTGTTACAAAAAGTAATGTACAATACAGCTTATTTCTCTACATAATCACCTTGATGATTAAGGCCTTTGTCATATCTGTGAACAAGCTTTGAAATGCCCTCTTCATAAAATGTAGCCGCCAAGTGAGAATTGCGAGGTGTTATTCGTTTCTCGCAGGCAGAAGGAAACAGGGCAACGAAAATTCATCGAAAAATTAGTCGAGTGTATGGAGACACCTTTATGAGTGGCGTTGTTCGTGAATGGTGTGGAAAATTTAAAGGTGGACGAACTGACTTTCATGAACAAGGGGGTCAAGGAAGCGAGTCTGTTGCTACAGACGACATAGTTCGGCGAGTTGACCAAGTAGTTATGGTTAACCTTCGAGTTTCCCTAAGTGAATTATCGATTAGCAGTAGCTTGGAGGGCAGGAAAAATTTACGTGGAGCTCAAAGAAACCGTCACAACTCCCTTCCAATTGTTGGTGGCTACATTTTATGAAGAGGGTATTTCAAAGCTTGTTCAGATATGACATGCCTTAATCGTCAAGGTGATTATGTAGGGAAATAAGCTGTATTGTACATTACTTTTGGTAGTAAAATCTTTTTTGTACATTGACCGGTCTTTTCTTTACAGCCCATCGAAGGTTGAAAAAAACCTTGTATGTTTTTAAATTAACATGCATTTTGATTTTTGTTGGTGTGTAATGTTGATTTATTTCTGTAAGTTTATAAATGGGACCAACCTTGCTGGCTTTCAACTTATATTTTATTATTCCAGTTTTTTTTCATATTTTTTTTAAGTTGCAGTTCACTGTTGCTCCTCGTTATCTAGAGCTTTTAGATATTCATATATGTAATCTCGTGTAAGATATGGTCTACCAGTAAATTTGAAATTAGATATCCTAGAGGGGTTTTTTAATAGGTAGATTTCTGATTATCGTGGAGTGTTACTGTTTGAGATTAACTGGAAGTATGGTAACCAAATAAATCTGTATATATGCGAATCGTCAGTGATGTAAAAAATCATAGTTGGTGTAAAAAATGGTCAAGCGGCCTTTTTTCAAAATTCATGTTTTAATTGATTTGTGAAGTAGCTGTTTTATTAATAGAAAAATTAAGTTTCGCCTCTAGATGATAAGAAAAGACATTTTTTCAGCACCTGACCCCTTTCTTTCTCCTTTATTATTATTATTATTATTATTATTTATTATCAAGAAAACAACAAGTACAAAATAAACACTCTGGGGATTTAGAATCCCATACGAGTGAAAAGAAATTCAATACATTTTTTTTTATAAAAACAATACAGGGTAGATATGACAATGAAATTTGGCAAAGTCGTCGGTGCTATTTAAAAATAAACAATAGAGACAAGCTATTCTTTCGTTACTTGAAAGTTTTCCAAAACACTAACAGATGGCAGAACAAGCTTTAATTTTTTTATGAGTTGGCTTCATTGAAGGTTGTCACTGCTTTTGTTAGCAGAATTTATTTGCTGAATTGCTGCTTTGCATTGTTAAAATCGTATTTTAAAAAAATCCTGTCAATCTTTGACACTAAATACTACAGATTCAAGAAAATTAGCTTTCTTAAAATCTTATTTAACAATGCCAAATTTATGCCTGTTATAACAAACAGGTGTGTGATTTAAAATAATGAATAATGCAGGATGATATTTATGTATCTTCAGAAACTAAAGGATGTGAAATGTGATCCCCTGAACAATCACAGAAATTAATAGGGGATAGAATCTTATTCAAAAAAATTTCATTACAGTTCGGTACATTGTTAAAATGCGTTAGGTCATGTAATTGCATCAAGTTAAATAAAGCTCTAATGTATGAATCAAAAATAGACTGGTTAAAAAAAATTCCCAAAATAGATGTCAAAATCACCACACATTAAAACAAATTTAATAGAAATCTAAATAGTTAGTATTTTGAGGAAAGTAAACAACACCTAAAAGCATATTAGCATTATGATTTAAATTAACAGATATACAGAGGCATTCAAGATTTTATTTAGTTATGTCAGCAAAACAACACATGAAAAACATTTCTTAATACCAATAACAACCCCATTCACCAAGGACTTTTGAACTATTATAGTATTGTATTTTTATGTTCCTTTTATAACCTATTCATTAAAAATATTTTTAGCAAATTTCTAAATATTTTCTCCTTTTCAGAGGTTATTCCGGATAAAAAAATCATCAGTGGAAAAAAAGTAACATAACCTTTATTTTATTTTTATTATTCTCCATTAAAATGAATTTATTTCTTAATTCCAAACATTATTTTTTATAGTAAATGAGTGTGCAAAATATAAAGCCTAATAAATGAACAATGTTTGATTTTCTTTAAAAATTTAAAGTTCTAAAACAAAATATTTTCTAGTAATTACAGTAGAACCTCGATATCTCGAAGTCGAAGGGACGCTGAAAAAAATTCGAGATAGCGAGTTTTCGAGATAACGAGGTCATAACCAAAACTTAGAAATTACTGTAAAAATATTATACTATGTAGTAATAAAAATTAATCATGGCGCAGGAAGTTAAGTACGTACGTATAAATTTGTAATATAATTGACAATAAGTTTCGGCAATGGTAATTTTTATTTTTAAGAATACTAGTATGTACATTTAAAAATAATTACCTAATGTATTGAGTTTAACATTGCTAGAACTTTTTGAACTTTTTTTATTTTAACTTTTGTATCAAAATACTACCTGACAACATCTCTTTTTGAAATTGTTCTTCAACCAATTTTTCGATTCGAAAAATAGCGGCAAAGTCGTTGTTTTCCACATTTTCCGAGCATTCCATGAAGCGTCGTAAACTAATGACAGCATCTCTAGCTTGAGACGCAGTAACAGTAGGTGATGGTTCCGGAGCATCCACTTCTTCCTCATCATCAGATGGTGGGGAAGAAATCGACTGAGAAATGATTTCTTCATCCGTCCACAGCCCACAAACTTCAACGTCGGCGTCCACTTCAACGAAATCTTCAAAAGTTATTTCGGAAATATTGAGGGATTTTGTAATTTCCCCCCATTTTTCACACTCAATATCATTTTCGGGTTCAGCGCTCATCTTCTGTTCCTCGTCCCATTCAATTTCTTCTTTCACGAAGCCAGCTTTCTTAAAGCAGTTTGCAATAGTCTTTTGCGTCACATGCCTCCAAGCTCGATCAGCCATTCTCATGCAATCAAGAATATTGACTGGCTTAATTTCCTCTTTCTTATCAATGGAATCTACGATATTCTTCACTAAATCCCTCCTGTATCCAACTTTGAAACTTCGAATTATGCCTTGATCCAAAGGTTGCAGCCTTGAAGTGGTGTTTGCTGGGAGGAAAACAACTTTCACCACTTTCATTTTTGGAATAATGCAATGAGCCTTGCAATTGTCAATGAAAAGAATGATTTTCTTCTTTTTGCACATGTCCCTGTCAATTTTCTTCAGCCAGTCTGCAAAAAATTCGCTTGTCATCCAAGCCTTTTTATTTGCTTTATAATGAAGAGGAAAGGACTTGATTCCTTTGAAGCACCTTGGGCTTTTGGACTTCCCAATCATCAAAGGAGCGAGTTTATCGGTTCCACTCATGTTGGCAGCCAGTAGTAATGTCACTCGATCCTTACTTTGTTTTCCTCTGTGACAAGAATCTCCTTTGAAAACTGCAGTTTTATCAAGCAGAGCTTTAAAGAAAAGGCCTGTATCATCAGCGTTGTAGATGTTGTCCGAGGAATAGTCTTAAAAAAGATCACTAAGATTTTTTATCCATTCTGAACAAAGTTCATCGTTCACTGATTGGCTCTCGCCACACAATTTTCTAAAAATGATGTTGTGACGTTTTTTAAAGTTCTCCAACCATCCATTGCTGCTTTTGAAATCCTTATGTCCCAGTTTTTCTGCAAACTGTTCAGCCTTTTCTTTTAAAACATTGCCTCCAAGAGGGACATTACGATCTCTACACTGTTTAAACCATTTTATGAGGCATTCTTCTAAATCGGGATATCCGGCCATTCTAATCTTCTTCACAGATCCTTTTTCCTGCTTGAAAACATTCTAAATTTTTTCTCTGTTTTTCAATATTGTCGATAAGGTTGAAGCTGGAATATTAAAATCCTTTGCGATTTGTCCTTTTTCCACCTTTATCAACAGCCTCTAAAATCTCTACCTTTTTTTCAATTGTCAACACGTTCAACTTTCTCTCAACGCTCTTAGAACTCTCCATTTTTTAACGATTCAATACCACGTGCCACGCAGCGATGGAGGGAGTAAACGAATTTGCGAAATGTGGCTCCTTCAATAACCGGTGGTTCCTCAGTTTAAAACTTTGCTGACTACGTATGCGCACACTGCGGACACATTCTATCCTTCACTAAGCAAACCTATAACAAACATTTCAAATGGCTACCGTGCACCTGCATCCTCTTTCTCCCCAAAATGACACTTGTACGTCAAGGAACCTGTTTTTGTCCCTTTGTTTGCCGTTAAAGTGACCACTTGGGACTTCCCTGAATCGTTCCTGACCCCTCTGAGAGATAATGAAGGGCGTTGAGATTCTTGGAAACACGCTCCGTTTTTATTCTACACGTCTGAACGGCGGTTTTTCTAGGAAAAAACATCTTTTTTACTTTGAAAAATATTCGACATACCTAGCAGGGTTGCCAGTGGCGACTAAAAGGAGACTATTTGCGACTATTTCCGACCCTCGGCGACTATGGCGACTTTTTTTGACAAAATCAAGCCAAAAGCAACTATTTTCAGCATTTTGTCAACTATTTTTAAGGATGGGCGACTTTTTCAAATTTTTTCCGCGCGATCGTTGATATCCTTTATTTCGGTATTCCCCCCCTTAAAATCGCCGAAAAGCCACATTTTACAATCGCAGAAACGCCAAAATTCTTTGTAAAATTGCCCGAGTTTGGCGATATTGCGAACGCCGGAATATAGAATAGTCTAACCAATTTTCGGGCTAGTAGTATACCGGAGTTTCGGAATATTAGCATCACCGGAGCTTCGGGACTGTAGGATCGCCGGAGTTTCGGGACTGTAGGATCGCCGGAGTTTCGGGACTGTAGGATCGCCTGAGTTTCGGGACTGTAGGATCGCCTGAGTTTCGGGACTGTAGGATCGCCGGAGTTTCGGGACTGTAGGATCGCCGGAGTTTCGGGACTGTAGGATCGCCGGAGTTTCGGGACTGTAGGATCGCCGGAGTTTCGGGACTGTAGGATCGCCGGAGTTTCGGGACTGTAGGATCGCCGGAGTTTCGGGACTGTAGGATCGCCGGAGTTTCGGGACTGTAGGATCGCCGGAGTTTCGGGACTGTAGGATCGCCGGAGTTTCGGGACTGTAGGATCGCCGGAGTTTCGGGACTGTAGGATCGCCGGAGTTTCGGGACTGTAGGATCGCCGGAGTTTCGGGACTGTAGGATCGCCGGAGTTTCGGGACTGTAGGATCGCCGGAGTTTCGGGACTGTAGGATCGCCGGAGTTTCGGGACTGTAGGATCGCCGGAGTTTCGGGACTGTAGGATCGCCGGAGTTTCGGGACTGTAGGATCGCCGGAGTTTCGGGACTGTAGGATCGCCGGAGTTTCGGGACTGTAGGATCGCCGGAGTTTCGGGACTGTAGGATCGCCGGAGTTTCGGGACTGTAGGATCGCCGGAGTTTCGGGACTGTAGGATCGCCGGAGTTTTCGGGACAGTTCGATCGCCGGAGTTTCGGGATATTATTTCGGTATTCCCCATCAAAATCGCCGGAAAGCCACATTTTACAATCGCAGGAACGCAAATTCTTTGTAAAATTGCCCGAGTTTGGCGATATTGCGAACGCCGGAATATAGAATAGTCTAACCAATTTTCGGGCTAGTAGTATACCGGAGTTTCGGAATATTAGCATCACCGGAGCTTCGGGACTGTGGGATCGCCGGAGTTTCGGGACTGTATTATCGCCGGAGTTTTGGGGATAGTTGGATCGCCGGAGTTTGGGGATAGTTGATCGCCGGGTTTGGGGATATGGATCGCGGTGTTTGGGATAGTGGATCGCGTTTCGAGTTGATCGCCGGAGTTTCGGGATAGTTGGATCGCGGGTGTTTCGGGATAGTTGGATCGTGGGAGTTTCGGGACAGTACGATCTCGGAAGTTGCTACTTTTAGAAATTGCTAAAATGCTACATTGATGTTTATATTCTGTGCATAGTAGTGAAAAGAAATTATATCTACCTGATATAATATTTTCATATTTATAAAAAAGCGAAAATGTCTATATTATTTTTGTTTAACTTGTATGTTTTGGTTTTGATGGAGAAAGTAACAAAAAGTCAAACTAAAAATGCAAAAATGCTTTTTTAAATATTAAATTATTTAAGTTAATTTTGATGAATTAAGACATAATATTTTAACAATAAGTTTTTTTTAAAAAAGGAAAACAACATTCTGAATTGGGTGAAGGAAATCAAATTCACATTAGGTGTTTACTGTTTAGCAGGGTTTGAAATTTACAGTTGCTAGTCGCAAAATGCGACCTAATCCTTCAATTTTAAGACAACAAAATAAATTTAGTCGCAGTAACAGAGACTAGGTTATCAGAACAGTTAATACCAAATTTTCATCGTGATTTTTAACAATCTCGCCGAAAATAATCAGCTTGAACTTGCAGAAAATTGGCTTAAAATCTTACAACTACAGCAATCTTAAAATTCAGAAACTCTGGTGATTGTAAAAATTGTAAATGGTGATTCCCAAAATTTTGAAACTGTTATCGAAACTCTGATGCTTCTATAATCGCAAAACTAGTGATTCTATAATCTCAAAACTAAGGCGATCTTAAAAATAAAATCTTACAGATGGGACATGGTAGACATCCAAATATTGCCGATTAATTTTAAAATAAAAGCATTTTTTAATGAAAAGTATTTTTGGCCCTAGATAATGTACATTTGCTCCTAGTCCTTTAGGTTAACCGCACATATTGCCCTAAATTTTCTTTTAAAATTTCTAGCACTGCTGTTTGCTTATTTAAGTTGATATAAATTTTAACATCAACCTTGCTTAAAATCTATCAACTATCATAATCAAAAACTTTAAAAAGTGCACCATTTGTCCTTAAACATTTTCGAATTCAATTCCTTGAATATGTGTTGAATTCCATGCCGAAAAAGTTAAGCAATCAAAGTCAAATAATAAATTATAAGTCTTAAATTTCGATTTGGCTTATTTAAATTTGATGCAACTATTTTTGCTACTATTTTGATAATCATGCGACTATTTTTGCAACTATTTTGGAAATTCCAGGCTACTAAAGCGACTATTTTTTTCCTAAATTTGACTGGCAACCCTGACCTAGGTTTTGAGTGAAAAGTCTTCGACATAAGAATTGAAATTAACATTAGATGAACATGTGATATCAAGGAGGGAAAAGAAATTTTCGAGATATCGAAGTTCGAGATATCGAAGCTCGAGTATCGAAGCTCTCGAGTATCGAAGCTCGAGAGTATCGAGGGACTACTGTATCACAAAACCAATTTTTTTTTAAATTAATGACTTGATATTTCATCTCTTTTGAGTTGAAATCTGATATTTAGTGGTTGAATTAGTTATCATTAAATTCCGCTGATATAAATATAGATTAGGTTTAGCTTTTCTTTAATTTACTGCTTAGGCATGTAGATGGCTATTGATATTTGGCTTCTGTGTTATAAGGGGGCTTTAAAAATAATGATCACACATTGTAGTTTTTACATTTTTTCACATTTCTTAAAAATATGAAAACAATATTTTTAAAAAATTCTTATTTATAACACATATTGCACACAAGTTACACTACATTATTGACTAATATGGAATAAACAAATGTACTATTTACACTTTTGAAAAAATTGATATTTTCGCATTCTTAAATATTATTAAAAAAATCATAGTAATTGGTCTTAGGTTTAGTGAAAATACCATGAAAACTTTTTTGTTGTTCTTTAATAGTCTTTAGGTCTAATAGAATTTTGCGATAAAAATCTCTCGCTAAATTACATATTTAAAATGTTTTTATTATATTTTTTTAGGTAAATGAGTTAGAACTTACAAAAGCTTTTATGAAAATGCAAAACTGTGCCACTCGTATGTTAATTGAAAGCAGGGCTATTGAAGATCGTAAGTCAATTTTTATAAATTCAAACTAATTAAATACTAGATTTATTTTACACCATTCTCACAAAAGTAATAATTTATAATAACATCTTTCATTTCTTATGAACTTGTACATTAAACTCTAAATCTGTTTTGGATTTGTTTGGTGGTTTATAGTTTAAGTAACACTAGAATAGAAGAAAATTACAAACTCTCAAAAGGTTTTTTTCTGCACCAAAACTTAAGCTGATATTCTTGGTGACTTTTGGTCTGCACTAAAATTTAACATGATATTCTAGTTGGCTTATTGTTTTCACTGATCATTTCATGTTGTAATATCCTCTCAAAGTAAGTTTTAAAAAAACTATCAGATTGTACAGTTTTAATCAGTTCGTATTTTAGCAATAATATTAATGTACATGAATCATTTTCTTTCTACTAAGGCTTTCTACACAGGAATAAATGTGTCGAAAATTATTTGTTACCATACTGAATAGTTACATAAATAGTATTTTTTATTAAAACTAATAGTAATTTGTGTTATATTTAATTTCTAAAATATTCTTCAAACTTGTATTTTGTATGAGAGTGAACAAAACAACGTAATTATTAGCGTAAATGGTTTATTTGTTGAAAAATTGTACATGTTTCTGCGAGATCAAGGCTTGCCATCTTCAGCTCATCAATTGCTGAAGATGACGAGCCTTGATCTCGCAGAAACATGTACAATTTTTAAACAAATGAAACATTTGCACTCATAACAGGGTGTCCAGCCGTCAGGGAATTGTACTAGAATTTTTGAGCTCCGGGAAAATCGGGAATTATTCTTGAAATTGTTGAAAATTCCGGTGTGCGTCGGGAAATTTCGCCGTTTTCTGTAATTTTCGAATTTTATAGATTTATGAAGAATAAGCCTTTTGTACCGTTTATTTCGAGGTTTAGCAATCGGCTGATTTTTTTAAAAAATTCCCCTATTTGTAAATTCAGATTTGCTGATTTCCAAGAGTTCTCAATTTTTTTGTGAATGTCAGATTCCTTCAAAGTTACGCGATTTGTCTTTTATTTTCTAAAGTCTTTAAAAAAAGCCAAAATTTAAAAGTTATTTGTTATGTAGTTTTATATGGTTCGCGATTCGTTTACTAGTTTTCAAAGATTCTCGATTTTCCATGGTTTTGCAGTTAACCTAGATTTATTTGGTCAGAATTTAAGTTAATGTAATATGCTAATTTTTTCCGGTTCGTTTATTTTCAAAAGGCTTCAATTTTCCGATTTTTGAAAATGCATGATTTACACATTTTTCAGTTTTGCTATTTAAATATTTTGCAATTTCGTCGTTTTTACCGACATTTGAGGATAAAAATTCCTCGAAATTTAAGGTTACACGATTAAGCAATCTTCGAATTTTTGTAATTTAAGTATATGTAAGGATCAGTGATTCGTCGACTTCAAAGTTTTGAATTACAGTACAAAACAACGTTTATATAATAAATATAAAAAATTCAATTAAAATTTGAAAATGTGACTTTCGATTTGATTACACTAAGATGTCTTCGAATATCAGTTACCGGCCAGAACACTCCAATAATGCTTCCTGATTTACTTATTTTGCTGCCTAGTAATTTTCGTGAAATCCACCGATAAGGTCGCATTGCCACATAATGATTGACAGTATTTTTGCCTCTGCGTAATCGGAACAGCGCCTCGTTACTTTTGTAGCTCTGGTTCATGCAAATCAGACCAACCAGAATATTTTCCTTTGATCAAGTTTTCGTGAGTATTGTGATCTTATTATGGCAAGAACAGATTTACTTTTGGTTTAAGTTTCAAACTTTTTTTCAGCGTTCTTTTACTTCGACCTGTACTGGGTTTTTTGATTTTCGACAGGTTTCAGTTTTTTTTAAAAAAAATCGGAATATCACCGAAATTTAAAAGTGTCCGGATCAGCCGTGTCTCGCTCCAATGGCAACGGATCTCAAAAGGCGCGACCAGTTTTTTGGGCTCCAGGTCATACACAGTAAAGAAAAGTGATGTCATTTGGCGTAATTTTCAAGAATTTTCTATTTACCTATTTTTAAAGGCTCATGATTTTCCAGTTTTTGATGGTTTTTCATCAATCAAAATGTTCAATTCTGTCTTTTCAGGTTAAAACTTAAGGAAATAACTCATTTAGCTAACAGATGTCAAATATTAACTTAAAGTTAGTATTATTAAAAATTATAATAAATGAAATATTAAAAAAAAATTAACATTCTAAAAAGTATCACATAATCCTATGTTATGTGGTGTTGTTTCATTAAAATTGAAGATTGTGACTTTAAATATTAACTAAATTTAACCCTATGAATAACCCACCCTGCTTTGAGTTTTTTTAAATGCCATTAATTTAGAGGGTAAGCCTATTTTAAGTATAAAATGTTGTTTTAATTAAATTGTTTAGTAACTTTTGTTAATTTGCCAATAATTTTTCAAGTACAAATTTGAAAATGTAGTGGTATAATTGGTTATGCGAGCGCCCTTAAAAAATTTGGAAATAAGCCTTGAAATCCTTGAAATGTGCTTGAATTTTTACTAGCAATTTTGCTGGACATCCTAAATAATTACATTGGTTTCTTTACTTGCATGTTTCTTGCGCAAAGTCAAAGATATTTTCTGAATATTGTATTTTATACTTTTAGGTATACAAAACAAAAAGCAGGTAAAAAAGGAATTAATAAATATACCAAATTTCAATCAAAATTCAACTTCACCAACTAAAAGAGATGCAGGAGGTAATTTAAAAGACAACGTAGATAATCAGTCAAAATCTGAAGACAATCCTATACCAAAAGTTGAAAATGACCCTGCAATAGATGCTGAAAATGGTACAGCATCAATTTCTAAAAATGATAATGCAGTGAAAGCTGAAAACGATCCATTGATGAAAGCTGAAAACTCTGGAGTAAACGAAATGCAATCCAAACAAAAAAAGAAAAAGTTATTCAAAATTTAAATGCTTTAATTTTTTAGGTAGCATTACTAAAGAGACTTTTTAAAGTATTTTTTACGTTTTGTTGTTGCATTACTCATTTTTATTCTAAATTTTATTCAAAAAAATTAAAACATTGTTTTTATTCTTCCATTTATGATTGAGATATTATTGATGTTAAGGTCAATAATATTCGGAAATAAGTAACACTTGTGTGTGTTTTTCATCTCATTCTGTTGTGTCTAGTGAAACAACTGTACATTAAATATCTTGCATGAAGATGTTTAAACTATCATTCATCAAAACAATGAAGATTTGTAATTTTTTATAACTAGTTTTAAAACCTCAAATGAATATAACATTGTCTCATTTTAAAGCATTTTTACTTTTAAATAAAAGCATTTTGAACAGAAAGTTGCATTTATATGATTTCTCACTAGTTTTGTATTCATGTACTTATTTTTTTAAAAAGAACTACAATTCCTAGGCTCTGGAACTGAGGGCTGAGTCAAGAAAACCCTCTGCTTATTATCAAATTGTAATAGCGTAGAAAAAAGTTTCTTTAGACAACAAAAATATTTCTAAAATTATAATACAATAAAGGAATAGCTTTGAGAAAGTTTGAGCTAGAATTTTAATTGTTAAGCATTTTCATTTTTAAGATATTTCTTTTCAATCAAGTTTATACTATAGAAGCGTAATTGTGAGCTATGATTATTGGCATTATTGAATTGCAGTTTTTTATCAGCATTTATCCCCTGCTATATTATTTTATTCCTTGCTATAACCCTTAATTTGCATATTTAGTTTTTTTTTTAACTTAAACCAGGGATTGGAGTAACACGTTACTTATAACAGTATTTTTAGGTAACTAAGTTAGATTTTTCTGAGTAACTTTACCCGAAACTGATTACTTTTAGCTGTAATGATGTAACGTAAATTTTTGTTACTACTTATGCCGCTCAATTTGCTCCTACTTATGCAGATATTTTCGGCATTCGGCTCAAATTAATTATTTAAAATTTAGAAACGTTGAATTTTCGTTATTTAACTTTTTTTTATTAACTTTTTTCCGCTGGTAACGACTTCTTTATTATTGGTTCCGTTGGAAAAACTGTAAAATGGTAAAATTTCAAATTTTCTAACTTGAAATTTCTAAAAGTAGCTGTAAATAGTTACTTTTCATATTATATAACTGTAATTAGTTATTTTTAAAATAAGTAACTGTAACAGAGTTTCCAATTCCTGCTTGCATCACTTGTGACACAACTTGTGTTTTCCCACCCAGAACACAGAAAGTATAATATAGTTTGGTTTTATTTATAAAATTGATATTTTATGTAAGTGTAGATATATTAAACAAGGTTTCCTTAGATCGCTTCCATACAACATTTGTACTCAACAGAGGAAAAACGCTAAACACATCTTTCAATTCTACATTACACATTTGCATGCTAAATTCGGCTAGTTTCATTTTTTTTTCGAATTTAATAATTTATCATGCTATGCTAAATTTATTTATATTTTGAAGAATAAACCTGTAATATTCTTTGCTCTTCAATAGAAGCAAAACATTTCATATCAACATGCAACATTAAAACAAAATTATATCGCCTTCAAATCCAAATTTCACCGAGTGATTTTATAAACCATTCAAAAAGCAAATACCTCATCAAAGGAATAAATAACACTAATCGTCAATATTCATTAACGCATGCTTAAATTTAATTGAAAATTTGCATCTGCTTTTTAAAATAAAGAAATAGAATGCCTTGTGTTTTTCTAAACAAATAACACTAACATTAAAGAATCTCCTTGTGACATACAATATGATGGCATTCCAAACCGATTCATATCACAAAAATAAATTTCTTTTAAATCTCTAATATAAAGTTTCTCGAGAAATTGTTGAGTAACAATGGTGATTTAATTTTAATAAAATTACTTTTTTTGCTTTTTAAATTAGTATTAAATTTTGTGTTCTTTTTTAATCAACTTTTAGTTGTGACTATTAGATTTGTTTCATATCATAGGCATCTTAAAAAAAAAAATTAGAAATTACTTATCGTTTAGGTGATATTTTTATAACTATTTAAATGCCAGCCATCGTTTAGATGATATTTTCATAACTTTATTTGAATGCCAGCTAAAGTAAAAATAAAAAAAAAGTTCAATGAGTTTTTGTTTCGCTTTAATAATAACCTAAAAACTATTAGCTGATTTTCAACAAATGTTATCTGCGAGTGCTACTAAACTATTTTTAGTCATGTATGTTGGGATAGTTTGTGAATGAAATAGTTATCATCCTTGCGTAGCATGAAAAGACATTGCTTACCCCTCATACTTATTTTTTTCCCTTACTCTAAGAAAAGGATTGAATGCAAGAAAGTAGCAGAAATAAACATTCATAAAGCAAATTTTTAAAAGCAGTCTGGTCTTTTATGAAATACTGTGTTATATATACGAGATAAAGGCGCGAACAACTTTTGGGTAAACTATTTGTTCAGTATAAGTAATAAGCAAAAAAAAACCTAAAAAATATAAATACAAATAAATAATACAAAAAAAATTATATCCGAAATCTTGTTCCCTTAATATCACACCATTCGCCCATAAAATAATTCCGTGGGTACAAAGTAGTTTTATCTAATTCTGATCTTTTACATATTATACAATATTGTATACTTTTACAGATTTATAAAATATTAAAGCAACCCATAAAATAACAAAAACGAAAAAATAATTCGGCGTGACATAGCATTTTATCAGAATTATAGTAGTTTTCATTTAACCCTTTAGACAGATCTCCCCCAACCATTTTGGGACTGTATCGTATCTCTAAACTATATGCGTAGGTATTTATCACAAATTTATGTAAATATGATTTGAAACTTGCAATTGGATCTCAAAATAAAATGAAAAAAAAATTCAGAGTGGTTTATATAGCGTCATTTAATGAGTTAAATACGTAATTCACAAAAAACTTAATGAAAATTTGAATTTATTTTGTTCAGAATGCCGGTGGAAAAATCCCATGCAAATTCTCTTTCTTCACAGTGCGGCCGTTCTTCAGTGGCGGATCCAGAACTTCACCAGGGGGGGGGGGGGGGCTAACGCTTAACACCCGAGGAAATAATGAAAGGGGGGGAGGTCGTCGACTTTATGAAACAATTTTATATCAATATGTGAATCAATTAGTTAATGAATTTGCATTATTATGAAAATTAGTTAATGTAATTCTTTTATTAACAAGTGATTTATGCCAATTAATTAGTAATAATATAATTTTCTATTTAATACAAAAACATTTTTATTATTTACTGTAAATTACTTTGGTGATTATTATAATTTTTTTTCAAAATACACTATGCGTATTTAGTGCTTTAATCTTATTTAAGGGGGAATGGGCGCGCTGGACCGCGGGTCTCCAAACTCAAGTGCCTTAGTGTTAATCCAATGGAAAAAAAAAAGTATTTTTTCTGCCACATTTCTCCAGCTGTATTGAATATTTTTACAAACGGTTTTTTTTAATAATAAATGTAGATAACTTACAGGTCTCTATAATTCCACTTTTTAAAATTGTTTCGAATACTTTTTGTAAAATTATTTATTAAAAATTAAAAAAAAATATTCGAACCAATTTCAAAAAGTGGGATTGTCGAGACCTGTAAGTCAGCTACATTTATCACAAAAAAAAAACCGTTTGTAAAAATATTCAATGCAGCCGGAGAAATGTGGCAGAGAAAATATTTTTTTCTCCATTGGATTAACACTAATGCACTTTGCTTTACAGACCCGCGGTCCAGCGCGCCTATTCTCCCTTAATTGTAATAACTAAATAAAAAATTAATTGATCTTTTCTACATTTTTCAATAGTAACAATGCAAATATCTACAGGATTGTACGAAACAAAAGTTATTTACTTCATGAAATTATGGAAAACACAATTTGAAAAAAATGTGACACGCAATTTAATTGTAAAATTTACATTTGTCATTTTGCATTTATAATTATAAAATTGTAGTCTTTTTTATTAATTTGGATTCTTTTTAAGTACAAGTACATATTTTAAAAAAATGCAATTTAACTCCTTAAAATGATACATTTAATTAAATAAGTAACTTATATAATGATAGTAAAATAAATAAAAAGCCGGAAACGATTACATTACCCATTAAAATAAATAGTAAATTCTTACCTTATTTCTTATTTCCAACGAAAAGTAAAACTTATTTTAAAAGGTTCATTAAACTTTTACTGTGTCGAAGGTTTTGGAAATGATAAGCATGAGAAAAGCAGGAAAAAAACAGTGGGTAAAATTAGCTTGCTCTCTTGAATAATACGTAGCTATTTTTTAAAACGCACACATAAATATATAGGATTTACTTGAGATCACGCGACTAACCTCCGTAGGTGGTATCTGGCTACTGAAAGATGGAGACAAAGCAAGAGCAAACAACCATACAGCGCAACATACAATAAAACCTCAATACAGCCCCCTTTCTCTTGTCCCCCCGCGTGATCAACACTTTTTACTGCCTATGTTATTCTTGTCTACGCACACTCACCAAAACCGGTATACTTTCGTTGAAAATCACTTTTGTCCCTTCGAAGAAAAAAAGATACTGTCTTGTTTTGGGTTATCGAATTCATGATAACGGATTTTACCCCGCAGAACAAAAAATCCTAAATAGCCATGTCTAGACGCTCCTTTGTGTCCTAGTTAGTCCAGTAGTCCAGCTACATAACACATGGGGTAGAAAATTACAACGAATGCCCTTGTTCCAGACAAACTTCGTGGGCTGAGGAAGATGGGGCCATTGATATATTAACCTCCCAGCCCGGAGCAAAGCGGAGAAACCTTGTTCAGGTTTCAATCTGAGCATAGAAACAGCTTAGGGATTCTTGTGAAACACTGGCAAAAACTGATAAATATACTTTAAAAAAATTTCATCGATGGTGAATGATTGATATTGCATTTGTTAATGTAACTTTACTGCAAGGGCTGAAAGAAGATTTCGACAGCTAAAAATAGTAAACAATTTTTTTTGTAAAACATGTATAAAGATAAAATATAATATAAAAATTAGTTATGCTAACATAAAGAACACAGATAAAGGTGTTTTTTTTATATCATAAAGATTTGGCAGAGGGACGTACCTTAACCATAGAATTACTAAAAGTAAACTTAAATACAATTGAAGTTGCTCCTCAAAATTCGCTTCGGCATAAAGAAAACAACAAAATTTCTGTACTTAATGAGTTAAATTGCTGCTTTCCTAACGATTTTACAAGCGAAAGTTCTAGGAGTTACTATTTACCCCTGCTTGTATTTTAAAGGTAAAATATAGTTTTGTATTTCTAGGGTTAAACGCAAAAAAACTTACCCATTTGACGACTTTGTGAATACCATTAACACCTCCATTTCCGAATTAAAAAGTTGAAGTTTTTTTTTAATTCTTTTTCCGCGTAATCTATTTTGTTCTAGATAATTGTTGAGGATAATGGTCTTCGTTAGTATGTGAAATATCGTTTAGATTAGGATTAACAGATTAAGCCGAAAACTAATTTTTTTCTTGGCAAATTTTCTTGCCGATCATCGTAAATATGTTAAACATGCAAAATTATTGTAGGTTGAGAGCAGATAAAAATATTTGTTATAACTTTGATACATGAATTGACCTTTACAACTGACAAGTTTGGCTTCTTTACTGATAATAAAGTAGCCAAAAGGAAGAGTATTTGTAATAGCTATTTGGTACTGATAAAAAAGAGATATAGGACCTATTTTGTTTTAAAATTTATTCTTTCATAACAAATGTACTGGATTATTGTCCACAATCAATCATGCGATGTATTTCATTTTTTCCCGATAGAGTTACATACGAATAAAACTTTTATTAAGTCTCTCAACTGTTACGAAAATGCGAGGTTTCGCAAATGGCTAAAAACTAAGATTTTCTTTCAGTGTGATGGAGGGATTTAGCGAAATACCAATAAACGGAATTTTTTTCAATTTTGCCTTTCAAAAATCGTTTTTATCTAGTAAAAGTTTGGGTCTCAAGGGGGGGGGGGGCTAAAGCACCCTTATCCCCCTCCCCCATAAATCCGCCACTGCCGTTCTTTTAAAAGCAGATGATGTAGCGCTGACCATAAGGAACAAAATTCAAAATCTAAGACAGCTATTTAAAAGCTATTTTCTTTTTTTCAAATCAAGGATTGGAAAAATAAACTGCTACATGATTAACTTTTAAAACAAGTGATTTTTTATTTTAGTAATTAAAATATATTATCTGAAAATCAAAGACTACTGTTGAAAAACAACTTTATTGAAAAACATAATTACAACATATTCTATATTATAAAACTAATTTACAATTTAATAATGCCGGCACATTGTCTGAAATGCAATTGTTTCAATATAGTGACAGCTGCCATCAGTGATATGTGTATCAAAAATACTATTTTTTGGCAACTAAAATACTGAGAGTGAAGGAGAATTATTCCATTTGATCCTTTTACCAATGATTAAAAACAAATCAACGATTTAATACTTTTATATCATTAAACATAGGAATGCAAAATTCATCAAGTAATACAAAGCAATTAATAAAAAAACACAAAAATGACTTAGCTTAACAAAGCAAGTCTTTACGAACTTTATCATATTTATCTTTAATTAACATCTTAATGAATTTAAAAGAACTTTATAGTGGGTATAATTTCTTTCAACTAAATAAAAGTATTTGAAAAAAAAATTAACTAGATAGATTTTACATTTAGAACTTTTTTTTTCTATCAAATACTAAATCCTAAATGCTTTAGAACCAGTTATTCGCAAATGCTCCTTCATAAAAAAAAAACTCAAATTACTATTACTTTTCCATTTTGCTTGTAGTTAGAAAGACTGTTTTGATATTAACATATTTAAACGTTTAAGTATTTTTATGTAATTTATTTTAATTAGTACCGAGTTACAAACCTAAACTTTTTTATATAGAATAAGGCTCATGAAGTTGTATCAAAATACTAGAAGCTCATATTTTTTAAACAACAATTAATCGCAAACTATTTTAAACTTATTATAGAAAGAATCGTTACAGCAGAACTGTTCGGATTACTTTGCATTTAGTCAATTAGGTATGTGATACCTATCAACAATTTTTTTAATACATTAGTTGTGGATTCTTGAAATATTTAAGCTTTTTTAAATTGAACCAACTTAAATGTTCTTTATACAATCAACTTTAATGAGTACAGCTTTACCAAAAATATACATACTAGTTAAAATTTTAGTCATAGATAATCATTAATATTGTTTTATCATTAATTTCCAGATAAGACTACTAAAATATGAAAAATACCATCAAATGGGGTAACTTTGGCCCAAGCACATAAACCTGTAGTACTTTATTCTTGAATATTCTTTACTCATAGGTCAAGGCATAGTTGCCACCAATTGAAAAAGGCAAGCAAATTTCTAAAGAGTGTATTTATTGAGAAGTTATTGGCTTGAATAGCTTGGGTCTAAGTTACCTAGTTACTCTCCAGGTCGAAGTAACACCATTCGATAGTAGGTAACATTTCCTTGTAGGTTATTTCTTAACAGCTCAATCACTATTTAATTATGGTATTTCAAATGGGAAATCCTATTGACATCAACCCATTCTTACAAAGAGACACTTAGATACTTTTATCTAATCCAAGTATGCAATACAAAAAATGGATATTCATATAACATAACAGGAAGCCAACACAAAGAAAACGAACAAGAACAAAACATGATTAATTTTCTATCAAGCTTTCTTGGTACCCAAAAAACGAAAATAATAAATTTACTGTCAAATAAACAAGTGACTAGGGACACAAGTTACTAGAGACACCACACAATTATACAAGTTCAAGTTTCTCACAGTTTAAAAAAAAAATCATCATTGTGGTGACAGTACAAGAATAGTCCCTGAGAATCTCAAGGAATTCTCAGGTAATTTTCTGGTTTTCTCAATTCTCAGCTTTGTCACGAACCTGGTTACATTGGAGTTATTGAAAAAAAAATTATTTGCAATGAACTGTGAAAAGTATAAAAATAAACTATATCATAGAAAGTCTAAGTATTTTAACAATTAATTACTCTTGTCTATTTGATATGTATTTACCAGATGCTAAAATAAAAAAAACAAAGTACACTTGAAACCAGTTACAATGTCATTATAGAGACCGCTTTATTTGTTCAAATTAATGAATCTTTTGTGTACCTCAGGTTCTAATTATTTCTTCAGAAACAACAAAAACAAAATAAATTAATACCCAAATATTTATCCACCAAGATATTTTCTGTTCAAGACATTGTTGCGGAATTATTATAGTTCAAGATATTAATGTGGTTGGTATTTCTAGGTAAAAAAAAGGCAAAGATATTATTAAAAAAATACTTGATTAAACAAAACATAAAATACTCTGATATATATTTTGCAAAAAAAAAATGCTTCTTGGTTATATATATTTAAAAGAAGCAATCCTAACATCGCTCCAGAAATAGAAAACCAATATATATATTCTAGAAGAAAAACATGCATAAAAATTAGTATCAAGCCAACAGTTAGCTAATACTGTTTCTTGGAATAACATTTTAAAACAATCAATACCATACATAAAAACTTAATAAACACAATTATTCATGATATGAAAAGGCACAGAGATCTTCATTTAATTTAAAATTTATTACAAGTGTAAATTGTCTTAAGAGAAAAAAATTGAAACAAATTGTGCTGTTTCTGAAAAAATAGTATTAAATCTTATTAAGTAAAAATAAAGTAAACATATGCATTTATAACTTTTTAAAATTAGGGCAAACAAATACAACTGCACACAAAAAGTTACTGCCTATTATTTCTGCTGGTCTTTCCCCTCTAGGATTTGTTTAAGTTGATCAACTATATATATCATCGGTCAAATGACAATACCACAAATGTATACATTTTAGAGATTGGAAATTTTTGAAAACTGTGGGCTTAACTATATCAAGTTTTCCATCCCTCTATTTATGCACATTCATGGTTTTGTCATTTGACCGACGATATATCATACATGTTACTTATATCTTGATAATAAAACAAATGGGTAACTAGGACAAATAAGGCCCCATATAATTTAAGATGTTATTTTTTTTGTCCAGCTGTCAGTAGCTTAAGAAAATGAAGGAAAAAAAAGTGGTTTTAAAATTTATTTGTTGGTAAAGCCAATCTACATTTTTTTTTTGTATAAAAAGTACACAATTATCAATTTAAAAAAAACTCAGTAGTATTTAGTATTAGAAAAACTATGCATAAATCATCACTTTTACGTCATTATGTAGGTATCACTATTTAAAAGCTACTAAGAGTAAGCACTAAATATTCTCAAAGTATGTTCCTAGCAATTAATTAGTATAAGACTTTTTTTATTGTACCTTTTCCAAATTATTCATTTTTTGTTAAAAACTTTTTTTTTTATATAAAACAGCAAAGCATTACAAAATGATGCATTAAAATATTTAATTACATGTGACAATGTTTTCAAATTGGTTTATCAACAGTGAATAAAATTTTCTTTAAAGAAAGCAGAAGTGAACAGGGAAAAGATATTGACAGATGTGTTAAATTCCTGGTTCTCCTAAAAAATATCAAAGTAAAAGTTTAACTTGCTAAAGGACTACAAGAAAGATTATTTAGACAATATAGACACAGCTTTTCTTTTGTTTCAATTATTGAGATAGTATGCTATACAGAAGAAGAAATCTCTAACAGGTACATTAAAAGATGTCATAAAAGTATCAAAATCTAACAAAAACATGGCTATCTGACATAATGATTAGATTGTATCAACATTGCACAAGAGTGTATGATTGAAGATGTTACGTAAATAGTAAAAATATTACTTTCTTGTGAATAAATATTTTGCAAATTGGGAATAATTTTTATGAGTAAGAAAGTTTTTTTTCCAGAGAAAAATTATTTCTTAAAGATCGAATACACAGCAATTCTAAAATATACCTTAAAAAAAATTAGTAAGTCAACAAAATACAAGAATTAAGTGCTTATGAACATTTCACTAAGACAATATACATTAAATTGCCGCCTACTCGTCATAGTGGATAGAGCGTCCGAATCCTAACCAGTAGGTCCCGTGTTTGAATCAAGCGCATGGATGTTTGTCTCGTCAACAAAATGTTTTTTGTCTATGTGTTTGTCTGCGTCTTTATTTGTGTAATAAGAAGTTCAACCTCTTCGGAGGCTCTGGCAACCATCTTCCATGGGATATCCATGGCCACGACAACAACAACATATATTAAATTAAAATCACAGTTTATAACAAATTCTTGTTAAAAGCCAAAATCATATATAGTTAGATTCTTATCTGGGTAGATATACTTAGAGACAGAAGTACACCACTGCAAAAGTAAAGAGGGATTTTTTAATATTTTAATTTGGTACCAAATGTTATGATTAATATTTTTTTAAACTGAATGTGCTTACAACAAACCTAAAAATAAAATCAAGGACAGATATTTCTCTTTTAATGGAATGCCTTTATGAAAATTACCTATTTGAATAGATCAAGTGAAAAATAATTGTTTGTGTGTACCTTTGATACTTGTTTACATCTTAATACTTGGAAAATTGATCCTTTTTAAAAAATAAAAATTTAGTTTTACCTTCTAAATCACCAACAAATTCAGCTTCATTTGAGCATAGACTTAATAGTAGAATGGTTGATACAAACACCACAAGTATTTTTATTTTCAGTTTTAGGCAAGAGAAAATGCTGGCTTAAATTGTTATAAAATATCTGAGTCATTTAAATCAACCACAACAACAAACCACTTTTTTTTAAAAAAACCTTATCATATGAGGACAGTTTACAAAATTTATATAAAATCAAAATGGAGTACTATAGTCCGTCTCAAAAGTTTAGACACATTTTGAGCCACAACATGTCACTGAAAAGTTTAGTTGACAAAAGTTGTGGTAGTGAGGATTAGGAAGGCATAAATAATTAAAAATATCATGACTCACAAAGAAAATAAGAAATAATTTTTTTACAATAATAAAATTTGAATTAATAGTGAAAATAACCCAAAAATCTGTATAAAAAATATAGAGAAAATCAATTTAATGCACGTTTAATGCCCTTTGCATTGTTATTGCTTTAATTCTATTTATTTTTTATATGATAAACTAAAAAATACGATATCCGGTGAATTTAAATGATTTAGTAACTCATTTCGTAAAATTTTATACCAACCAGGTAATATAGCCACATATACTCTTTTACGGTGAAATATTAGTGCCCATTTGCTTCAAATTTACAATTTAACGCACAAATAACCGAGATAGTCCTCTCTTCAAAAACGACAAAAAAGTCTGTTTCGTCAACGTTAATTCCCTCCACACCATTATAAACATTCCACCTTGATGGTAGAGTTTTTGTGGGAAAACCGGTTTTTTTTTCAAAAGCTTTTTTTTTCAATATTTGGTTATTTAAATAACACCAAAGAGACTGGTTACATTTTAACCGGTTCAAAGAAACCATTTTTTTCTCAACAAATTGCAAACTGCAATACAAAGACGGAACTTTGGTAATGGTTTGAAGGAATATATATATATATATATATATATATATATATATATATATATATATATATATATAATATATATTATATATATATATATAGATGTTGAAGAACAGCCTTTCTTGGCATTTTGAAGAGGAGACTCTCTGCATAGTATAAAAGTAAAAAAAAAACCTATTTGTTACTACTTTACGATTTTATATGGGAAAGACTGCATGTTTCATCAAGAAAATCGGTCTATGCATGTCTTCAAATCCACGAATTCGTGGCAAAACTTAAAGGTCATGGTATTGAGTTCGGATTTAGATATGTTAAATTGCAAATTTTAAGCAAATAGGTAGTAATATGTCACCATAAAAGAGTACATGTGGCTATATTGGCTGTTTGTATAACATTGAACCAAGAGTTATTAAATTATTAAAATTCACCGGTTATCGTGTTTTTTTTAATTTATCATATCACAAATAAATACAATTCAAGCAATAGCAATGCAAAATTAGGCCATTAAACGTGCATTAAATTGATTTTCTCTATATTTTTGAGACAGATTTTTTAGGCAATTTTCACTATTATTGCACACAAAAATTATTGTTTATTATTTTCTTTATGATTCATGATATTTTTAATTATTTATACCCTACGGATTTTTACTAATACAACTTTTTTCAACTAAACCTTTTCAGTGAAATTTTGTGATGCAAAATGGGTTTTGTCTAAACTTTTGAGACTGACTATATTGCATACTTATTATATATTATAAGTAAAATTATAAGTACATATATATAACACAGATTACTTTCTTCTGAGCAGAACACCACCTGAAAAAAAGTAATTAATCTTAACCTTTGAGAATAATTCAATAACTTTACACTTAAACCTAGTAAAAGCAACTTGAACTTATCTAAAACCACAACTTGTCTATAACAGAATAAAAGTAAAGTTCCATAAATGAAATACAGATCTAAATGCTATCGAATCTGGCATTTTTCAAGTATTTTTCAAATTTACAACTTGGTATGAAAGTAAAACTTCTACTATTATTGTAGATGAAGTTTCATTGCCAAAGGTGCAATTCACCACCAATTTTAGCATTTTGATGTTCATCCCTCACTTGCACCAGTTCAATTAGTAAACTCCTAATCAAATGGAGGTTAAGCAATATCTTATTTTCGGTTGCCTAACCTCATGTTGCTGATATGGTAAAATAAAATTGTAATTTTCTCATTAATTTGGGGTTTTGGCATATTTAAACTGATCACATAGTATTTAGATTATTGTTGCAGTTTGGAAGTTTTCACACAGATCAAAATGGAACACCTAGTAGTAATTTGTTGGTTGTTTATTTTGTCATTTTATTTTCAGATAGGTGTTTCCAATAAAGGTCACAATTCCTCAGCCTAAACTGTATTGTAAATGCCACAAAACAAGAAAATGGCAATAGGACAGTAACTTCTCTATCTTTACGTTCAATTGAAAAGTTTTGCGGAGTGGAGTTAAGGGTTGATTTTTGAATGCACCATTCATTGATAAAATAATTATCACAGTTATTGAATACTTGTACTGCCTGATTAAACCACACACTAAAAGTAGTACTTAAGCACCTATCAATTATGAACCCACATATTAAAGCATTTACAATTTAGTTTGAGTATGATATTACAAATTGTAGAATACCCAGAAAAATTTTACTTAAATAAAAAAGGCACTTACTTTTCTTTTATTAACTCCTATGTCATCAGAGTCAACTTTTGATCGGTTCAATTTCTACTAGAACCCAAGTATAAAGCTTTCTATAAACTAAATCTAAACGTGTATATTTTAGATTGCTTAATCCATCCTTTTTAAACCTGTATTTTCCTTTATAAAGTTTGTTGTACCTAAGAAAAACATACAAGTTTTAATAATACTAATTTTTAACACATTAAAAATAAATTTTGGTAAATTATACTGGCATAGCAATAAGAATTTAAGAAAAGGGTAAGAAGAACAGATCAAGAAAATTAAGGGGTCGAGGTAACACTGTAAAGATTTTGAAACACTGTGGTAAAATTTCATTGGGAAAATTTGAACAAAAGCATGGAAATTTAGTTATATCCACACTGGCAGACAGCAAATTGCTAGGCACATCACAAACAAGGGGTTATCGTTCTGTGTGATATGTGAGTGAGCACTGTTGGGTGGAAATTTGAAAGACTAATGCTTAATGGTCATGCCTGATAATTTAAAACCATGGCAACTTTGAAAAGTGATGAGATGGACAATTGAGCATTAATACAACAGACTACAGATTAAACTAGACTACAGACTAACTTACTCTACAGATTTAATAAACATGTATGTCCCAGTGCACTCAGCCTTCCCAGTCATAAAATTCAAGCAGCGACCAACCTAGTTGCCTAAAATCAAAGTTCTGATGGGATACATCATTTTACTGCCAAGACTGCAAATTACGCATTATGAAAGTAAAGCCCACTATGGGACCTGCAAGTTAGACATCATAGTTGATGAAAAAATTTTAATTATTGAATAAATGATTTATTATTCACATATGCTTACTTTAAGTATCAATCTAAAAAATGGAGAATTAGCTAATTTTTTTTATTAATTTCATGTAGAGTTTTAATATTGTGCAGAGTTTAAATACAGTGTATCCTAAAAATTATTAAAGGAATTTCACACTTTAAAATGGTTAATAGAATTATACAGTATAATACAGTCGATCTCCTTAATGTTAACTTGAAGGAGTTTACGTTAATCAAATTACATCTCAACCATTTAATGAATTTTGACTTGAAGTGAATGCTTTATACATTAATTATTTAATAAAAAAAAAAACAAGATACAATAATAATAATTACTTATTATAAGAACAACATTTGAAAACAATATATAAAACTGCAAATTATTAGAAAAATTAAATAGATTTTTCAAACGAATATATTTTTAGTTTATACTAAGCAGGGTTGAGGCCCAGTGGCTTAATCCAAAGGAGAAAAAAAAATCTAAGCCACATTTCTCCGGCTGTATTGAATATTTTTGCAAACGTTTTTTAAAATGATAAATGCAGCTGACTTTCAGGTCCCAACAATACCACTTTTTGAAATGGGTTAATACTTTTTTTAATTTTCAATAAATAATTTTACACAAAATATTCAAAGCAATTTGAAAAAGTGGGATTATAGAGACCTGTAAGTTATCTACATTTATCATGTAAAAAAACAAATTTGGAACTAAACCTGCTTCGGAACTAAACACTGGGGGTTTCGTGTGAGCTTGATCACCTGACCGGTATATATGATTTTTAAACTAAAGAGCCTTTGGTTAGAGGAGCTGAAATAGGCACAGCAGGCTTTATCCTACTATGGGCCACTGAATTTAGTTTTAGCTATGCATGATATCTTATAAAGTAATTCATGTTAAACAAATTTGCTAGGATAACTTAAAACTTGACAAGCTGGGAAAATGCTATCAGTTCATGTTAAGCCAGTTATACACAAAAAACATTCATTCAAGCCTAATTAATGTTATCCAATTAAGCAACATTAATGTTACCCCATTTAATCCCAATTAATTAGTTCCACACGCATAAAACAGCATATATTATTTACTGAGATATTTCTATTTACTATGAACTTTCTCTCGATACATCACACTTAAAAATTGCTAGTTAATTAAAGTAGGCAGTACATTTAACTAAATAAAATCCATTGATATGAAGTCTTAAATATGTATAACTTGTAATGTAACAAAGATCTTTCAATTTTTAATTTTCAATTTCAAATTTTTTATTTAAAACTTGATATATGCATTTAAAATCTCTTTTTAGCAAATTAACAGTTTGGAACTCTGATGCTAACCAGTTTATTTGTCATGGAGTGCTATGGTGTGGAAAAAACCTCTGGTCCATGCATGTTTACTAAGTCTATTTTTAGTAGGATGAAAAACAGGGTCCCCACACACACAGGCACATAATTTTTAAAATTTAAAATGCTTAAAACTAATTCATTGCTGTCTATTGCTATACTTAATTATTCTGAAAAATAATTGCGCTAATTTGTTGTTAAAAGTAGAATAAGAAATACATTGATATTTTCCCTTCAGAATAAATAAAAATTAATAAATACGATAATTAAAAAAAATATGTTAGAAAACAAGCACAAGGATTAAAAATAAATTAAATACTTATTTAGATACATGATCTAACACTTAATTGAAACAAAGCTGAAATGAAAAGTTAAAAAATGTTAATCATTTTAGAAACCAACCTACCGGTCTGGATTTGGGTCATCTTTTTTATGTTTCAGCATGGTATACCGAGCTATTTTAGGTGAATACCTACTGATTTTCAATCCATGATGTCTTATTCTGTGAATAAACAAAATTAGTAAATATTTAGGGGTATATCTTTAAATTAAATGCTAAAGGAGTATATACAGAGAACCAAATAACTGCCAATCAAAAATCCACAAAGTACTGAAACCTGCACAAATCGGCAGATGCAAAAATAGTTAAATTATTGGTTGTTTGGTATCATAACTGCAAAAACTTCTGAACAATAAAATAACTTAGGTTTTAATTTTTAAATTTTTTTTAATAATATATTGTTTGGCTTGCAATTTTTATTCAAAATAATTATTAATACAGCAGAACACTGCAAATCCATGATCCATGAAAACACAAACTTAAGAAAATGGCTTAATTCGCATAACGGTCTTTAAAAAAAACTGGGATGCCATTCTTCAGCCGATTTGCAATTTTCCCGGGTTTTTTTAATGCACAATTTTTTGTTTTTTTTAAATAATTTTTCCCCTTGTAAATTTATCAAAAGATAGTTCAGTTTACAGACTGTGTGATTGATGAGTTCTCATAGTTATTTTTTATTTCTCCTGGTTTTTTTTATGCTGAACATTTGAGTTTCCAATTTTTTTACATTAAGTCAATCACATCCCAGTTAAAAAGTAAATCTGTACTTGTCCTTCATGGTTTCAATATTTATATTTGAAAGAACTTTTTTAATTTTAATAGGTCATTGCCAATCTAAAATGTAGAAAATCAGGGCAAATTTGGCAACAAAAAAAATCTTATGAATTTTTTTTTTAAAAAAGCATGTGCTTCTTTTATCCACTTTTCTAAAATACTTCATGAGCAATTTCATTAGTTTATTTTTAACGAGTAATTACACATTTTCATAATTAGTGTGTCCACTGAATATAGGATAGTTTTCAAAGAGTGGACATTTATGATCATGCGTAATTACGGTTTTACAGTAACAGTAATTGCAATTTTTAGTGATTTGAAACAAAAAAAAGCAAGGTTTATTATTTAAAAAACTTTCAAATTTAAATTATTGCTGAATTAAAAAAAGTGTCCACTTCAGAGGCAATCAGGCTACCCCTTTACCAAAGCATTTCGGCGGAGTGAACAAAATGTCAATTTTGATTTTTAGAACAAAAGGCTTTAGCTGGTAAAAACTCACTGAATTTAGGGTGAAAATATACCACATAAATGAAGATTATAATAGTAATAATAAGTTTTAAAAAGGCACTGTTACATAAATAATTCAATCCACTATCACATCTACAGAGTGGACAACTGATATAGCCAAATGAAGATATCACAGACAAAAAATTCTACAGCAACACTAAAATACTCAAACAATTAAACACAACTGAATCATAAACAAGATGGCTTAATTCAATTCATTTAAACTTAAACTGATGGCTGGTAGCGCCATTTAATTTTATCTTAAAGTATTAAAATCTGATCACCACGGAGTGGACACATTTTATGAGGGACAATTTTAAAAAATCAATTGAACAAAATTACTTTTTTTCTTTGAACTTTTAATTTTTAAAATGCTTATCTAGGTTTTTTTTCATAAAAACCAAAATACTGCAAATATTTCTTAAAGAACTTAATGAATCTAATGCTATATTTTATGAAATTTTCTTGGGGACAGTAAACGAAATTGACACTTAAGAGATTTGGGATAGAATTTCAAAACATATTAAATAACATTTTGAACTTTTTTATTACTCTTCTGCTTCAAAACATTTTATTGAATAACTTAGAAGCAAAAGCAGTTTTGGGAAAATAATTTTAAGACACTGAAGGATGAAGAATGGTTTCTACCCCTTGTTTGGCAAAGACTCATACATTGTTTTTACTTTATAGCAAACATTTAGTTTTTATAATTAGAATTTTTAAAAAATGCTGTTTTTTGCATTTTTGTTTTCCAACAATCAATCATACATCTGCAAAGAAATTCAGAAATATGCAAAACTCAAATTCCCATCATGCATTGACTTCCAGTATTCTATTGTAGTTCCTTGCATTTTATTCACATTTTTAGATATTTTAAAGCAAAAATCCTATGATTGTATTTTATGATTTCAAATTTTCAAAATCCCAAAATCTACACTGGGCTTTCTCCAAAGGCGTGCAGACTTTTGACCCTCTGTATAGTATATATATGAACAATGTCAACACACCATGTCACATCAATTTACACATAATATTAGATTAAGACAACAGCTTGCTTTAATTTAAGATTTGATCGTATAAAAAAATAGTAATAGTTAGTATAGTAATACTAGTAAAATTAGAATAGTTACCTATTTGACATATCATCATCTTCACCTCCCCAACCCCAGAACTCATTAGAGAACCCATTAACTATTTCCATGTGTTTTTTAGTCAAGGCACTTACACCACCAAAAATGTCTTTGTATGGTAATCTAAAAAATAATATTAAAAAAAACCTTAAAAAATTTATAATTTAAAATTCATGATAATAAATTTAATGGATAAGAATTAAACTTTTAAGGATTTGAAAACAGTCTAAAGAAACATATATACCTGTAATTCATAGTATTGATTGCCACAGACATATGTCGAGGTTGTTCAGGACAATTATACAAATTTCTATCATCTTCTGGAATTAAATCTACATCATGAAATATGAAGCAATCATAATCATGCTGTTTTAAAGCTTCAACAAATCCCACATTCATCAACATTGCCCGGTTAAACTTTATATCAGCAGCCTAAAATTTTGAACAAAAAATAGCATCAGGAAAAGATTATAAATAAATTTGCAACAGTAACTGTCGTATCCACACAAGATTTATTAAAAACAAAATTTGCCAAACAGCTTTTCATTCTATTTAAGGGGAGTCGGATGGTTCTATCTCGCCTATGTTAATTTTACTAACTTTAGGAACATTTTTCTCAGGAACTATATGAGATATCATTATGAATTTGTTTATAGTTTGTTCCTTACATATAGCTCTTTGATTTAATCTGAGAATATTTCACAGTATAAAAAAATACGTTAACAGTGATTTTTTTTAAATATGTATTAAAAAAACACCAAAAAATAGGATTTAAAGTTATAATTTTTTTTTGAGCAGATATATTTAAAATTCCTCAGTTTAAATCAAAGAGATTAATGGGGAAATATAATAAAACAAAACATGTTATCTTTTTATAGTTCCTGACAAAAAAGGTTCCTAACTGTTGAAAAAGCTTATATTTCAGGAAACGCAAAAGAAAAGTAAGGTATAGGTAAGAACTCATATTCAGGGTTACCGAAAAATGTTTATAAAAGAAAACCACTAAACAGAAATAAATAATCTTGGTTTTAAATTAAAGCTATAGATATGCAGATTAAAAATAAAAGGAAAACAAGAAATCAACATTTTTGACCCAAACACCCATCCAACTCCCCTTAAGAACTTTGGATTCCATTATAAACAAACTTTAACAATAATATTAATGATGATTTTTAAATTAAATTGTTCTTTAAAGGCTGAAATGTGTGTAACTTAAAATATTGTCTTCTTTACACAAGGCATAAAACACAGTGATGCTTCGGCGATTAAAAAAAAGAAGCTTGAGTCATTCCCGAAAAGGCTATTGCGATAAGTACCATAATGTCATTTCAATCATTTATAAAATGTTCATTTCTTTTTTCCGTAATTCATTTGTATCAATCAAAAGAATAATTGAAAGGATTTGTTTTGTATAGAAGGATTTAATAGGCAGTTGATTCCTTTTAACATAATATTGAAGCTAAAACTCAAAATACCACCCCTTGCAGCATTCATATACGGTCCTGGTGGGGAGTAGTAAAAAGATGAACCCAGTGATTGAAAAAATCTAAAAATTGCAAAGTGACTCAATCATTTTGTCCGACTCTTGTATTAAAAAGAAATTGTAGCAGCCATTATTATCCTCTTTCATGCCTGTGCTTTACGTAAGAATATAAATAAAATTTAAATTGATGAAGCCACAGTGTGCTTTTAGAACTTAATTTTTTTTTCTTTTAAACTTTGATCAATTTCTGATTTGTTATGACTTAAAAACTATTCTATAACATTCTTATAACACTACCTTTATATACCCAACTTTGCATAAGCGTACCCTTCATATCAGTGACTTGTATATTATGTAAACAATTTATTTTGTGCCAATTAATCCCTCTCCCATATTATGTAAACATTTATTTTGTGACAATTAATCCCTCTCCCAACTGGTCAGCAACAAATCAGGATATTGTAATCATTTATTTCCATTTACCATTCGAAGTACACTGTTAATAATCAGAATATACAATAGTAATAAATAATATATATATATATATATATATATATATATATATATATATATATATATATATATATATATATATATATTATATATATATATATATATATATATATATATGTGTGTGTGTGTGTGTGTAAAGAAAAATAAATTTTTGATTACAGAAAGGGCCACCCCCTCAATTTGTTTATTCATGTGAAAAATAATTCCTGCAAAATTTTAGCCAAATCAATTAATAACACGTGCCAGACGTGGCTTAAAGTTTTGAAAAATGCAAATTTTTTGGTCTTTTAAATATTTCCGTTTTAAATCAATATATATCCCAAATATGAAAAAATACTCATAACAAATGTTATATAATTTCCTACAACTTTGTAATTTACACTTTTGATCTATGAGCAACAGGTTTTGAGTCATTTTGAAAATAATAAGCACTATTTTTTGAAATTGTAAATCATGGCCACACTATCCATCATAATAGTGTGACATGTAAGTGATTTTTTAGATAACTTTTAACTGTTCATTCTAAATATTAACCAAAAAGGGCAGATGCAAGTATTTAAGGGGAAAAAAACATTTACAATATTACCACAATTGAAGGACTTTCGACTGCCAGGGCCGTCGCGTGAGCGGGGTGGTACTTTCGTATTGGAGTTAGCTTTTTTTAATGGCAAAAGCGATACGCCATGAGTCATACAGGGACCCATATATTGCTCAATCCCCTAGCTCACATGGTTAATGGTTACTTCTTCTAGTTAAAGTAATCAAAAATTTCTTGCATATGGTAATGGCAGAAAAGATGTCAAACCTATGTAACTGCTCAATCGACTTTGTTGCGTTTTAAGAAAGCTGATGCGTTCTTGTGAAATAGATGGAACAAGTAACTTCGAACGAGTTTCGGAAATTTGTTAAATGGTGCATCTAAAGTTCGTTTTACTGAATTATGCCTGGAAAACAGATATTCCTTAATGCTTCAATGAATAACCAAGTAACTGGTGTCAAATTGCTATATCTTGGAGATTTGTTAGGTATATTCCTTTACAATATGCGTGAAGTAAACCTGAATTTATAGAAGTGTTTCCTTTGTAAGAGATGAAGTTCTCCAATTTTGGATGAAAGCATTCATTCTTACCCCCTAACGACAGCACTGTACTAAGAAAGATTACAAATCAGATTCACATAACAGAGATTCCACATTAAGCAAGATTTCAAGGAATTAGATAAAGTCAATTCAATTCAACTATCAGTTTACAAAGGATGAATCCCCCAAAAAAATTATTTTACAGACTGTGCAAGACTAAAAAAATACACATCACATGATTGAAAAAGTTTACAAAAACAATACAACAATGGTAATATAGTACGGGTTAAAAGTGCTATTGATTATCAAGTGATATTCAGAATAGGGAATGTAAAGTCACTTCTTGTGCGTAAAAGTAACGAAAGGAGGGTTCGGAGTTAATATAACTGAGCTATTTCATTGATGAAAGGACATAACAGCACAAAATTACAGCGCACACAAAAAAAATACTAAGTATAGAGCGCCCAAGTGTGCATCCTATTCTCCCGAGATCATCGTAGAGAGTCTACTTTAAAGAAGCCTCAGAGGAGGGATTTAAGGGTTAAAGTCTCTCCCAAGCGCATACTCAATTCTGGGAAAAAAAGCTGATTTTTGTAGTTTGTTACTTGTAGAGAGAATGTAAAAACTAGAAAACTTTACTCGTAAAGCATTTTCAATTAACTTTAAAATAAGGGGAAAATAATATATAAAGGAAAAAAAATAATATAGGGGGGGGGGGGGATCCAATATTATTACTTATTCTACTAAAAATATTCTTTTCTTTTGGTTTATCTGGTTCTCATCAATTGAATTAATAATCAATTGAAGCCTGGTTCTAATCAATTGAATTAATTACATTTACTTATATTAGCTTAATTTTAAAATAAAAAATTACTTTTTTACATTTTATTTTTATTATTAGTAAAATATTAACATTTATAAACCAATGCCCCCTTCCCCCCACATTTTAAGTGCAACACGGCCCTGATTAGGGGCATCATTAAATTTCTAAGAATGGTCATTTTTTTATTAGCTAGAGAAATAGTTTTGTAAATAATCGTTATTTACAGAAGACCCTTCCCCCTGCCCCACAAATGCCATGTCCATGACAGCCAAAAGTCTTTAAATTGTGGTATATTTAAAATGTTTTTATTTCCTTAAATAATTGCATCTATCCCTTTTTGGTTAATTTTTAGACAAGGTATCTAAATAATCACTTTTATGATGGACAGCGTTTGCGTAGTGTGGCCATGATTTATAATCTCGCTGTAGTATGTCTCGCTAAAGTATTGCTCATACTTTTCCTTATAACTCAAAACCTGCAGCTTATAGATCAAAAGTGTAAATAACAAAGTTCTAGGAAATTTAATATTCTATAGTATTTGTATTGACCATATGTTTGTGTTTGGAATAGATATTGATTTATAACGGAAGTATTGATAAAACACCCCAAGATTTTGCATATTTCAAAACTTTAAGCCCAGTGGGGCACGTGTTATAATTGATTTGGCTAAAATTTTGCAGGAAATATATTTTCATATGAATAAACAAATTAGGGGGGTTTCCCTTTCTGAAATCAAAAATTCATTTTTAAGGACCACCCTAATATACACTGCTCAAAACAATTAGGGGAGCACTTTGCATATTTTTGTTACTCTTTCACTCAGAACTTTTTATTTTTTTATTCTAAACACCTAAAAGTTGTGAAATAGATTCATTATGCATCCAGAATGAAATGGAAAAAAAAACAGAGGAAAAAATCTTAATTTTTTTTAACTAAAACTTAGGGGAAAAAAATTGGAATCATAACTTTTGAATAAATCATAACAAAATTTTTTTTTTAATTTTATTTGTTAAAAATCATTAAAATCTAATTTTAAACATCTAAAAAATGCAAGCATGAAGAATTTAGGGTCAATTTATTTGCTAAAATTGTTTCAGAGTGAATTTTAGAATCATTGGGGGTGAAAAAGGGTTTAAACCATGAGCTCTCCTAATTGTTTTGAGCAGTGTATACATTGAAATATAGCTTTTGTACACATATAAATATTTAAAAAAAAAAAAAATGTTAAATTTTTAACACAGACAATATACAATAGGGTGGGCCGAAGAAACTCGCTTTTTCTTTTGAAGTTGTAATAGCCCAGAAAAGTTGTGAATTATATAGACAAGATAAATTAAGAAAAATTATCACAATCGGTTGATATCTTCCGGTCACCCATAGGAAATAATGTGCGACAAAATCTGTAAAAACTCCATTTTTGTCATTATTTTTTCAAATTTTTGAATTAAATGTGTTCGTAGTGTAATAGTTTGTAACATCTTCAAATAGAGCCTAAAAACATTGGGTTTTAATTTGGTTTAGATCAGTTCATATCTTTCCATTACACATAGGGCTTAAAATGTTCCAAAATATTGAAAATTTCATATATTTACGAGGTTTTTTTTCTATATTTAGTGTACCTTTTCAGGATTCTTCGAAGTGCAAGCTCTTTTATGTGTTTCTTGTCATCTTGAGTCATGGCTAACAGTAAGTGTTTTCGGTGGGGGAAAAAACCATGCTGTTCGATCACAGGGTGGATAACATCAAGCAAATGTTTTGGCAAATAACTGGAAAATCGAATTGCTTGGTAAATAAGTTTCGGGCCGTCTATAAAGTATTTACTTGTTTTAATAGTAAACTACACAGGCATGTATGATTTCAATATAAACAAAACTAGTTCATGAAGTTCACGTGAGGGGTTTGCTTAACTTATGTACAAACTAGAGTTCTATTTGCTTTTATCAACCACTTCGAATGTTATAAGTGCCTAGGATCACGTACAGCCAAATCCTTATCCTCCTACTAGGATCCCGTACAGATTTCCTTAAATAAAGTTCAACTTGGCGAACCAGACCATTTTTCCCAACCTGTATTGACAGCAGTACCATCACATCCGGTGACAATTAGATTTTCAAGAGAAATAGCATACTCAGACAAGTAAGCAATTACAGACATGACAATATCTTCAGAGTTTCCAGAATTTGGAGTAATGTGGCCAACGTAGAGTAGGCCGGGCTCTTCCTTAATAATTCTATGAAACCTTTTTGAATAATTTTGCTCTGCCAACAACTTTCCTTCGGCTATAAAATAGGGAACAGTAGGTACTAATGGACAGGTTCAACTAACATGGACTATTTATTCAGAACTCTGTTTTGTTTTTTATAAAAGTATGTTTATTGTTAAAAACTACACTGTAACTTGAATATTTAGGCTTTTTAAAAGATAGAAAAAGTAAAAAAGTATCATGCCCGTTATTTTTGTTATCACCCATCATTTCATAGGCCTAACTATATTTTTTCAGATACTGTTTTTCTATGGCATTGCGCTCATTTCGCCACCGGAATTTGTTCATTTATTCACACCCTAATTAAACACAATGTTTCTATGTTAAAAAATAAAAATACTGTAACTATTAACTTTAAAAAAAAAAGTACATTAAAGACATAAAAAAACTCATAAAAATGTGAATTTTTCAATATCTAGGCTATATGAGCGACCGGAAGCTATCAACTGATCTAAACCAAATTAAAAAAATATTTTTAAAATCTATTTGAAGATGTTACAAACTATTACATTACGAAAACATAATTCAAAAAAATTTAAAAATAATCGCAAAAATGAAGTTTTTTCATATTTTGTCTAACTTTAGGCCTATGCGCGAACGGAAGATGCCAACCTATTTTGATTAAGTTTTTCTTCCTTTTTCTTGTCTATATAAATCACAACTTTTCCGCGCTATTGCAACTTTGAAATAAAAAAAATTGGCAACCACCCTAATATATACAGCCCCTTAATGGACAATAGAGGTTAAACAATATGTATTTATATGTTTCAAACTACACACCACAGACACCATTTGAAATTGTCATTAAAAAATATCTGTAAAGACAAATAAAAATAAACATTTATTACCTCTTCAATTACGTATATACCATAATCTAACTGTTGCCTCTGTAAAATAGGATGCAGATTATGGAGAAATATTCTAAGATGCTCTTCCCTGTCCCTATATGGAATAACTAAGGCAACTTTACTTCTAGCTGCACAAGTGGATGGTTGAAAACGCCCGCCAGGCTTTAAATTAGGAAACATTTGTTCAAGTGCATCAAATGATGGAGGCTCTGTTAGTACTTTTAAACGTCCAACTACAAAAGTAAAAAAATAATGAATCCTTATTTAAAACATGTTTAATACAAATAGTAAAAGGAAAACAAACACATGTTGAAAGGCAGTGGTGATCCTAAAAGATTTTTTGTCATGATTTATTATTATGTTTTTTGGACATGCAAGTGTGTCTGTGGGGGGGGGGGGGGTCATATTATTAATCATTCGCTGTGGTGAGAGGTAAAAAGTGTTTAAATAAGTTTAATTAGAAGGTTTAAAAATCTGTGAGTATAAAGAGAATATTAGAATATTTTCCTAAACAAATAGACTAGGAGATTATGCACAATGACTAAATCAGTAGTACTAGTAATAATGAAATTAACTTTCTACTATTGCGAGAGTCTTGCAGACCCTAATCAAGAAGTTGATAAAGCATTAACCTGAACTGAATTAAAGCAAAATGGGGTTTCGGTATTTTGGTGTTTTAAACAGCAGGTAAACGGAATTGTACAACACAAGTGTAGGTACTGATATTAAAACAAGATCACATCTCATAAAAGCTTTAAAAAATACTAGGTATAAACAACAGAAAATTTTTATCAAACAACAATACCCAGTTTTATGAATTAAAGATTAAATAAAATAAAAATATATTTTTGAAATTCCTCAAACGTTGTCACTTTTCAACCTTTTTTTTCCCCCAACGGTGCTGCTTTATTGGCGGCTTAGCTTTTGCAGACTTGTCATACACCCCAGAACTGAGAGCTATTTATTGTGGCACCATCTAGGCGAATCTCGCTCCTAATTTTGACGCTCAGATTACAATGAATCTTAAGCTCTCTGTGGATGTTAAAGTATGCCAAGATTTAATTTTGCAGAGAGAACCCAAGATTTTACAACCTCACGCTGAACAACAAGTGTTTTCTTCCCAAGCAATACTGACCCTCACTATATCGAACCATTTAAGGGATGAAAGGGTGAGTGAACCTCACCTAATCTGGGATTTGAACCCTGATCCTGCAGGGCATGGCAGGCGAAGCGATGCCACTTAAGCCATTGTTACATTTATTCTTTAATAATATAATGCATACTAGGTAATAAAAACTCCGAATATAGAATTACAGTTTCTTCCATTTTGATAAAACTAATGAACTTAACAATTGCCCAATATGCAACATGGACATACCTTTATTATGAAGAATATTAGAGTAGGTAATCCTAAATTACTTTTTTTTTGGCCAAAAACATTAAGAGTTTCAACCTTAATATGTTACCTTAGCCCAGGAAAAGACTTGAAACTGTTTTCTCTTTCATGAGCATTATTAATGCCAAGAATAACACAAATGGCAAGCAAGGACTTCCTCTCTTTTTTTTGCCCCCATTATAACAATTTGGCTATTCATTGCAAATTCTCATGTTTCCAAACTAAAGCAATCCATCATTTTAAGACTCCAATAAAAGAAACAAGCGTATTAACAAACTATGAAGGTTTATAGGCAGAGTTGTCAAAAACCCATGTTTTTTTTCATGAAAAACCCAATCCACTTTTTGGGGTTATTTTAGTGGTTTATTTAGGGAAGTTTCAATTAATTTTCTATTTATTACAATTTTTTAAAACTAACAGAACAATTAATCCTTTAACTAAGTTTTAGAAAATTGAGCAGAGGAAGGCAGTTAAATTTATGTTGTAATTTAAATTAGAATTAAAAACTAATAATTGGAAAGCTTAGTGGAAGCACGTGCTAAGTGACAAAAAGGTAAAAACGAGAAAATTAGCTTCAAAGTTTTCCATTTGCACTTAGATGCATTAAAAACAGCATTTGCAAAAGGTAAAAAATGTATTTAACTTAAAGTTTATAAAAAAGAAGAATCTTGTAATGTTTGAAGGAGGGAATAACATGTCAATTGACAGAAAAATCTCAATTTATTCAAAAATGTCACTTAGCATGTTCTTCCACTAAGCTCTTCAATTGTGTAAAATTGTAATATAAATGTACATTTAAATTTATAAATGTATTGTTTAGAAACAAGTAGTGTTTGTGTACATTTATAAAACCCAGAATATTTTAACTATAGAAAAATTAAAGTCGAATTTTAAAAAAAAGTATTACATACTTATATGTAATTGTTATATAATTAGTATACATTTAAATTTGTAAAATGTATTTTTAAAATTGAAGGCACAAAAATGTAAAAGTATAATAATAATAAAATATATATAAATTAAAAATGATATTAAATATATATATTTTGTTTGTATAAAAAATTTAAACTTTTTTAATTTTCAGAAAAGGGAATTTTTTAAGTTCTCTTTCTCCCAGATATTTTCAGGTTAGGTAAAATCATAACAACCCATCAAAGTAAATAGGAGTCACAATAGTTGACAAAGAAAAAATGGCGAGTCTAATCAAACTATGGATTATTTTGACATGCAGGTCATACTAAGTGAGAAACTTATTCGGCAGTGCACTGGTATTCTTTATAAGAATGGAAGAATATTCGTCCCCAAATCTCCTGGTTTTGGAGGAGAGGTTGTGAAAGCAAAAAAAGTTATCAAAACACTTTTTTTAACAAAAATATGTCAACCTGCAAGTGAAATTTTTTCCTCTCAGTTGCGAATTCATCACTGACAATAAAGTTCAAAATTCAGCATACACGGGTTTTGAACAAAAATATTTCAATGTAAACTTGTAATATACATTTAATTGAGGCAGAAAATACAAGGACTATACAAAATTTTGAAAAGATGTGTTTGACGACATAACGTTACAAATTAACAAGAATTCACCTTTTTAATTTATTTTTTAAATGCTTTTTGAAGCTTTGGGGTCAGTTTTTCAACAAACAGTTTATTTAAATTGAAAAACTTAGTTTTTTCTTCAATACTGAGCACCCATATAAAATTGTGAGGGTAAGACTTAAACATTTAGAGGCAGTAAAAAATACTGTGCTAAAGAAATATTTTAAATATGTGCATTTACAACATAGGTACTTAACTATTTTATTTTTGTATAAAATCATGTATTGTATGAAAAATATTGTTCCCATAATGCTAATAGAAGACACGATATTGAAAAAAAAAACAGAAATGCATTTGCTATACAAGACACTTTATTGAAAAAAAATAATAATTCAGTTTTCTAGAAAAATTTGGTGATGAAAGGTCTGGATATATATATATATATTCGACTCAAATTATTGAAATTTATTAAGCTATTTTTTAACATACGAGTACATTATTACATGTTTATAAATTAAATGGCTTCTTTAAGTTGAATTTAAAGGTACAGAACTTACCATTTCCTCAAATTTTATATAATGATTTATAATTTAGGTATTATAAATCTGTTTCAATTTAATCTGGTTTATTTGCCACTCTTGATTCAAAGTTATAAAGGGCATCTTGATACAATATTTGATGCCTTAATTTATCTGTTTATGATATTTAACCACCTGTGGGCCACTTATGTAAAGTTGCTTATGCAGTATAAAAGATTTGAAATGAATATGTACTTATTAAGCACCAAATGTGAGGATAAATAACTAACACTTGCCACTAAAATCAACTTAAAGAAGGAAGACATAATTTTGGATGATTTTTTTTAACAAAACATACAATTGAAAAAATAAAATTTAAAGAAAAAGATTTCATACCTAAATTAGGTGGAACTAGAGGGCATTCTTTCAGAGTTTCAAGTTGACTAGTACTATTTTTAAAGAATGTTGTATTTCCAAACATCGATGAATTAGAAGTTCTATATTCATTAATTGTCTTCAATGCAAAAGTTTTATTTACACTAACTGAGCCATTAGAATGAAGTGACCCAATGTAATTGCTTGTAGTAACTGTTGAAAGTCTGACAGCTTCATGTTTTTGATTTAAATTAGAAATCCAAGCTAAGCCAGGAGCCACTATTTTATTTATTTGTCGTCTATAAACAACAATATTACAAGTGTATTCTAAAAATAAGAATACAAGTAAAGTAAAAATCAAACCTTTACATACACTAGCACGCCACTTCTGTGGTGAACAGCTTATCGATGCTGTTCCACTTTTGGACATATCCAAAAGATAGTGAAATAATTTTAATTTTCATAAATTAAATGTGATTGTAGTTTCATTTCCATACTTAATAAAGTTAAAGGCTTCATAAGTGACACTGTAGTATAAATATAAATTCCATTTTAATGAAAGCTTTTATATTCCTAGCTGAAACAAGTATTTGAAATACTGCAGACATTTTGTAATATATTTTAGGATGTGTAGAATACCTGAAATAAAAGAGCAGTATGAATAATTACACATTAAACATACATTAAAAAATAAGACTAATTAGAAAAAGTACATATATGCAAGTAAACCCGGGAATAATATGGGGATTGGTGTCTCAAATTAGCGAACGGAAAGAAAACTTAGCAACAAGTTTTCATGTTCTTAAACAAAAAACAATGCAGCAACTCCTTACTACATTTTACTTTTCATGTTAAATGGCGAATTCTTGAGTTAAATGATGATGTTGAGTTAAAACTAACTATTATTAGCTTTAAACTGTTTCTTGATGTGAATGCTACTTTTTCAGCCAAATTTTAACAAAATACAATTAACTATTTGGTTTATATTCGTTTTAGGGTATCCTTTAGCAATAAGAACTTTAAATCCAATATCATTGGCTACATATATTTATATTTATTCTATCTAATTCAGTTTCAGTTTTACTGATAGACAAACTTCTTACTCAAACAACTGTCTTACCAGACACGAGAACTTCATAACTGATATAGTTAAAGCTATTAGAGTTGCATCGAATACCAAATATGGCCAAATATCAAATAAGCAAAAGTGGGTGTTGTTGAAAAATTATGATTTTTTCAACAACAAAAAATAAATAAACGATAAGATTTTTTTTATTTAAATCTAATTTAAGTCACAGAGATAGTAAAACAATGTGCTATCGTATACTTTCTAGAGGCAAAACACAATGAAGAACCAAGAGGAGAATTTGTACCAAAGCAGCATCCTTAAGGAGGACTGAGGTAGACTCAAGGAGTTGTGTAACATAAAAAGTACTAAAATTGCACTTTCGAAAAAAATATATATTGGAGTCTATGGTAAGTAGCTCTTTGAAATTTTTTTTGGCCGTTGATTGTACTTTTGCAATTCATGGATTCGGATCATTTTTTGAGTAGTTCCATTTCTCTACTACCAAATAATTTTCAGGTCAAACTCAGTTTTTCTCAATAAACACTTATAAATGGCCCGCAATTAAGCATTAGAAATTTAAAATCATGAAACATAATTACTATAACTTAACATTAAAAGTTATAAATTATATTTTAATAAGTATTTTTTTAATTCAAAAATAACAATTTTACTGTACTTTTTAAAATTACTAATTAATAAAAATATTTAATAACCTCGTATGCAGACAAAATATGGATATTAATCAACTCAATAATTTATCTTTTCTAAAACATATTAAAAAAAACATGATAAAGTTGAATTACTGACAATTTATAAATGTTTATTGAAAAAAAAAAATTAGTTTGACCTTAAATAAAAAGTTTCGCTGAATAGAAATAGAATTGACCAAAAAATTATCCTGGTTTAGGAATCACAAAAGTACTATCAACGTCTGCAAAAAAAATTTCAGAAAGCTACTAGCCATAAACTCTGGTATAAAAGCTTCTTTAAAAATGCACAATTTTAATACTTTTTTCTTCTATGCAACTCCCCGAGCCGACCTCAACATGGCGGGAGAAGAGAAATAGATTATATTACCCTGTTTCTCCTCTAGAAAGAGTGCGAGAGTGCACATATTTACAAACTTTATGATATAAATCGATTTTTTTAAGTTTTTTCAAACTATTTGGATATTTATTACATTTTTGAAAACTATATTTTGACACTTACTTCAAAATGTAAAGCAAATAATATTACTTAATATAATAAGTAATGCCAAAATATAATACTTTATGATAATTAATAAAGAATGTTTTTAAATGAATTATTCATCAAAATAAAACATGTACGAGGTTTTTTTATTAAATTTATTTGTATTATATTTAACTCATTAAGTAGTATTTTGTCATTAAACTATTATTCAACATTTTTAAAAATTTATTTTAAAGATTAAACACATAAGTTTAAGGCAGACAAGAAACTAAGAAATGTTGACTACAAAACTTTGTGATCTTTTAAAACATTTAAATGCACTATTATTTCATTGATTGACCATTTTTAATGCTTTTCAATACAGTAACACTAATTTCTCAGCTTTTTCTTATCCTACAAAGTTTTTTTTATTAAAATGCACCAGTCTTAATCTAAAAATAAACTTTCTCCAATGTAATGCTGAAGTTTCCCTTGTGGGTAAAAGTTGTCGAACAGCATTAATTAAAATTTGGCAGAGGCTACGCGCATGGGCACCATTAATGCATTGCGTGTACAGGTATTAACTGTGCATGATCAAGGCGGGGCTTACTGGAACAATGTAATGCGTGCACAGGCACGGGAATTATACTTGAAAGTTGAGATTACTCTTTTTGGGCCCTGGGCAATTTTGTTTTCTCTAAAAAAATATTAGTATCCAACATGGGGCAGTATTGTAGGGCACATTGCAAGCCTAAACACTCGTTTGGGGAACAGGAAAGAAATTCTCTAAAAATAAATCAGTTCTAGATATTTGTAATGAGCGTTCAAAAAATTAGAAATTTAAATAATTCATGAAAACTTAAAAAATGCAAGTAAATTTTCCAGGAAAACTTTAAAACGATGATTTTCCTATGTGAAATAAAAAAAAGCTTGGAAAAAAAAACATTTGCATTTCTGCCGAGAGAGGGGATTTGAACCCGGGAGCTTTTGATTACGAACCGCTTATGCTACTACTAAGCTACAATATCCGTGAAGGTCCAAACCCAAACTGCAAATAAGCCTCAATCTTGCGCAGTTATACTACCCGTACACGTAATGCATGTACGGTGCCCGCGCATGTAGACACTCCGTTAAAATGTTCAGGAATGAGATTAGCTAAAAGAAAACAAAAATATTAGTAAAATATTGGAAAGATGCAAAATTTTCTTTAGGGAGTCTTTAAAATAACGTAAGGCTTTATGCTAGTATTATTAATCCGAGTTTATTTAAACTATTTTAATAAAATTTTCAAATAAAGAAACTGTCTATTAACTACAAGGGCTACTGTCTTGATTTTACCTCAACCAACCAACTTGTTATAAAACAAACGAAAAAAAAACTTATTTATACTAAAAGACTGCGCACATAGTATTATAGGTTTCCCCTGAAGATAAATGACTTTGGATTGATACAATGGATATCCACCAAAAAGACTTCCGTACATCAGTGTTCAGAGGTTCTGTGGTGCCAGACGTATAAAAATGTGTATGCTCAGACGTATGAGGGCCAACATGCGATTCACCCCCCTCACTTCTGACAAAAGCTTAGCTATTGCTTTTGAATTATGTTTTAAAAAATACAAGCACATTCTAATATAAAAACAGAAGACACAAGTATAGGAGTAAGTAGATCCCTGTAGAATGAAAATTAGTAAAAAAATAAAACCATTGCATACAAAATAATTTTACGTTCACAAAACTATTTTTGCAGGTGCTTTAATAGCGAAAAGTGCATTTTGTAAATTGTTTTTAAATCTATTATCAAATCTTAACAAAAGGAATATTGTAGGAAGAGATATTCTCTTCCTACAATAATTATATATTAAAAATATAACAAACATGGATAGGTAGAATTTAAACATGCTTCTAAATGAGGTCAAAATATTGTTTAAGCATCCAAACTAATTTCTCTTTCTAGTTTATAATTTATTCTAAAAACTTGGTTAAAACCCTAGTTCCATCTGTGAATTAAAAATAGTTTTTTCGGAGATATAAGTTGAATAGTCCGTAAAATGATTCGTTCGAAAAAAAACTTCGCTTTTTCGTTAGAAAACTTTTGTACGTTAATAAAAAAAAAACATTCCGAAAGTATATGCAATATTAAAGAAATCTTGGAATAGTTGTCTACTTAAACAAAGCTTTTTAAAATTTGTAAGATTTTTAAGTATTAGGTAATTTTTAAATAAGTCATTGATAAATAAAAGAAGAAAAGGCCCATACTATTATACTTTTAGGAAAATACTAAATAAATAAGTAGACGGTGACATTTCCTATGATTACAATTTTATAAGTGTGCAACACTAAATAAGCTACAAAATAAATCATTTTTTCAGTGACAAATTATTTTACAGTCGGTAAAATCAACGTAATATAAACGTTAACTCACCTTGATGTGGCACTATAAAAATATAATAATTTATTAAAGACAATTATACTTTAAAGACATAATTTAATTAATATAAATCATAAACATGAAACATTGAAATCATTAATAAAAAATATTTTCAACCCTTTTTAATTATTATAAGACCAAAACTATGATACATCTTAGTAGGATTAGAAACTACAAAACAAACTATGGCTATGTCCTCACTACGACATCAAACACCACAAAGGCAACAAACGCAACAAAATTTGGCGACTGCCAAGCATACTAAGCAATGCAATAGCATGGTGGTTGACTCTGCCAAGTCGCCAAGTTTTGTTGCCTTTGTGGCATTTGTTGCCTTTGTGGCGTAGTCAGGACATAGCCTAAAGTATGTAAAAAGGGATAGTGTGTCAACCGCTGTTGTTCACCTGGGAGAAAAAATTCTACAAAACAAGAAAGGTTCAGGGATGGAAAGGGGTGGTAAAGGGATGGAAAACCAGAAATAGTTAAACCGAAAACTGATTTTTGGCTTCAGTTACATTGAAAAAATACTGGTTCTTAGGCTAAACCAGTTAAACTGAAAACCGAATTAATTTTAAAAACCGAACACCTCTGAGAATACGTTGTGCCGATAAGTACACAACCCCTTTTAAGGGATGTTCGTTTTCGCAAAAACATTTAATAGTAAAATGCCACTTGGTACTACGCCACTGCGCTTGCGCCAACTTGCGTATTTTGATCATAGGGCGCATAGAATTCAAGAATTGAACGACGACGCGACGTGGGCTCGTTCATGCGCAGTTGCTGTTGCGATCGTACTAGTGGACAAGAGTATTAACAGCAGACTAACAACTTTCTTGATTAGCGTCCTCTGGCGGGGGTATATTTTTTCGGAACTCGTTTTTGAGTACGCATGTTACACTATCCGTTCTATGGTAGAAAAGTATACAAAGCGCACACTTGTTCAAACAGTCGCCTCTTTGTTTATATTTTTCATAGTTCCTTTCCCAACCGAGTGAGGTCCAAGAAGAATTTTTTTAAAAATATTGAATGGGCAAGGTATTGTGGTGAACCGAAACGCTGAATGAAAATACATTCTTTATCGAGCTTTGATTGTTGAATCAAAGTCACGTGAAATCAAATCTCCAATCGAAGGAATTGAATGAGTGAAACCTTGTTAGTTTCAAGGACCGTCGCACTATAGCTAAAAGAGGGCTATTGGCGCTGGGCGTCGTAATTTAGAAGGGGCACGTCATCTGAAACAAGACAATCATAAACCCAAATCAAAAATGGACAAAGGACTTCTGCTTTCCTGCGTTTTATTGGTTGTTGTAGCTTCCTCCGCCACCTATAGTGTACCAAAAGGATCCTTAACGGGGAGAAGAGTTACTTCGTTTTTTTTATACTACTGTTTTCGTTTTTAACTGGATTTCTGGTAGGAACGCAGTGATAAATCAACGCCATCTAGCTTTACTAATATTTTGAGGTTTTGTGTGCGATGAACTGTAATAGTTGCTTCGAATTCACTCTCAAAATGAGAGTTTATTTCACGTGAATATAGGTACGTGGTGGTACATATGTTCCGGGTCCAGTGATTGCATTGGTTGTTTCGGTTTCACTCTCAAAATGATAGATGCCATAGATGAAAAGAAAGTGTTCTTTCTATGCAAGATTTCTTTAACAGATGATTTGAACAACCAACAGCACAGTAAGAAGTTTAAATTTTAAAAACTTAGAGTGACACGGGGTAATTATTGGACAAAAATCAAACTTTCACCATAGCTGCCATATTTATGTAATTTTCTAACCAGTAATTTTTTTCGTAATGACTATTAGATATATCTGTCGGGTACCCAGTGCCGGATTTAAAGAGCCAGGGCCCCTAGGCACTTGACATTAGGGGCCCACCACCACCTCGAAGTTGGAAATTTAGCAAATTAAATACACTAGTACAGAACATATAATTTTTAATCGACTTTAATAAACGTCAGATTAATACAGTATATTACTTATAGTTATGGGAGACCGGGGCTAGTTTTCCCCTGGGGTTAGTTTTCCATCAGGCCTTATAGCAGCCAAATGGAGCCTGCTAATTAGCAGGCGCCAAATGGCTGCTTGGTTTATGAAACAACCCGTTTTATGTCACCCACAAGAATTCTTGCTCAGTTGGTGCTGTAATATTTTCGTTACAGCTGCTTTTGTAATTTTTTCAACGTTGCGTGAAGTTTCATGCTTACATTCAAACCTAAATCAAACGTACTTTTATTAAACTTACAGTTTTGTTATTGCGTATTCTAAAAGGTGGCTCTTCTCTCTACGTAACCTATACATTCGTTTTCAAAATAATTTAAAATTCTACTCTTCAAAGTACTATTAAAGTCAAAATATGACGGCGGGGCATTTTTTCCAAAATTTCACAGGGCAAGTTTTCCAACAATGCTTTGTAGAAAAGCATGCTTCAACCTTTGTAAATTAAGCTTAATATTCCCAAAACCCAAATTATTTTTGTATCGTATGAACTCGTAATGTAAAAAAAAGTTTTGCTCCAGATTCAAAATTAGATTAGTTTATCAACTATCAGTTTTTTTTTCATCAGTTTTTAGCTGCGGTAGGATGTGGTCATTATTTGTGAAAAAGTAAAATATTAAATTTTTAAATTTTAACTTAAAATCTTGTCTATTTTATATTTTTAAATTATAATATGTATACTTTTAAATTAAAAAAGAAAACAAAAGGGGCAATATTAGCAAATTAACTTTTTAATAAAATAAACAATCAGCCATTCTTGAATAAGCACATCACGTTTTGGACGATTCATCGTGGCCACTTCGCAAAATGACCGGAAAATATAGAATATTCACCGACTATTTCAATTACAAACTAACTAATAAAATTAATAGAACATATTTAAAAGTTGAAGCCGAACAAAAAAAAAATTAAATGATTTAATATTTCAAACTTAAAAAGAAGCTAATTCATATGTTTAATTAAACTTTCGACGTCGTACAGGTGGATCTCCGATGTGAAATAAATTTAAAAATTGCATGCATTTATGCCGTTGTATAAAAAAAAGCAATGGGCTTGTTTCAACACTTTGTCAAAGAAAACAAAACAACCAATGAAATCGCAGTATAGAGAGCGTGACGTCATAAGAAATATTTCCATTAATTGTAAAACGTGCATTAAATATAAAACACCCATTAAAATGTAATAAAACAGAACCGAATAGCCATTCTTAGATTTATTCTAAGCATTCAGATAAAAACAATAGAAAAATTGAAAAAAATAACTCCCAAGTTCATTACAAACAAACGCATATTGTAGAAATTAAACGTACCAATATTTTGCTCTAACGCTTATGACATCCAATCTTTATCTAAAAAAAGAACACGATAGAAAAGGCGCGCAAAAACTTGTAATCATAGAGTTTTGTAATACACTGATTTTACTTATAAGCAAAATAAAAATCTTAAAATAACACGATGAAAAAAAAAGCGAATTCAAATAATAAATATTTAATTAATATTCAATATTTAATTTTTATGTATTTTTTATACTTCCTGTTTGAGAGTATATTACACCTGATAGTAGACGATATATCGGCGCCTTTATTCCCCAAAAAAGAAAATTACCTATAATAGCGTCTGCCTGGGTTTCAGTTGGCATAATAAAATCTTATTCGCGCAAAACAATACTCGTTTTAAAAATAAATCCGGGGGGGGGGGGGGGGGGAGAACAGTTTTTGTTATTTCTTTTCTTTGACATTACTGATTTATGAGTGCACAATATAGCAACTCATAAAAAACGGGGGAAAAACAGCGCCACACATTTTATTTTATCTGAATTGGAATCCGTCGGACGATAGGTTTTAGGAGTTTTTCGAATAACGATTTTCATTTTTTTTAGGCGATTTTATCTTTTTAAGGGCCCCCTTCTTGACTGGGCCCTAGGCCGTAATCCGGCACTGCGGGTACCATCATTGTTGAAATTTACTATTTCCTCTGTAGAAGTGTTAAAAAAAATAAAAATGTGTCCAAAAATTACCCCGCCAATTGGAGTAATTATTAAACCAGTAGTTTTTAATATTTTCTGCTCAGTATTTAGACTAGCTACAAGGAGTAAATCATATGGTGTCATATGGTGTGTATTGTATTACTGTGCATTTGATAATTATTTAAAACCACATGGCTTCTGTAAAAAATGTATATCAGTGAAATCTAGTAAAACTTACGAAACATTTAAATTTCTTCTTTTTTCAAGTGCAAACATTGCGTAGATAATGTTTCTTAATCACATAAACTATGCCAAGTAAATTTAAGCATATTGCGATTCTGTCTGCTTACGACCCCATCCATAGTATGTAAAACAATTTCCCCACTTTGTCCAATAATTACCCTGTGACTAAACATGCATGATGTTTCAGCTAAGGTAATCGCTCTTGTTTTCAAATTTTCTACGTGCTTCGATTTCGCTAGTTGTTTTGATTTTATTCTCGAAATGAACGTACTTTTCGTCTGCCTTTGAGTTCTTTACAAGACACAACTTGTCTTAGCTAACACAACCAACCAACTTGTCTTTATCAAGGAGCAGAATGCGGAAATACTCGTAGATGAAAAGAAACTTTTCTTTCTATGCAAGCTTTATTTAATAAATGATTTGAACAACCAACAGCACAGCAAGAAGTTGGCATTTAAAAATATTAATAACTAAAATATTCTTTGAAAACTCACTTTCGAATACCAAAACAAAAGTAATTGCAGAAAAGTGAAAACAAGCCCGTGGAGCTGTTGCCACCAATGACGTGCAACAACCCCTTTACTTATTGTTACCCGCATTTTACATATTTACAGAGGAATGTGGTGTGGAATTACATTTGTTTCGGTATAGCCCTCGTGTAGCTCTAGTCCGACGATAATTCAAACTAAACTAAACATTTGTTTCGGCGATAATTTGATATAACGACGAGCCGATAATTCTCGAATGTGCCAATTCTCATTCGACAGTAGCGCCATCTGTTGAAATTAATGGAAAGTTAACTCAATTCAGAAAGTGTCAACTACTTGACAACTTCTTTTGTGTCCTAAATAATGTTATGTGTATTTCATCCTTTTGAATTGTTGTTTTAACATGGATAAACGTTTTCCAAAGTATGTAATGAGTGTCAATTAGAGTTTAAAAGCTAAAGAACTTATTTTAAACACAGAAAAACATGTAAAAAATATTGAAATTCCGAAAGGCGATTTGAAAACGTGCGAGTGTGAGAAAATATTTACCAGCAGATCCTACTACAGCGGCATGTAAAAATATGTGAAAAGACTCAAAACAAAAAAAAATCGAATAAAAAGAACAGAGAACTTTTTGAGTCTAGAAGAAAACTGTTCGTGTGCATGCACATTTCATGTAGATTTTGTAATCGTAATCCATTTGAGAGAGACATTTCCACATGAGAGTCAATTTGAAAATATCAACCATAGAAACTCTATATAAAATGCTGATAATATGTGCAACTGATTATGTTACTGATTATAATTGTTTTATATAAACCTTATAATAAAACAATTTTTCTCTTGTACTTAAGAAATTTGTTTTTGAATGTAGTTAATTTTTTTAATTCTAATAAATAAAATGAGATTTACTAGCATGTTTTTTTTTTAGACATATAAAGAACTAATTCTTATATTAAATACAAATTTCATTAATTAAATCTAGCTATGTTAAAGTTAAAATAATAAATAGGGATAATGGATTTATTATTAGTGAAAGATATTATTTCATTTCTTAAAAAAATTGACTTTTAAGGTTGAAAGACAAGTATTTTAAGATCCTTTAATTCCTGTTAACGCAATTCATGTAAGGTAAGACAGACTTTAATTTGAGTTTACCAAATTTGAATCCCAAATTGTCCCGAATTGTTTTTCCCAAATTAAAATCAAATAGAAGACTCCAAAAGTATGAACTTGATAAAAAAAATCTTCAATAATACTAAGCAGTAAGCACTAAAAGTTCGGCCAGGCTAATTAGTTCAAAACAACGAATTCGAAACCAAACCGATATTCCAGTAATTGGTTCCCACTAATTTCAACAGATGGAGCTACTGTCGAATGAGAATTGGCACATTCGAGAATTATCGCCTCGTATATAATGGGGTTGTTTCACGAAGGATCTGGCAATAGCTCTGCGGTTTTGTTTTCATGTCTCTCGAATTACGTACTGTTGTTTTAGTATTCGGGAGTGAGTTTTCGAAGAGAATATTTTAGTTGTTAATTTTTTTAAATTCCAACTTCTTTCAATGCAAGTTTTCCTTGATAAATGATTAAAACAACCAACAGCACAGCAAGAAGTTGTAAGTTTAAAAAATAACCTATTCTTAGAAAACTCAATTTCGAATATCAACAAAAGTAATTCGAGAGACATGAAAACAAAACCACAGAGCTATTGCCAGATCCTCCGTGAAACCCCATTATATTAATTTAATATTAAAATTTTTTGAATTGCTAAATAATTTTGGACATTTGAAGTGTTCATAGCGATTTCTTTTAATTTTATTTTTTCTTGTTGTTCGTTTAGTAGTCTTTGTTCTCATATAGGGTTGTTTCACGTCGAGAATAGCAACAGCCCCAGATATATTGTTTTCATTTTTTTTGTCTGGAATTACTTTATTTGATATTTGAAAATGAGTTTTCTAAGAATATTTTACTTATTAATTAAATTTTTAAAATGCCAACTCCTTGATGTGCTGTTGGTTGTTCTAATCATTTGTTAAAGAAAGCTCGTATAGAAAGAAAAGTTTTTATATGACGGTCATTTGGAGAGTGAAACCGAAACAACCAATGAAATCGCAGGATGTTGAAAAGTGAAAACAAGAAATTACATCATCTGAAACATTCTTATTATTCTTTTTATGCTGGATAATTTATTGTACTGTAAAATGTAGAGTAGTTTTATCTAAATACTAAAAAATATTAAATGTAAAATACCCTTAAATACTAAATATTCGATGTTTTTACCTCGCATTGAGAGTGAAACCGAAGCAACTAATGAAATCGCGAGCAAGAATGAAAGAGGATACGGCATCTGAAATAACCCCATTATGCAGTGTGTGTTGGACCGATGGACCCGTAGGGGGGGAGGGGGGGATGTAGGATAGGTACATATATATTCCGGCTTGTGTGCTTGATCAGATACCCGCTTATAAGCCTTCGTCAAGTAAGACAGACACAGAAAGAATTTTTACTGGCACAGAGAAAGAAAGTACACCCAGGGCACAGGCGAAAAACGAGCCCGCATCCGTTATAGCCCGCCGACTGCTAGCGTAATGATCTGCGATCCAAACCACTATGCCATGCGGCTCTCTCGATGGACCCGTTCCTTTGAAAACAGTGGATCGTCATTCCTTTTCATTTGAGGGTCCGTTTGTTTTTACCCGTTCAATCCGGACCGACCCATAACTAGTTTGTACGATTACGAAGAAGGTGGGGACTGATTGATCGCAGAATAAATGTATAAACATTTAAAATATCAAAGGAAGTATTATGTATAAATTAAAGGTAACTCTATTTAGATTTTTTTTTCTAAGTTTTAAAATGTAAAAGTCCAAAACCCGGAAAGTGTACTTGACTGCTTAATAACAAACTTTGTTTAGTATATGGAGTAAACGTACTGTTTGCATATTCGATTTATTTTAAGTAATTTGAAATAAATGCTTGCCATTGACGTGGGTAAAAAAAAGAAACAAAAGTTTCGTTTTAAGGACATTTTAAATATTTTCTTATGCATAACACCCAATCTACGTCTTGACAATTTAAGACTACGTTTTTCGTATCTTAGATTTCCCCATGGTTAAGTTCCAACGGGGCCAATTAAAAGCCTTGGAATGATTTAATTGCTCAATACTTAGAAAATATTTTGTATTTTCGAGCTTAATTTAACCTTTCTTAATATATATATATATATATATTATATTTTAGATATTTTATATTTGGTATATTTTAGATTAGTTATACTTATGTAAATATTTGAGTTAGTTGTCTAAAGCTAGTCATACACTGATAGACAGGATATGTGAACTGGGGATCGACCGATAGCGCTTTTTGGCAGATGCGGATTGTTCAAAAATTTAATTGGCCAATGGGACGATTATTTAATTTAATCGGCCGATGGCTGGATGGAAAAAATCAAATTCAAAATGTGATTATCTCATGTGAAACGAAAAAAAAAATATAATTTTCCCTTTAATGTATATACTTTTTAATTTAGGATTTGTGTGTTTGCTCATTTAGAGATAAGACAGATAAGCAGACGCTAGTGGCATTATCATCTTTCAAAGTTTTAAAAAGCCTAAAATTTTATTATCCAATCTGTCCTGAACTAGTAAATTCGATCCTACTGAGCTGTTACATCGAGATCTGCTTCAAAGTTTGATTGACTGATCAGTCCTAAACTATAAAAATATGGGAATCTACTATGCTATTTCGCCACAAATAAGCGATAAAAATTACGAGGCATAAGGGTTTAGTTGAATGACCTGTCCTGGACTGTAAAAATAACTACTGCATTTTTGTCGCATGATAAGCATAAATTACGAGGCATTGACGTTTGATTCAATTATCCTTCTTGAACTAAAACTATATTATAAAAATAACGAGACATTACTGCGGTTATGCTAAGAATCTAAAAATATTTAACTGCATCATCGTAACATGCATCTGACAAAAACTCAGTTACAATTTAATTTGACCGCAAATAGAAATATAAATATGTTTGGATTAAATTTTTTTCCCTTATCAAAAACATTAGCTTCCATCAGCATACTGATGTTTTTCAAGGCTGACAGGCCTATTTTTATCGGCCTTATAACATCGGCGTCCAATGCCAAGGCAGTTGGCTAATTTTTTTAAACAATCGGCGCCTCTGCATTGGCCAAGCTCTGCATCTCAAACATCGGTCTATCCCTAATGTAAACATTAAAAAAACATCTGCACTCTTTCTCCAAGAAATTACCGAAAGCATTTTTACCCAGCAGTGACTGGTTTTGTAAGCCCATGTGACATGCCACACCAATCTCTGACAAATAGAAATGCTTTCGATAATGCTTCAGGGGAAGAGTGGTGATGATTCACATGTTCAGTCTGTGGTGGTCTGGTCCCTCCGTGTATGCCTAGCTTAAGCAGCTTCAAATGCTGTTAGCAGTGGTGTAGCCAGGATCATTTCAAAGGGGGGGGGGGGGTTACAAAGGTATACTGCCTGTATAAATAGATGTTTTATTTAGCCACCACTAATAACATTACAAAGTGATAATTACAAACAAATGGAGAGAATAATTAATAATATAAAAGATAACAAGTCATCACTTACATTGAAGACTTTTGTAATTCAATGTACATAATTGAAGAGCCGAGTGGAAGAACGTGCCAAGTGCCATTTTTGAAAAAATTGAGATTTTTATGTCAATGATCATGTTATTACCTGCTTTAAACATAACAGCTTTCAATTTTTTTAGAAAACATTCGATTTCGTATATTTTTCGCATACGAAGTTGGTAGGTACACTTGTTTTTGTCACTTTTTCAATGGAAGAATGTGCTAAGGATCCTTGGCATGTTCTTCCACCGAAATCGCCCAATTCCAGAACGATCGTTTAGTGGAAGAACGTGCTAAGTGACACGTTTGTGGAAAATTTTCAGACTTTCGCTTGCATTAATAGCAAAACAAATGGTTCTTTTGTAGTTTTAATCAAAAAGAATTCAACAAAATGTAATTAATATTTCCTAATTAATTTTAATTATTAAATATAATCAATGAAATTAAATTTATATTGCGTAAAACGGGGTTTTGAGTGCATTTAGCAAAATAGGAAAAAAATGCATTTTGATTTTAAATTTAAACTGAGTTAAAGGTTTTAACATTTTATAAAATGTCGTCTGATTTTTATTGTAATAAACAAGATAATTTAGATAGATAATTTAGCAGCGAACAGATGGTATAATTAAAATAAAGTTGCACCTGCTCTATGGAGACGACAGTTCGCGTTAAAACAACATTGCACCGAACATTCAAAGCATCTGGTTTGTTTAAAAAAATGAATTATGGGTACAAAAATCGTTTTAAAGCCATTTTACGTTTGATCTCTAAAGCTATCGAACGCATTTTGTGCAATGTCCTAAACTCCTAAAATTGTTAAAATGGAATTAAGAAGCAAGCGGAAAGCAGAATTTTTGCTTGAAAGTGTGAATAAAGCTTATACGGTAAGTACAAATTTAATCAAGATATTGCTTTGTTATGTAAAACTAAAATATTTTTATAATAATTGATGTAAAAATAAAGTGACAAAGTATAAAACGTTATAAGTTCTTAATATTTATTAAAATATCGATGACTTTAAAAAAGTACTATGCATCACGATTGTAAAAATAAATTGTTTAAAAACGATCATGTTCGACCGTTGTAGAAATGCTGTAAATTAAAGTATCTTTCTTAAAATTGATTAAACCCTTTATTGAAAAGGAGAAAGAAAAACGTAAATAACCTTAGGATCTATATCTTGCCATACAACTTATTTTGACTTTTTTTTAATATCAAAGTTTGTTTTTAAATTCGATTATTCTTATCTAAAAACTATTTAAAAATTTATTCTGCGAAAACTTACATCTTGCATTATAATCTATTTTTATAAGTCTTTTAAATTTAATATTTATTAAATTCAAATGCATTTGTGTATTTACTATCTTTTTGTATACTTTTTATTAAGTTGATTTGTCTTATTATTCTTCAAAGTATTTAGTTTATAATTTCAGTGATAATGGTATTTTTTAAAAAATATTTTCAATTAAAAACTTACTCATCTAACATTAAGCAAGAAGTTCTAAAATAACTTATATAACCTACTTTCTTTTAACTTAAATACTCAAAGAAATCCTAATAGTAGGGACAGACGGACGAACGAAAAGTATAAGATAGGTGACTGATATCTTTAAAAAAAACTAGGGATGTGTAACACTATATATCAATACGCTCATTTAAAAGTTATATATATATACCTTATAAAGTATTTTCAATAACTTTCAAACCTAAAAAGTTCTATGGCAGCTACTCCTTGCACATGCACAATATTGTAGAAAACTTTATTTTGACGTCCGACTAGTACAGGGAACACGTGTATCAAATTAGAAGTCTGTATCTGTTTTCGTTGTTTAGGAATACCTTTAAAACCAAAAAAACTTTATAGCAGCTCTACTTGCGCATGCGCAATTTTCTCGAAAACCTTATTATGGCGTCCAACAGGAACTAGGAACCCGTATACTAAATTTGAAGTCCGTAGCTCTTTTATTTTAAACTGTAAAGTAGTTTCAGACATACAGACGGATCAATGTAAAACCCCCCCCAATTTTTTAGAATGAGCACCCTCCAAAACATGTAGAAAGCACAAAATCTTCATTTTGGATTATTGACCCCTATCGTAATAATTTTATTACCTTATATTTTATATTAGGTAATTGAAAGTAATAACTTTAAAAATTGGACGCCTGGACGGGTACAAAGGAAGTTGGGGGAGGGGGGGGGGGGGGGGGTTAGTAGGACGTACGGACAGAAACAAAAAAGCAGACGTACAGGCAGGTGGCCAGACACTATACATTGTAGTCATCTAATTTTTTACTTTCGAACCAAAAATTTTTTTCAAAATCAGGAACTTTGGATCGGAAATTGAAAGGGATATGGACGGACGGACAAAATGATGGACGGACAGGCAAACGATTAATAAGTATAAAAGATATGTGAAGTCCTATCTTCCAAACAGAAAAAGAATTTTGAAAATCGGAAGGTTAGTACAGAAATTATGAAACGTTTATGGATCAAATTTACCTAAAAAATGTCACTTAGCACGTTCTTCCACTAAGCGACTGGCCAAAATCTGAAGCACTTCGGAGGAAGAACGTGCCAAGTGCATGGGGTGTCAAGCGCGTTTTGTAAATGACGCGTTATGATGTAAATTACGGCTAAGCCAAAAGCCACCAAGCATTTTGAAGAACCAAACTAAAATATCATGCAAAAAAAACTGATTTTGTGAATGACAGAAAAGTTGCAAACTAAAAACTTTGAAGCTCATTATCTCGTTTTCACCTTTTTGTCACTTAGCACGTTCTTCCACTAAGCTCTTCAATTCTGTTTTGCAAAATTAAGTAATTTTGGTTATTTAAAGGTTATCAAAAGGTTATTTTGGTTATCAAAGCTGTCTAAAAAAACGACATTATTAAGTGGAGATTGTGGTTGCTGATGAGCGTTTTGACAGCTATGGTGTTGGCGGGTTAACCCTCCCCCCCCTTGCTACACCATTGGCTGTTAGCATTTAGATTTCTGAATATAGCTCATCATATTGTTACAAATTAAAAAAAAATCTCAAATTAATGTTAAATACATCCCATTCTCTAATTTAACTATATGACAATAATTAAAAACGGACTTGCTTATATATTTAAAAAAAAGATTTGGTTAAGGAAGATATGTGAAAAATCCCAAAACTGTAACAAAAATTACTTCTTGTGGACTTATTTTATAAGACTGCTGATTTAGAGAGAGCGTTATACTTTTTGAAACACACAAAATAATTCATCCGAAAAACACTAAAATTTTTTAATACATTTCAATTCAAAATGATTTGCAGAGTCGCCGATTGTCGCGCTCTACAATGTCACAGTTTTTAATAAAATTTTATGAACATGTAGTTATGGTCCTAAAAAAATTATTGTTATTGTAGTTTCTCTTTGGAAATGGAAGTTTTTTTTTTAAAAAAATGTCCCTTTAGTTATGTATCAAAATAGGATGTTTTTTTCCTGACTGAGGTAGTTGCTGAAATTAATTTCTTGATTGTAGGATTGCCTAGTTTACTTTTTCTTTAGAGATTTTGGATATTCTGTTATTAGGATTGCCAGGTTTGCTATTTGCCAATTTTAAGATTCTTGGAGTTTTATGATATTATTAGGATTGCTGGAGGGTTTAAAAATAAAGGGTAGCTGTGTGGAGAGAGTTTCCCTGATTATAATAATTCCGGAGTATTACTAATATAGGATATCTGGAGTTTCCGATTATAGCCTAGTAATATTTATTGAAAAAAATTTAAGTCCTTTATTTGGGCTCCAACCCCAATCGGTTTGTGCTGGAATTATATCAGTATTAGGATCGTCGAAGTTTAACCAATACTAGGATTGCCAGAGTTTTCTTAATATACTCGACAGGGTACCTGATTGTAACCTAGTGGAATTTATTGGAAATTGAGGAAATTTCAGGCTTTCATTAAAGGGCTGAAACCCCAAAGTTACAAAAAACCCTGATTTCTTCTATGAATTTTTTAACATGAATATGTAATTTAAAAGCAATTAACTGCTAATTAAAGGCAAGTTTCAGAACTTTTATTGTAATTAATTTGTAAATTTTAGTTCTCATTTGCGTTACTTAACGTGTAACTTATCATATCCCCCTTTTTTTTTTAAAAATAACCGCATCGCTTTTATTGAAAGAACATTAATGTTTCTTTTAAGACATGCTATATTTGCTTTTGCTGATAATTCACATGATTGTTTTTTTTTCAGGTACCAGAGAAATATAATTAGTTTGGACCACCTTGTCTATCCGTATTAAAATAAGTTCTGGAGAGGATCTAAATATTTATAAAGTTTTAACACTCAGAACCATCTTTTGATGTCCTGCATAGTATGGTATGTAGAGCAAAACACTATTCTGCAATAAAAACATTCTTTGTACATTTATGAAAACAAAGTAGTATGCTAAGAAAAAATTAACCCATAGTGGTGCTTTTTAATGTTTCAAATAATGTAAATATTTATACTTTAATGTGTTAAAAAGTGTTATTTTAAAGAAGTCAAACTTTAAACATTTCTAAGTGCATAATTTAGCATAACTTATGCTGTTCTGACTAAATATGTACTGCAGTTACGGTTGTATCCACCAACCACAATTAAGCTCGGCTTATTCTCGGAACCTCGGTTATAATTTGGGATTAGCAGCAAAACGGAATCCAAACCCTTAATCACTAGTTAAACCAGAACAAGTGCTCAAGAATAAACCACCTTCTAGGATGGTTTAAGCTCGGATTATATTCCATCAACCAATAGCGTTTGAGCAGTTTTGTAACCTGAAAAGACGGCCGATTACTTAGAGTCCTTTGATCAGCCAGTCTCTTGCGACTTGAAGCTTTCAAGTTTTTATATTTTAACGTGAGTTGATTCATGGTTCATTGGTGACAGAGCTCTGAGAATTATAAAGATCCGTCACCGACATGCACTCTTCCTGTTTTTCGTCCAATTTTAGGACATTGGTTTCTTTGCAGTTAATTACGTTAGAATATGTTGATACACAATTAAAAAAAATTTCTTCCTCTAAAGTAGTAAAGTTTTTGAACGCTTATCCATTGAACATTTGCAACTAAAAACACGATTTTCAAATTGAAATACAACCAGCACAGAGATACAATCACGCAAAAAATTCCTTCAAAGCGCATTATAAAAAGTCGAAAAATAAACAGATTTATTTCACTTCGTTTGTTACAATCCGTGGCTCGAATAACGCACGAAGTTGCAGTTGGCCAATCAGGGAAGACTTCCGGAAGATAGTCCTTAATCCTGGGTTGCTGGATAGGGACGACGGTTTAAACCACGATCAAACAGTTATGGTCATATCCACCAGCCACGGGATCAACCTCGTATAGCTTAATCTAGGCTTAGTGCTAGAACTGCTTGTTCGTGATTTAAACCGTCGTCCCCATCGACCTACCCAGGATTAAGTTATCCGCAGACTATCTTCCGGAAGTCTTTTCTGATTGGCCAACTGCAATTTTTTTCTTTATTCGAGCCACTTTGATACAGATTGTAAGAAACAAAGTGAAATAAATCTGTTTCTTTTTCGACTTTTTAATGCGCTTTGAAGATTTTTTTTTTGCGTGGATGTATCTCTGTGCTGGTTGTGTTTCAATTTGAAAATCGTTTTTTTAGTTGTTTCGTGTGAAGGGGACCTGCTTTTGCTTTCTGTTCGTCATTAAATAAGATTTAGCAACACTTTTTTTAAATACGTTTGACTTAGTCAATTTTGGTAATAAAAAAAAGGCCTAATATTACTGTTTTCAAGATCCAAACTGGTTGACACTGCTTTCATAAAAATGGATTGTTTAGAAAACAGTCGCACAAAAAATCCTATAGATGGGGCTAGAAAAATTTTGAAATTCATTGCATTTTCAACGTTTTGACGCCTCGTTATTATTGTTTATAAAAAGTTTAAGTTTACCAAAATGTTATTTATAGTATAATTAAATGGGATGTAAGTAGAAGCTAAAGGTATAACTAAGACAAATTATGGTAACACCGGATAATTTCGGCTCAAACAGAACTACGGCGTGCTGCACCGTCTCTTTTCGAAAGCGATACTGATAAAAAAAAATCTTTATCATCTAACACAGGGGTTCCCAACCTTTTTGCACCTGCATACCACTTGACTTTTTGAGAAATTTTGACGTACCACCAGACCTAAATATTTTATTAAACGTATAATATTTACTCTTCTAAAAGTGTTCAAAGGTTTTTGAATTAAATTCCTGAGAAAACTTCATATTTAATGGTTATATATTTGTTTATTTATAACATGTTTATAATAAAGGACAAATAAAACAATTAAATTGGTATTAATTTACAGTTTTATTTATTATTTATAGGTTTAAAAACATACAAATAAAAAAATAGCACAAACTCAGCAAAAAATTAATTATCATACAAAATATACTTTTATAGTCTTTAGTGTGAAACTTGTTGTAAGAGTTCAGAATTACACTCTCACACAAAAAAAAACTCGTAACAAATAGCATCAAAAATAGCAGAGCTTGCCGGGATATCAAAGGGTAGTAGGTTTTACATCTGACCCAGAAGTTAAAAATTTCTCTTTAAAATAATGTTAATGTTTAAAATAATGAGTAATATGTCTGCGTGCTCACTGCTCATGCGTATTACAGAAGCTATTTATAGCATCATGTTACTCACGCGTACCACCTGAAATTCTCTCGCGTACCACCAGTGGTACGCGTACCACCGGTTGGGAACCCCTGATCTAACACATCCAAATCCTCGTTCCTTTCCACCTCAATTCTATTGCACCTTCTAATGTATTTTAAATTTTTTATATTGTTTAAATCCTCCTTATCATAGAACTCATAGTAATCGGCCATCTTTTCGGTGTACAAAACTGCTCCAACGCTATTGGTTGATGGAAGATAATCCAAGCTTAAACCATCCTAGAAGGTGGTTTATTCTAGAGCACTTGATCCTGGTCTAAATTCGCGATTCAGGGCTCGTGGATACCGTTTTGCTGCTAATCCCGAATTAAAACTGGTTCCGAGAATAAGCTGAGCTTTATCGTGGTTATAAATATATATGCTGACAATAATCTCTTATCAATATCAGCTCCATTTTAATATATCTGTTAATGTAAAGAATAGAATAAAATTATTTATGGTTAATATGTTTTTGTACATTTAATGCTTGCAGCAATTTGGTTGTTGGGTATTCAAAGTATATATAAAAATTGCAAGTTTTCCAAGACAAGATGTTAATTTAAAGTTTTTCAAATATTACTATTAAAAAATTAGAGAAAAACATGAATAGGTGTAGAACTAAAGTAGTTGTTCAAACCGGTAATACTTTATACAAATCTTGCACTAATAAATGAAGAATTTTTAATAGGCATATTCTGTGAACACTTCTTTTTCAATTCACCTAATGGGCAGTCAAGCATTTCAGTTGTTGCTAACTACTTGCTTACAATAGCTTTAATTTTAAAATGCCAAATAAATTACAATTTATTTGTTATACTAAGCTGTAAATATTTGGGGCTGTTTCAATGTAGATGATCAAATAGAAAATTTCACAAAATACCAGTAAGTCTAAATGAGTATTTATGTTCTATGCTCAACAAATATTGACTCTTCCTCTTTTCTGGAAAACCATCCCCGTACTTCTCTCATCCTTTTTCGCAATTGAATACCCAGCTGTCCATTATTCTAACTGTCCACCACTCTTTATCTTTTTACTTACAATCATAATCTTTTTTTATTTTTTAGGATATGAAATTCAACAATGAAAATAATTTTAATTGTGGGAAGTTTTTCAAAAAGGAAATTATAGTTTTCACTATTTCAGGTAAATATAATCTACAGATACATGGGTCATTGCCAAAACAAAGGGTAGAAACCATGTCCTCATCCTTCAGTGTCTTTAAATTATTTTTCCATTTTTTGTTTCTAATTTATTCATTTCAATGTTTTGAAGCAAAGAATAATATAAAAGTTCAAAAATTTATTTAATTTTTTTAAAATTTCATACCAAAACTCTGAAATGTCCATTCCATGGATTGTCTGCAAGAAGATTTCATAAAATGTGGTACCAGATTCATTAAGTTTTTTAAACAATGTCTGTGATATCTTCATTTGGCTATATCACTTGTCCCCACCGTAGATTGAATTATATATGTAACTATACTTTTTATAAAACTTATTATTATGACTGCAATCTTTATTTATGTGGTCTATTTTCATACTGAACTCGGTGTTTTTCTATCATCTAAGTCTTTTGCTCTAAAAAACCAAAATTATTTTGTCCACTCCGTGGTCATGCTCTGGAAAAGGAGTAGACACGATTGTCTCTGAAGTGGATACACTTTTTGAATTAAACAATAATTTAAATTAGGATGTTTTATTTTTAAATAATAAACCATGCTTTTATTTGTTTCAAATCACTAAAAATTGCAATATAACTGTAAAACTGTAATTATGCATGATCTTGAATGTCCATTCCTGGACACTATTGTCTATTCAGTGGACACACTCATTATAAAAATGTGTATTTACTTGTTTAAAATAGACTAACAAAATTGCTTATGAAGCATTAGTAGATTGAAAGGTGGATTCTAAGATAGTGGCAGGATATCCCTCCACATCCCGCAACCTTGCATCTCCACTTTTTCGTATAAGACTACGAGGGTATTTTTAGGAGTTGAGTTCTACTGATAAAGTTTATTTTGTGAGTGGCAACGAGCATGGAGGAATTTAGTTTATAAGGAATGGCATCACTTGTATGCTGTAGTTAGAGAACAGTTATTAGGAAATGCTGAATGAGTAATTTTTTTTAAACCCCATTAATAAGGAGAGTATTTTAAGGAGTTGTGTACTACTGATAAAGTTTTTTTTGTGAGTGGTAACGGGTATGGAGGAATTAATTTTTTTGAAAGGTTTAAGAGTTCTTGCTATTATAAAAATGTGTTGCGTTCATTTCTTCATACATGCACATTATTTTTATTAATTTGTTTTATCTATATAAAAAAAGACGACTTTTAGTGGATAACGTTATTTTTCCATGTTTTTTATTTTTCATATTAGGAAGATTTGGAAACGATTTTCAAGTTGGTTAGTTCATTTATAAGTGTTTTTTTTTTAAATTTGCTAACATACTTTTCAGTTTGAATTTCTTAGGAATTGTAAAAGCTCTCGACCTTTTTCTTCAAAGATGTAATGTGTTTAATTACTTTACTTGTTTATTTAGTTAATATTTTGTAATTATAAAACCACATTTTTTTAATAATCTTGTTTAACGTTTGTTACTTTTCAATATTTTTATTTTACTATCGAAAGTAAATATTTTTCTTAATCAGAATAACACACATAAAAAATTTCAAAATATGACTTGGTTTCGGAATTACATGTTTACCTTTTTTTATGTTATTCAGTTAGATATACTTTTGCGTAGCAGTTTAGTTTACATATTTAAAGGATATTTAATGACATGATTTTTATGAAAATTGGAATATACATAATTTTTAAAACTAACACTAAAAGATACTTTTAAAACTAAGTGTAAAAATAATAGGTTTAATGCAAGTAAATATATTACACATGTAATAATTTAATTTCATTTTAATAAATATATCTAAAGTGAAGAACTCACTTACAACTATAAAACTACACTTGGTAAAATAAAATTGAAAATTTCACACACTTTTAAAACTAGCACTAAGAAAATATTTATTTTAAAGACACTTTCCTAAATAATAATAAGTTAAACGCTATTATGCAACTTAATAATACCACTAAAACTTCCAGGTAACCCTGAATCTTTTTGTACAGCTTTTCCAAGTCCTCCATAAACTATGACTGCATCCTAAGAATTTAAAAAGATTTATGATACTTACCTTTTTAAAATAAACCATTCATAAACCAATAACTACAAATTGTTATGAGACGTCAATATTTATTTATAACTACTAAACATATACAAAATAAGAATATAAACACTTTCAACAGAATCTAAGCACAAGAAAAAAAATTAACAAAATTCTAACGTTTCACACAGCATTTCTTCATTAGGTGCATACATATTTTTCACTTGGTTTAAAAAAAGAGGGGAACATTGATATTTGAAAATGAAAAATATTTGCTGAGAACTAAATTAAAGAAATACATCTATGCATATTTATTTCAACAAATTTAAAGTAGAAATTTTATACACATCTAGATCCTTAAGAATTTCTAAATAATATTCTGTATTAAAGAACTAAAGCTTGAAAAATGTTATTCAAGACAAATTACACAATACATTTTAAATAGCTAACAATATATGTGAAAAGTATAGATATTTTAATACACACTTAAAAAAATAAGTCCAAAAATGTGAGTGTTAGAACATAGTTTACATGCAGTTTAAAAAGTCTATAATATTTTAGAATAAATCAGTTAGGAGAACTCATTAAAATGTTTGTTTTAAGACAATCACTAATTTTTACACTCTCTTGACAGTAAATAAAAAAGCGAGAAAAGTAATTACCTCCAATTTAGGTCAAAGACACTTGGTTGAAAATGGCATCTAATTCATCGTCACTGATTCCAAAATTAAAAAAAAAAACTCTAAAAATAAGACATTTGGTTTAGTACATGATAACTCTTTGATTAAGTTTGTTCAGTTTTTGTAAAAAGAATATTTAAAAACATTTTAGTTCTAAAGACATACGAAATGATTATAAATGAATATTAGTTATGATTTGTTACTTAAAATTTAATAAAATTTATTAAAAATGCAACTTAAAACACTATATAATTAATAGAACTTACTTTTTAATCACAGAACAAAAAATCTTTCAAATTTAAACGAAAATTTACAAGCAAAATATATTTAATTATTTAACGTTAATAGAATTTAAAATACATTTTCATTATTAAAAAAATATTAGCACTTGCCTTAAAACAGAATATGCTAGATTCCTAAAAAGCCCTGACGACGTTGTAAAATTTTAAGACGTTACTCCTTAGAAAACTAGGTGTGTAGTATGATTTAGATCGTGTTCGACTTCATATACGAACAGAGATAATCAGTTCTCACGACAGGTTTAAACAGTTCTGGTGATTTACACATTACCTGTCCATAGTGTCATTTTCTGACTGGAGCAGATCTGTAATCTAGATACGTATCGCAATTCTTATGATTAAGATAAGAACTCCTCTCTAGGCTTTTAATTAAGGAACCTTAAACTAATTATACTATGTATTTTTTTAAAAATTATGTAGACCTGGAACCTGGTCTTATATTTTTAAAATGCTACCTTGTATGCCATGAAAAACTGATAAATCAAATGATACATGGGCTCAACTATGATACTGAAATAAACCTCAGTTTAAATCCATTTATTAAATAAATTTTAAGTTTTTTTTTTAAAGTAAAAAATCGAGTTCTTCGATTATAATTTGATTCATATTCAGTGACTTTATCATAGATACAAGTTTTGTGTGATATTAACTAATACTCAAAACTCAAAATATACTAAACAATGGGTATTCAAGAGGGATCCAGGTTTAATGGAAAATGATGTAAAATTAAAATAATCTACAACTATGGTTTTCTTTGCATAACTTTTCTTAGAAAGTTTTAAGTTAGTCCAAGGAATATGTATGCATTTTGCACATATTTTATTGATTTAGGATAAAAATTGTGTTTTTTAGCATACTTTTTTATATTCGTAACATTCTATTTAATAAATATTTCTCGAGCTGTTGTTTTTCACAGACTCACTAAAAAACTTGAAAACTTAGCTAAATTCTTAGCTTGAATAAATTTTCTACATAGATAAGTTCAAGTATGTCTACGGGTTAGTTAGATATAGAATTGTGTTAAAAATTGATTCAAGTTTAACAAATTTTAAAACTAACAGTAAACTTTATATAAATTACTACAGAAAAAGATTAGTAGGGAAATAAGAATTGTTCATTTTTATAACAGCTATGCCTACTTTTAAAATTAATATTCATTACATGTCATATAAATAAACGTCTACTAACTGCATGATTTTAAAATATCAACAACAGTATTATAAAATTAGATTAACAATCTTGCATTGAATTATTATATTTCTTTAAATTGCTTACATGTGTATTTTTCTTGGTATGAGGTTCCACATTTATTGAAGAACCTGAAGGTTGTATATCCCATACCGGATGATCTATTAACCATTAATATATCAATTCCTCACCATTGAATTTTTCTTCTGATTCTTCGTTAGAGATTTCAAATTCAGAAAACTAGAAAAATGAACAAAATTTAACAAAATTTACACATCAAACTTATTTTATTTTAAACAATCAAAACTTAATACTATCTATATACAGACATTTTTATTTGATTAAGCACATTAAGAAACCTCTAAAATTCAAGTATTTCTGGTTTTTTAAGATGTATTTATTTTAAAATTCATTTTTAAAGTTAGTGATATGTCACATCCGTTAAACCACCTCTTGACATAAACAAGCTGTTTAAATTCCTTGATAGGAACTCTTTAAAAATATTTTGTTCTTTTAATAAGGTTTCGCAGAAATTGTAAGTTTTACTATTTTAGAAAGTGTATTAAAAGATTAAGTATATATAACAAAAAATCACCAAAAACATATCAGTTGACGTCAGTGCTGTTTTCAGTGACGTAAATTTTCAGCAAATTTCAAATGAATTTTCTGCTGAAATTAAACTTATTTATTAATATTTAAGCCTGTATTCGGAATCTGCAGCTTCTTATCAACTAGGAAAACATATGTATTCTGAATTTCGTGTTTCATGCAACTTGTCCATAAATAAACTTGTAAATAAATAAACAGGAGAGCCAGCATCCAGTTTAAGAAATAACAAACTTCACACTAACATTCAAAATTTTAGCGTTGTAAGTCAGGGTTTGCGACCCGCCCACAAACCCAAAAATACCCGGGTGGGTTTTTTTTAAATTACCCACCTAAAAAAACATAATAAAACCCAGGCTCAAGTGTTTTTTTATTTTGGTTTTAAAAAAATATTAATCATTTACAACTTTTTTGTGGATTTTTTTAAGAAAAAAAATTATTTTATTATTTTGAAAGGTAAACACAGCATAAAAAATGTCTTGGTTTACATATTTCTCTTAATACAATAGACTTTTAAAGACTAAATTAAGAACAGGATTGCAATTGTTTCAAGGTGTAAAAAAGAAACGATGGGTTTGATTTGGCTTTTTATGGTTTTATCTAAAATATATCAGCCTACATTAATTAAAAACAGAACTATTTTAAAAATCAAACAAATAACTTTCAAATTCAAAATAATTAAAATGTTTGGTTACATCTTTGACGCATTTGTGGTACAGCTGTGGACAAAAAAAAGTATCCACTATGATTATTTCGGCTGTTAGTCATCCTATAGAATCGGACCTTTTTGACTTTGCAAACAAATAACATTCTAAGTTAATTGCATGAAACAAAATTGTCATAAGGGGCTGTCTTCATATTAAAAATGTTATCAACTTTGAAATTTCCAATAGTAACACCCAAATTTGATAATTTAGCAATGTTAAGCACCTTCAAAAACCCCTAAATCTAAGTTTTTGTTACATTTGGATGAATATTTAACGAGTTATTCAATCGAATCACTTGATGTCCTTTGGGGGACCATCTCTAAAATTACAAGCGTAGTCTATAGGTTCGTCCGAGGGGAAAAGCGAAATATTGAAATATAAGGTAGAATATGTTGAGGAGAATGGTGATGAAGTCTAATCCCCCCCCCCCCCCCTTTTTGCAAGTTTATTTCAACTGTATAGTTAAAATTTTAAGTTTATTTATTAAAGTTTCAATTTCAAAATGATGTATGCCAAGTATTCCTATACTGTGCGCCATTGAATAACAAGACAAAAATATTTATTTTTATGGGAGCCACGATGTGTTTTAAGTTTAGGTATATGTTTTAGTTTTAAACTTGTTTATAAAGATACAATTTTTAAATTTTTTTTGTTTAATATTATAGAATATTAATCATTCGTTGGCATGCTGAAAGTTGGCATGTGTAGCTCTAGTGGGACGTTATTTAAACCAAAACCAAATGAAGTATCATTAATCAACCTTAAAGGCGCCTCTTGTGTGATTCATCAGAATTTTCAAGGTTGTTGGTTTAATGTTTTCTTCCTTTTGCAAGGCCGTATTTGTTTATTAAGTTCACATATAATCCTATACACAGTCCCCTAAAGGGTAATTAGAAAGTATTTTATGATTTACTCAGCAAATTATGGATAAAAAATTTTAAAAATTGGTATTTCGCTTAAACTTCATGTCCTAAATGCATTTCTGTAAAAATATTACGGGGTTTCTATTCATTAATTTTTAAAAAATTTAACAATAATTATTTAAAAATATAAAAATTGTTTTAAAGACCCCAATAGTATATGCATTTTGTTTGGGTTATTATAATTACTATTCAGTAAAAAATTCGTTTCATTATCTTAATTATTTATGTGCAACTCATTTAACATTACGGCTCCTAAACTTTGCACGTTTCTAACTCCACTAATAATGCTTAAAAACTAACAAAACTTGGTATTTCGTGTAAAATATGTCATAGATTTGAAATATGGACTCAAAAACGGGTGTTGCTATTGAAAAATTTGAAGTTGGTAACATTTTTAATATGAAGACGGCCCCTTATGCAAATTTGTGTCTTGCAATTAACTCAGAATGTTATTTGTTACAAAGTCAAAAAGGTCCGATTCTATAGGTTGATTAACGGCCGAAATAATCATAGTGGATATTTTTTTTGTCCACTACCATCTGAATTAGTAAAGAAGGCTAAAGTAGTAGGTAGTAAAGTAACTAGGTAAAGAGTTTTTGATTTTTTATGGCTAGTTACAAAAGTATTTTGTTTTCCCAAAAAGTGATGTTAGTACACAATTCAAATTGAACACCTGATCTCCTTCTCTCAGTTCATACATGGAGTTTGTTCACTTCTGTTAAATTTGCAATTAAAAAACCACTAAATAGGAACGAATGTACTTGGAAGTAAAAATGCAAAAAAAGCTTTTTAAATTGCATCGCTTCTTACATCAGGGCAAAACTCTAATCAATCAAGTAATTTTTCTTTTATTAATTAAAAAAATTATCATGCAAAGTAATTTCTCACTTTATTTAGTATTACTAAAAAAGAGCGTAAATCAAGGTTGAAAATTGATTTTTTTCATTAAAATTCATTTTAATTAATTTCTAAAAAATAAATAATTAATGATTTCGAATGAGTTTTCCTCTAGACTAAAATTGTTCTCTTCTTAAAATAAAACTATTTAAACCAAACAGTGACATTATAAGATTAAATTTTAAAAAACCCCAAGACATCACATGTTTTACGCTGGGAAACTTCATTGAAGTATTTAACGATTGGCAAAAGTGGTTGACACTCATATGCTCCAATCATAGATTATGTATACGGAGTCTAATAATGGTATTTGCTGAAGAAGATTAAGAATAGGCTTTATAACAGAAACACAGAAACCTAAAATTTGTAGTTTGAAAATAAAAGCTACTCTTTAGAAGAAATTTATCTCTTGAATTCACAATTTATGACTTCGTGTTATGCTATCATAAAGCCCTGCTAAAGTAAATTTTCATGTAAATATTATTCAACAGCAGCTGGTTGGGCTAAATATTCTATAGAACAAACGCACCAGAATTAAAATGTCATATTGTCATCTAGTTGAGTTTCCTGAACTTAGTTCCGTTTAATTTTATTATTAATTTGTATTGGAATTATGTGAATTTTATATCTTTTCTTTATCATGTTTAGGAACTAAGACGTAAAAAAGATTTTTTTTAGAGATTTTTGTTTAATGGTGTAAATCAGTTTCTACTTTAAATAATTAGGGGCAAGTATGGTAGCTTAACAGGGATATTTTTTAAAAATAAGAAATCTTTTAAGATATTTTTTGAGGAGCTTATGTTGAAATTTAAATTATTTATTACCATTTGAAAGATACTGAAATTACACAAATTAAAATACTAAAAATATTGAAATCACTAGTTGATAAGACACTTTAATAACATAAATTAGTCATGTGTTGTGAACTTTATAAAATGATCTGGAAATAAATAAAAAGTTTAAAAAAACTTAGATTGTAAGTTTTGCGTTACTTTTTTATTGAAAAATGATTGGAAAAGACTTTACATTCAAGGATTTCTTCTTTTGCGCATTTTTATAATGTAGGTTTTACGATTAAGTTTTAAACAGGTTTTCAAATCGGAGATTAAGTTTTGCTCAAAATACAGATGTATAAATGGTTTCTTAAAATTCACATACATCTCAGTAGTGTTAAATACTTCTTCAATGTCAACAAAAAAACCCTCCTACATTACAAGTTTGTTGTGGGCAATCGTAAATCCTGTTTGTTGTGGGTAAAGTTTGAGATATAGTTGTCATCTTAAAAATATTTTGGGCATTTCAAACTTTAAAAACTAATAATTAAATAACAGGATGATATTTTTCTTCAAAAGTTGTTTAATTTTGCTGTTGCAACGATTTTCATACTTGGTGATAAAGGGCTAACATTTAGAAATTGGTGTTTCAAAATCAATTCATTAGATCTCTGTAACTGAGTATCCCTCTTAAGTTTCTGAGTAAACTAAGTTTATTCCTTTCAAATTAAACTTGGTACTTAAAATTGAAAGCTATCTATGTGTGACAGATAAAAAAAAATGCAGTATAGCTGATTAACACTGGTATAAGGTTCCAATTTAATTCAAAATTCGTACTAGAGGCATATAAAAGAGCCAAAAACATACATAATTTTGTATTTTTCTCACTACATAGCATTTTTATTCTATAATATGATTGCCCATGATAATAAAATAGCCCTTGAGTTTATATAACATTAAAATCCAAGTGTAAAATGGTACTACTTATTTTTGTAAGTATCTCTCAAAATTTAAAAGGACAACAATACAGAAAATAATAAACTGTGTGTTTGTGTAATAAACTAATATTTTTGATTTATCATTAAGGAAAATTGTAACATTGTATTGGAAAAAGAACTTGATAGAATAAAATATACTCAGGATTTTTCCATGAAATTATAAATCCATCTGAGTATAAATCCATCCGAAACCATTGCATTCAAACTTGTCAGCCTACGGAAACAAATTGGGAATTTTGTATGTGATCTCATATTTTTGTATATTACTGGAATATATATTAAGTCATACTTATGGTTCAAGTTATTTAGTTATATTTCCATGGTGTACATTCTTAAACACTGTTTTTTTTATAAAATGCATAACTTTATTTCACACAAATTAAAGTGGGTTTTGCAAAGAAACTATTTTTCAATCTGTTTCAGAGTTGAACAATCGGGTTACATAAAATAATATACAACTACGCTTCAGTACTATCATTGAAAAGAGTTGAAAAATAAAGTAAAATCCACCAAAAATTTTAAAATACATAGGTTAAGAAGCCTAACATTAATAACTTTTTTCAAAATATTGTATATTATTACTTAGAAAGCAAACCTTAAAAAAAATCAATAACTTTAATTTTACCAAAAATAAATGACAAACATAAATATATTTAATAAAATTCAATAATAAGCACAGTCAAAATTTTTCACGAACAAACTTGCAATGTAGGAGTGTTTTTGTTGACTTGAAGAAGTATTTAACACTTCTGAAATATAGTGAATTTTAAGAAACCATTTATACATCTGTATTTTGAGCAAAACTTAATCTCCGATTTGGAAACCTGTTTAAAACTTAATCGTAAAACCTACATTATAAAAATGCTCAAAAGAAGAAATCCTTGAATGTAAAGTCTTTTCCAATCATTTTTCAATAAAAAAGTAACGCAAAACTTACAATCTAAGTTTTTTTAAACTTTTTATTTATTTCCAGATCATTTTATAAAGTTCACAACACATGACTAATTTATGTTATTAAAGTGTCTTATCAACTAGTGATTTCAATATTTTTAGTATTTTAATTTGTGTAATTTCAGTATCTTTCAAATGGTAATAAATAATTTAAATTTCAACATAAGCTCCTCAAAAAATATCTTAAAAGATTCTCTCAAAAATATCTAAAAAAAATCTTTTTTACGTCTTAGTTCCTAAACATGATAAAGAAAAGATAAAAATTCACATAATTCCAATACAAATTAATAATAAAATTAAACGGAACTAAGTTCAGGAAACTCAACTAGATGGCAATATGAAATTTTAATTCTGGTGCGTTTGTTCTATAGAATATTTAGCCCAACCAGCTGCTGTTGAATAATATTTACATTAAAATTTACTTTAGCAGGGCTTTATGATAGCGTAACACGAAGTCATAAATTGTGAATTCAAGAGATAAATTTCTTCTAAAGAGTACTTTTATTTTCAAACTACAAATTTTAGGTTTCTGTGTTCCAAGAAAACCAAGAAATAACATATAGGTTTTATCCCCAAAAACTCGACCTGGATCCACTTTCATACTTGCATTTAATTGGATTAAAGTTGTCAAAACCATCTGGGGGAACAATGTATTTTCTTCTTATGTATGGTTTTATTTATTCTTTGTTTCCTTAAAGAGATTTTTGCAGATTTATTTTACCTTTTCGATATATAGTCAGCTTATTTAAAGAAGTTGAAGCTTTCAAAATATCTCCCACTTCTTGTTGCATAAGTTTTATCTATTTTTTTTTCGTATTCTGCATGGTTTCTTAAAAACAAAAGTTTTCTACAGCAAGAAATTAGTTTCACAAATGAAAACATGGAACAGCAAAAAATTTAATTGCACAGTAGAATTTATAGTTAGTTTTGCCTATAAAATGATGAACTGTATGAATAAAATATAAAACTGGCATTAGGGAAAGAAACAATTATTTCGTTTGATTTTAAGGAATTTTTTTTAAAAACTGACCTATTTTACCCCATGGTCCCCATGACTTATTTTCTCCCACCTGATCCTATAATGTTATTAATGCTCTGTTTACAAAACAAGTGCTTAAAATAATCTACTCAATTTCTTAATTTATTTTTCAGGCTTTGAAAATTATGGACTTTTTCTATTACCTGCGTCTCAAGGTTAATAAATCTAGGACAAACAACACCTTTGGCAATTGAGAGCATTCAAGAATTTTTTCTTACTCTTTCACATGGGCATTCAAGTACAGCTTTTAGATTGAGTTATTGAAAATTTTTACCCTTTTGTTACCATATCAAAACAATTGTACTTTTGTCTTTCCTCTTTGTGTTGGTACTTATTTTTTGTGTATTTGTAAATTTGAAATATTTAAAAATGCTTAGAAAGTATTTTAACACCAGTTTCTCCTTATTCTTGTCTGCATCAATTTGTGTCCACTAATTACTTATTGGTATACATATAATACTAATAATGGCTGAAAAAACAGCTAAACCCGCAAATGTCTGGGGCAAGCCAGTGCCTATGAAGCTATTTGCAGCTTGGGAAGTTGATAGAACCCCACCTAACTGCATTCCTAGGCTTTGCACTTTAAATTTAACAAGACTTATTCTATTAAAACCTGTTGTTGGAGAAATGAATTCTGTAATCATAGCCGTTAAGATGCAAAGCTCAAAGAGAATACTTCGTTCAAATGAAATAATGGTTCTTAATAATGGACTTATCGACACAGAGTTAGATTTAACATTTTCATTACAATATCCGCATTTCCTAAAACGTAGTGGTAATAATTTGCAGATAATGCTCCAAAGGCGTAAACGCTACAAAAATCGTGCTATTTTAGGATTTAAAACTTTAGCTGGTGGAGTTATAAACATGGGTGAAGTTCTACAGAAACCAATGGATAAAGAACTTGAATTGCATTCTAACAATAAAGAAAAGAGTGAAGCCATAGCAAAAGTTTTAATGTATGCCATTTCTAGTCAACCAGTTGATCATGAAGAAACTGATAGACAAAAGATAAGAGGTATTGAAAGAGCTGTTGAAGTTGACAACTTTTCTGATGAAGAAGAAGAATACACATCCAATGAAGATGGATGTGATAGTGAACCAGTTGCAGAAGACTCGGGAGCTGTAGGAGATATAAGTCGTAGAATACATATGCGGAAATCTATAAATCAAAAGTTGTTTCAGACTACTGGAGAGAGACCTGATCCTGCTGAAAGAAATATCAAACAAAAAATTATTGCCTTACTTAAAAAGTTTAGAATACCTGAAGCTGAAGTATCCGATTCGGAACAATATCAAGAAGAGCTTGAACAGGAGCTTATTTCTCAAAATCCCCAAGAATTTGAAGATCTTATTGATGAACTGGAAAGCATGAGTGATAGTGGCCCAGATGTTGATGATATCAGTATTTCTTCCACCCCCAAACCAAGTTTAAGACCGTTTTTCTCTTCTGGTACGTTGACTGCCCTTGACAAAACAAGCATGCCTATTATAAGTGATGACAGCTCTAGAAAGACTGATGATAATCATGAATCTGGTACGGACCAAGAAAATACGGATACTAGTCAAACTGCAAGTCCTCCTAAGTCCTTACCAATGGATGATAAAAAACCTCTGGTACCTTCTGCTCCTGAAAAAGAGAAGAAAAGTAGACTGTTTGCTAGAGAAAAAAATATTTCAAAAGATAAACGCTCTAGCTCTAAAGAAAGTAAAGAGAAATTGTATGAAAAATCAACTTCAAAAGATTCAGAGTGTAGTCCTCAAAAAACGGTGTTGGAACAGCTGGCAAGAATATTTCCTTCTGATGACTCTATTCCTGATCATGTCATTGTTATTAATGCTATTGATGTAGTTGGAAATTGTTTGGCTGTTCAATTCTTAGAAAGAGATGAAAATGTTCTTACAATTTTATCTAACTCTGATCTGAGAGCTTCTTTCTCTTGTTTGATGAACAAAATACAAAAGTTTTGTAATTGTAATTCTCGAGCCCCACAAACAATTAAAATTGGAATACTTGGACATGACAGCTTTTTCAGCTCTGTTTTACGTTTATATGTTGAACATTTTTCTACTAAGCCCTCTGAATGGCAAACTTATGTAAAATTTTGTATTATTCCATTATCACCTAGCTCTGTTGCAAAATCGTTAAGTAATATTGATATAACTTATTCCGGTGCATTCCTGGATAGCTCGTGGAAAGATCTTATTGAGCATTGCAGTGAGGCTTCTTCAACTCCTGAGATACAAGTAACTGTTGATCGAATCTTGCATTTTGTAGATAATGCCACTTTTTTGTGGCAAATGTCAATAGCTGAAGCAATGTTGACTTATAAAGAGAAAAGCTCAGATGATGATTCCTGCCAAATTTTCATCCCCTTTGTCACAGATGTAAAAATTGGTATGATGGAAGGTATAACACAAACTATATCTGTAGATTCAGAAGAAATTACAGCTAATCTAGCTGTTCCAAGTAATTCCCCACCATGCAATGTGGCTGATAAAGGTCCTCGAGAAAGCACAACTCCTCCTAGCTCTCCCAGTATTTCTGGAGCATTTCTTGGAAATAATTCATGTGGATCAACCACTCCTATTTCTTCTTCCGGAGAAACAATGGACCTTCAGCTTGACTACTGGATCATACCCTCAAAAGGAGAGGCGGGGAAAAAAGGAGAAACTTCAAAGTTAAGTATGAAGACGACATTTCGTACACTCCATATTTCACGTATCAGTGGTTCTGCTGAGCCTAGTACATCGTCTCTCACAATGACCTATGTTACTAAAGAAAAGAAACAAAAGATAATGAGATTAGGAAAGAAAAAGGAAAAAGAAAAGGAACTTGATAATCGTTACCAACAAGTTGAGGGTATTCATAGACTTATCTGCTCATGTCGACCTTTACAAGCTCCCTTGAAAGTAACTATTGATGGGGTGGAATGGAGCGGAGTAAAATTTTTTCAGCTTACCTCCCAGTGGCAAACCCATATAAAATATTTTCCTGTGGCATTATATACCATGCCAGAGCACCCATGTTAAATCATTTCTGTTTTAGCTTTTAGTGCCAAGTGCATGAAATATTTAGTCACAGGAATTTATTCCCCAATTGATGTTTGCTTTTAAATTATTGCATGTTCTGTTTTGCCTATTGTGTAAGAATCCCCTTGTATGTTTTTATACCCCACCTTGACAGAAACTAAATGTTATGTGCTGTGCAATTAGTATTGATAGATAGTATATAGATTTTATTTTAAAAGTTTTGAATATTTTTGAGGAAAAGGAATCTGCTCCTCTAATAGTTGTAGTTTCTGCTGTTACAGAATTGCTGTTGTCTGTGATAGATTGCTGTTTTAAAAACTGTGTTGCAAATAAATACTTTGTGTGAATTGTAAATGTTAAAAATAATTAAAATTTTTTAATATCTTATTTATAATACCGTGAGGTGATTTTACTATTTTTGTAATTTTCATAAAAATATTTTGCCTATTGCACCCTCAGTATTTTCTGATATTATATCTAATTATGTAATTTTTGTATTGGACTAGACTAAATACAAAAACAAATTTCCTACAAAATAGTGGGCACACTTAGTTTAATTTGCGTGGGTGTAATAGTTTTAAATTTAAATTAATACCTTTTGGTAAAAAAATTAACTATTTAAAATACGGGGTTCATTTTTTTATATCCTATTAGTAATGGAAAATTTTACTGAGGAATTTTTCTGCAAATAGCATTTTCGCAAATTATATTTCTGATATATATTACAGAACCTGTCTAAAAAAATATTCAAGAAATCAAACATAAAAAATATTGCATATATATAATACAATTCCCACTCTAAAACTTTTTGATAGAATATTAGTGTTCAGTTCATCTGTCTAAGTGTTATGTTTTAGATTGTTTAGTGTACTGTAAAATCATTAGAATGTTTTAACTTAGCTTTCACAAAGCAAAATAGTGCATTCTAGACCAAGTAACTATAATTTAAATGCCACAAAAAAGCTTTTTTTGTTATAGAGTTTGTGACAAGTGTCATAAAAGCTTAGTATTCTATCAACTTGAGTTATGATTTTATAAATTTAATAGGTAAAACATAATTTGTTTATTATAAAAAAAATGTGTTATAGTTGAAATATGTCATGCTTTGGTTGAAAAATAATACTAGTTATTAAATTATAAGTTTGGACTTTCATCAAATACCAAATTGTTTTATATTCAAATATTTTCATGCATATTAAAGTTTTGAAAAGCTTTTATATATTAAAATAACATATCATAACAATAGTCATTTGTGCTTTTTATAGTTATAAGTTGATCAATTTATTATAATGAAACTTAAGAACCATGAGCAAAATTAAACATAAAAAAAATCTGCTTATTTAAACTATTTATATGATTTTGTGCAAAACTACAATTAGAATTGGTTCTTAGTACATATTTCTGTGACAATTGTTTCTGAACTGGGTGCAAGTTTATTCAAGCTGTTTCTAAGCCCTATACAGTGTAGATGTAAGAATATTTTGGGTGTCCAGTTATAATTTTTTCTTCAAATTTTCTCTACTAAGCTAAAATGTTATTATAGGACATTCATATGAAAATGAACCTGTTTTTAAAAAACTCTATAAACACTGTGTGATGCTAAAATAGTTTACTATGGTAAAGCTTCTGTATACTTAATTAGGTCTATCAATAGCTATAAGACATACCAACATTTAAGGTTTTTTAATAAAATTTTCAACTAACTGAACAAGCAAAATTTTTTATAATTCAGTTCACCTGATCAGATAGTTAAGTTTTCTGTTTGGGAGCCTTTAAAAATTTTGAAAACATTATTTTAGCTTACAGAGAATTTTCTTGAAGAATATTTACATTCGAACATGAATGATGAAGCAAAGTTATTTAGAATATCAAATTAAATGCTAGAAAGAACACCCACAGCAAAAATGACTGATATTTTCCCCATGACTAACATTTTAGACCCTTAACATATATAACTTAGACCCAATAATGAATGCAAGCTAAAAATGCTATGCTGCCTTATATTTTTTGGTTACATTTAGGTACTCCCCAGTTCAAGAAGTGAAATATTTACGCTTTGAAGCAAAATTAAAGCAACTATTTTATTTTTGTATATTTTAAAATAATTAAAAAAAACGTAATAGAAGGTTTAAGCTTTTTTTTGTGTGTGATATTTTGCATTCAGTATAAATTATATAGTTGAAAGGTTATTTAACATTTGAAGCTGTTCTATATTTGATTATATGTATACATACAGTGTCTTTCAAAACTCTTTCTGGTAATATTCGATTTTTTTTTCTGGTTTAAATAAAATGAAGTCGCACTTTTTCTAAATGGAAAATAGCACAAAACTAACGCACAATTAAACTTTGTATACCTACCTGCCTATAATAATTTTTCTTAAGAATTATTTGATTGCCTTGTATCTAATCTTGTATAATATCAATTTTAAATTATAATTGTTTGAACTTATATTTCTTTACCAATGTTGTTAAGTTTACATTTAAAAATTGTTTGGCACACATTTTGATCAAATCCATTCTGTTTGTTACACAATGTTTAAAAAAAATGCACAGGACCTATTTTGAAGTTTGATATTTTATGTTTCAAACTGGTTTGAATTTTTAAAAAATCTTTTAATTGTATTTGCTACTGTGTAAAAAGAATTGTAGCAGTTTTATTGATTTATCAAAGTATGACATTTTTATCTATTTAATTTGAACTCTTGTTAGTAAGTGCCTTTTTTTGGCATGAATTAAAAAAGTTTTATGTTCAGGATTTCAGGAGAGGATTGTTTTAAAATAGTTGATTATAGTGATCTTTTTAGTATATATATGTGAGTTTTTTTTATTAATATCTGTTTGGTATTTTTTAAAATAATTGACATTGCTGTCCCCATCTTTTTATAATTTTGTATGTATAAGATTAAACTCTATTGCTTAATATTTTTTGCTAAATGAAATTATATTTGCTTTGCATCATTCACCTTGCTCGGGAACGTATTCTTATTATTGAAATATAATTTAATTTCATAATTATGTTTATTTTTATGTTCTTTTAACCCTTTTGAACATATGAGCAAAAATGTAAGCTTGTTTTCACTGCATGAGAGAAGTTAATTCATTTTTATATTATAATTTAACAAAGTAACTTATAATGCAAGAGATGAAAAGATGGCTCATGAACTCTCACCCAAAAATAATGGCACATTACCTCTATGTACCTTTATATTGTTTTTTTTTATAAAAACAATCTTATCCTATTTGTCATGAACATTTGACTTTGCCAAAGATTTGCCTCTGTATACACTTTGTATGTTTGTTAAGAAAACTTTTTTTTGTGATCTTGTATTTTTTATATTTTTAACAAATTGCTCCTTTTTCTCCCAAAGCAAGTTATACATACTCATATTTTATTATATATTTAAACAATTTGATTCGCAGAAGTATTTTTTTTTAGCAATATATAGTTCTTTAATTTGCAATATAGCTGTTAAACAGTTAAAGCAGTCATGTATATACGGCATGCTGTGACTTTTTTTTCCTACTTAATTTTTGTTTTATTTGTAAAAAATGTGTGCTACTACTTTACTTTGTTATAAAATCTAGTCATGTGGAACAAATATTTCATAACCCAACAAATTTTCTGAGTTATTAAAAAGCATTTTCTTTTAAATATTAAAAAAAATTCTGAATTAGGCTGAAATTGAAGTGAAACGCAGTGCAAACAATTCACCTGTGAATGGGTGGAGTTTCGAAGATTTTGCGCATTTCCTAATTGAACTAGTACAAATCCTTTAAGCGCGAATGACGTCACGCCACTATTGGTCTCGGACAATTCGAGCAATCGCGCGCGAATTGTTCGCTTACTTTTTTTTTTCTACACTCAATATCTATGAAAAGTTATGTATCATTTTTCTGCACGAAGAAAGGAATACAGGACCAGAAATATTTTTAACTTTACCGGGAAACCCATCAGATTGATAAGCGTTTTTTCCCAACAAGTATCGTTTTGGATTAAGAATCGTTCCTACTCGTTTTGTCGAAAAGAAAAAAACCCCAAAAGATTCGTTCTATTGAACGAATCATTAAAAGGAACGTGAACACTTGGAACGAATATTTAAAAAGAATGAGCCCGACCCATTTCTATTGCAGTTAATATTTCCAGAGTTTTTGAACTTCGATGTAACTTCACGTAAAAAGGGGCGGGCGTAGTGTTTCTTGCCGAATGCACGAATGACACGCCTTTAAGCACGAATTCGCATGGTTTGCGAAGTTAAATACTGGTTTTCGAGAGCGTTCGCTGGGCGGAGCTTAAACCGATCGCTTTCGCAGAACCAACGTGCATGAATTCGAAGCGTTTCGGTTCAATTTCGGCCTTAATCAAACTGCATAATTTAAATAAACGTTTTTATATATATCCTCAGTGCCTAGAATTTGAGTAGCTTTATAATATTATTTCTAGTTTAAGGTTAATGTATTTGCTTGTATTATATTATATTTTGTGCTTAAAAATGCAGCTATAAACTGTTTAAAGCTAGTATATGAATTTGCTGATAATCGGTATTAGTATAACTAATATGCAAGAAATTAATATTTTGCTGTATATTTTTCTTGTTCATTTTTGTTTTCAATTGTTCTGATAGAACTGTATGTATCCAAACTATTATGTTTAGTTCTTATTCTTTTTTTCTTAACTTGATAGTTGACCTTAAGTATTTTATTAGTTTGGATTTTCTATGAAGATTTCTAAAATTATGACACTCAGTTTTATTGTCAATGTAAAAGTAATATGTATAAGTTAAAAATGCTCTAAAGGAAGTTTTTACTACTACATTTAATATTGCGTTTAGAGCAATCATGTTTATTGATATTTTAACTTAAAATAATTGTTTTTAACGATTTAAAATGTATGCAATCAAAAATGCATAACACAAGATTAAATACCCAAAGGCCCCCTACTCTTTACCCTTCTCTACGACTTTAGTAGGTTTTTTTTAAAAAAGCTACTTATTTTTTAATTTTTTGGACAGCTGTGATGTGTGTTTCTAGTTGAATAACTATTACCTATGCTCATAATAGAAAATGTTAATATTATAGTTCTGTGATAATTATTTTCTGTTTGAAATATACAAATTTGTGTGCTCTTATACTAGCACAATACAATTATGTAGAGTGACTGTACGTTGAAAAGTGATGTATCCAACATGATTTTTTTGCGGCAATAGTAATAAAATATTGTTTTTAACAATATTGGTTGACACAAGTTCTACGTAGGTGGTGCAACAGTTGGTAACAATTAGCAGATCCGATCATTTTAAACAATGCAAATTCTTAAAACTTCATACAATATTTTGTGAAAATCATATTTTTGCTGATTCTTCACTTTTCTGCGTATAGTGAGTTGTAATTTGTCTTTAATGTTTATGTAGTTAAATGTAAACTGTATTAAAATGTGCTTTTATTTCCTCTTTTATGGGGTGGAAGGGAAAGTGGGGGATTGGATTGAGGTGCTATGTCATTCTCTATTTATTTTCATACATGTGTTAGTAACCACCCCACGTTTTCCTCATTGCAATTGTCAAGCCGTAGAAAAAATAGTGAATAAAATTTCATAAGTATACATGCCAATACTTGTCCATGTTTATATTTTTGTTATTATATATGGATATGTGTTGTATGTAAGTTGCTAGCAGTTTGTGTAGAATAAAAGTTTTAGCTGCCTGAATTACAAGTTTTTGTTTAAATTGCTAGTTATTCTCTGCCTTTTTCTTTACTACTTGGTTTTTGACAAGACTTTATATTCATTTAACAAAATATAGTTAGCTTAACAAAAATCGCAAAATGAAAAACAAACTACTTTTAAGAGGTAGTTAATTCAATTTATAGTTAATTTTTTTTTTACAGTGTAGGCTTGGTCAGATTTTAAACAGACATTTTCTCAGTCTGAAGACTCGTAGACGGTAAATTGATTTTTATGACAAAACGAAGCCTAGACACATAGAACTGGGATAAGATTAGAAGGGGAAACTATTCAAATCTCGCTGAGAATGAGGTACAAAAATAAACTACGACGAGACGGACAACAAAGGAGTGTCATACTCCTGTTACAAGCAGGTGCAATTAAATAAAATTAATAATAAACTTAATAAAAGAGCAGGTTTTGTTTTAGTATTACGTTAAATTAAATTATGATGCTCTCTTTGTAATGAAAGTCTTAGTTCACATGAAAAAAATATCTTAGTTTAAAGCATTTCGTCAAAATTTTATCAAATTCCTTAATTAAATCACGTGACAGACAACCAGAAATCTGATTTACTTTTTTGGACTATGGAGAACAGCATTACTGCAGCTCTACTTCGATCCCTTCTCTAAACGTCAGTAAACAGCCCGACCAAAAAAAAAATTAACGCCGGCAGTGACCAGGAAGGAAACTTATCTTTGTTATTGAACATAAAAAATAAATAATGCCATACTTTTCCCGTAATGGTAATGCAAGGACGCTGCCTAAAAGCATTAAATACAACAATGAAAGTGAAAGTCCCGAAGGAAGACGTCACTTGATTGTGGTTCTAAATTATGACGCCCGTTGTCAATAGCCCTTGTGTAGCCGTGGAGCGACGAATTCAAACCTAACCTAAACGAAGAAACTACTACTACTACTATAAAAGAAAACGAATAAAAATAGTTCCAAACAAGAACAACTAGTTATTTTAAACTTGATTTGTTAAACAAAAAAACTTTCCGTTCTGAAAGTTCGCATTATGCTTGCTATTTTCCATTAAAAAAATACATCAAGGCTGATATCATTTATGCATAAGTGTCGTGTACATTCTAACATGTCACATTTCTTCATTAAAGATGTTTAAATCAATAAAATTTAACCATCCCATCTCTAATCGGTTTATGTCACCGAATTTGAAAAATCGGTGCTAAAATGATTAAAATTATAATGATGCACCCATAAGTGTTTGCATTAATTTGATAAACTTGTAATAGACCAAGACCCCAAGTTATTTTCCCACGAATGAAATGTATCGGATTAGGTTCAGTTTTCATTTACTTTGCATACCCGCTAGAGTGGACCGACGGCCAATTTACAGGTATCGGGTGCAAAAAAGTAGGTAAATTATAAGTTAACTTAAAAATCAGCCTTGAGAAAATGACTTAAGTATGTTTAAGAAAATATTTTTAAAAGTTAATAATCAATCTGTCAGACGCTTTCCGTCGGCCGAAACTTTTGCCAGACCCAATAAACGGCGCTTTAAAGTTCAAACTTTGTCCCACGCATCTGGTGGCGCGATATAGCGCTACGTATTTTCTAACTAATCAAAAATTTAGTTAAATTGAAATGACAATCTTTCTACGTTTTTTAAATTTTTTTTTAGGGACTGAAATTTTTCGTTACTTTTACGGTGACAGAAATATACCTGAGTCGATAAGCAATGAAAATGAAGAAAGATTATTATTTCGATTTAAATAAATTTTTGTTTAGTTAGAAAATACGTAGCGCCATATTGCGCCACCAGATAAGTGGGACCAAGTCTGAACTTAACAGGAACGGTTAAAGCGTCTGGCAAAAGTTTCGGCCGGCGGAAAGTGTCTGGCAGATTGATTATTAACATTTAACAATATTTTCTAAAACATATGTAAAAATCAGTCTTGAGAAAATGACTTAAGTTAACTTATAATTTACCTACTTTTTGCACTCGATACCTGTAAATTGGCCGCATTTCCACTCTAACGGGTATGCATATATACTAAAAGTATATGAAAACCGAACCTAATTCGATACCTTTCATTCTTGAGAAAATAACTTTTGGGTCTGAGGGCCCTGGGCTCTCGCTCTATAATTGTCGTTATTTAAAAGGGAATATACTTTATATGTTATAATTAACTGATGAGTTATTTTTAAATAACGTATAACTCTCTATGGCGACTGGTTTCGTAATTTGAACCATGATCAATGAATGTGTGAATGAAGCACTGGGCGCTAGTAAGTAAAAGACATCGCATTATTTTAACAGCTATTTTAAATGATTAAAAATGCCGTAAGGACGGCAGGATTGCATGTGTAGTGCGTTGCTGTTTTACGGTTGCGCAAATTTTCCAGGTTAAAGTTTAGAGATAAAAATGGTTGCTTACTTAGAATGAAATGAAAATGTAAATTTAAAAACAAATTATATTTAATAACACTTGCTGTACTTATTTACAATATGTACAAGTACAGGGTGGCGCAAATAAAAGTAGCCCCGGCGGCGTAGAGATAGGAATGCATTGAAATGCTTGGCGAGAAAAACTATTGGAGCCGTCTAAAAGCCTTCAAGTCTAAGTAAAAGATTATTCAAGCGTGCAATGGCTCCACTTAGCAAACCTGTTTTTGCATTGGTTGGATTGGATTAGCATACGTTAGAGCTACTCATGGACTATTGGCGAGTTTAGATCTTAGTGCGTATTATATGAAGACGGCCTCTTATGCAAATTTTGTGTCTTGAAATCAATTGAGAATGTTTTGTATTAACAAAAACAAAAAGGTCCGATTCTCTAGGATAAATAACGGCCGAAATAATCACTACAGTGGACTTTTTTTGCACAGCTGTACATTGTACAAACTTTCAGTTTATATTGCATTCCAACTAGCTTGTTAAACCATAGCATAGTTGCCGGTAACTAATCCGCCAAGCGTTTGTTTGGGCTTAATATTGAAGCGATCAATAGCTTCACTTAGCAAACCTGTTTTTGCATTAGTTTTGACTTGGCAACAATTCTATCTTATTCCTATCTCCACGACGGGGCCACTTTTATTTGCGACACCCTGTATTAATATTAGATAGAATAAAATGGCATATCTCTTTTGAGCCACAGTAGCTTTAGTAGCCTGGCAGCATCTTGGAGAAAGAGCTTGATGCAGCAGCTATTTATTTAGAAGTCTCATTTGCATAAGGAAAAGTCAGCATGCTTGACATACAGGGTGGCGAAAATAGAAGTGGTCGTCGAGAGAATAAGATAGAATTATTGCCAAGTCAATATATAACTAATGTAAAAACAGGTTTGCTAAGTGAATCTATTGATCGCTTCAATATTAAGCCCTAACAAGCGCTTGGCGAATTAATTGCCGGCAACTATGCTAGGTTTAATTTAGTTTGAATTATCGTCGCACTAGAGCTACACGAGGGCTATTGCAACTATGCTAGGGTTTGACAAGCTAGTTGGAATGCGATATAAACTGAAGGTTTGTTCAGCTGTGCAAAAAAAGCCCCCCAGTAGTGATTATTTCGGCCGTTATTTATATCTTAGAGAATTGGACCTTTTTGTTTTTGTTAATGCCAAACATTCAAAATTGATTTCAAGACACAAAATTTGCATACGAGGCCGTCTTAATATAATACGCACTAAGATCCGAACTCGCCAATAGTCCATGAGTAGCTCTAATGTATGCTAACCCAATCCAACCAATGCAAAAACAGGTTTGCCAAGTGGAGCTATTGCACGCTTGAATAATCTTTTATTTAGACTTGAAGGCTTTATCGGACGGCTTCAATAGTTTCTCGCCAAGCATTTCAATGCATTCCTATCTCTACGCCGGGGTCTTTTTTAATTGCGCCATTCTGTAAAAAGGCAGCTATTTTGTAGTTGGTTGTTCGGCTTCCTTGAACAAGCTTTATTCGGGAATGTTGCGCAATGATCTGCTGTGAAGAATTGCAGCCACACATGCAATGTTTACATGAAATATTTGTACAGAGGAATAAGATACTGACTGTTGTTTGACTTCAATGAGAGTGTAGTGTTTCATAAAAGTTTTGCAAATAATTAATATTGCAAAATAATGAATACAACATTACAAATGATGCATTTAGTTGATAACTTTATTAAAAGCGCTTGCGATGTGTCAACAAAATTTGAAATACTTTTAAAGGAAACTTTTAGTCTTGGTACACTGAATTTTATTTAGTTTAGTTGAAATAATGTCACACTGCAGCTACACGATGACTATTACCGACCGGACTCGTTGTATTTGAACCGTATAGTCCGTAGAAATGTGACGAGGTGAAACAATTGAAATGGCATTGAACGCAATAACTTATAACAACATTGAACACAGAGTCAGCACTGAACTTGTTAAAATAGTAAAGAAAAATCTTATAAATTTCAATATTTTAGTGCTTAAACAATACAGGTACAATTATAATTGCTTAAACAATACAGGTACAATTATAATTGCTTAAACAATATAGGTATTTCAATTTTTTCTGGACGTACCCCGAGCCAAATTAGTATAATTCTTTTCTTTTTGGTGCTGCCCTCTGTTATTGAATTGTAAGACTAATTAAAAGATAAAATTACTTTAGACTGTTTGATGGATTTGATTGTATTAACTTCGCATTAGAGCTTGTGACGACATGGCTATAAAAAAAACACAGTGTATGTCATGGACCGGGTTTTATTACCAGCAAAACAGATAAATATTTTATTGGTATTTTGGGGATACATAATGGGCATGTTTCAGGTCTTGAGTGGCAACAGAAATGCTGAATGAAAATAAATTATTTTTCGAGCCTCGACTGGTATATAACATGTGAGAACAGAGCACCTATCAAAGACATAAAAGCTGAAAGGAACTACGTCACCTAAAACAAGCCGATTGAAGAGCTTAGTGGAAGAACGTGCTAAGCGACATTATTGAAAAAATTGAGATTCTCGAGTCAATGAACATGTTATCCCCCCCTTTAAAAATAGAAAGATTCACCCTTTTCATAAACTTTAAGTTAAGTAAATTCTTTACCTGTTGTAAGAGCCATTCTTAACGTGTCTAAGTGCAAACGAAAAACCTTAAAGGTCATTTTCTCTTTTTCACCTTTTTGTCACTTAGCACGTTCTTCCACTAAGCTCTGCAATTGTCTCATAACTTAAATAACGTTTGACATAGAACCACAAACAAATGACAACACTAAGTCAGTTAATAGTACAGCAAGACATTATTGTCATGAAACAAATTTTAACTAGCGCTGTCCACCAGGAATGAACGAATCGAGCAATGTGGTTAGTTTGTGTGATAGAGCACAATGTTTGATGTAGCTGTGACGCTGGCGTTCCAGTTGTACATAGCAAGGAGAAGGGATGTTGGAACGAGCTTCCAGCAACCACGGAGAACAGTCAAAGGACATCAGCAAGCGGGCCGGATTACACCATACGAAACTACAAAAAAAAAATACAATGTCAGTACAAAGACATATAAGAAAACGACGCCTGCAGAAGAAACAACGTCTCTAAAACACACAGAAGGTAAAGTCTCACTAGGAGCTACATGAGGTTTAACACACACAAGTATTTGGTTATGTTAGGTTGTACGCTTCCGGCTGCCTATTTCTTGCCTCTATGGAGCTTTAACACAGCCAATTACGCCTCGTTATTTCGAACCATGGTTAAGTGACGAGGTCGACACCTGAGCGGGCACTCAAAGTGGCGCCACCTCGCACTTGTTCGGGACTTTTTACTCCATAGATTTAACGAGCACGCATGTCGCAGTGTACTAAGAAACAAGTAGGTTTGTAACAGAATCTGTCACTTAACCCGCTTCCACACAAATGTTGTTTTAAACAGGTAAAAAAGCGCCAAACATAGAATTAATTCTATATTAAACATTTACATGCTAAATTTGGCTAGTTTTTTTATTTTATTTCGAAAATTCAATAATTATTACTTATCGTTTGCAAAAATTAATTTATATTTCAAAGAATAAATATGTAATATTCCTCGCTTTTAAATAGAATTAAAACATTTCATATCAACGTACAAAGAATCTCGTAGTGAAATATATTTGACGTCATTTCAAACTGATCGTTGTCGCAAAATAAATTTATTTTAATTTATTGTATTGTCTAAAAGAACTAAGTTTCTCGGGCGATTGTTGCGAATGGCAATGGTGATTTAATTCGAATAACAAACAGGGCCTTTAGCTATTTGCAATTCAAACTTTTAAACGCCAAAATTAACTATTTTTATTAATCTTCTTTCTCAGATTTAATAATTAGATTAAATTAAATTACAGTTCTAAAAATTTATAATTAGTACAAATGATGCTTTAAAATAAAAGCGAAACTTTGCATATTTTTTTTTATGCCAAGTTAGAATTCTCTATGCATCTTTCTTCATACATATATAATGAACCATCAAAAGAACTCTATTGTGATATTACAACAATCCAAACTGAATTATATCACATAAATAAATATTCTTTCAAGAGTCTTATTTATATTTTAAATAAAGTTTCTCGTACGTTTAACGAAATGGCAACAGTGAAAAAATTGAATAAAAATGGAATTAGCATGTTATTTCAATGGAGATTAAATTTTTAGTTATTTAAATTTTAAATACACTTCTAATTAAAATTTTTTAATGAAACTTGGAAGTAGCCTAATCTGATTTTTTGCTTCAAAATGACGCATCCCACTTGTCTGTGGACTTGTGTTCTTTCTGTGAAAGTGGGTGACGGACGGACAGACGACTGAACGATTATAAAACCTCCACTTTTTACGTTATAAACGTAGTGTGGAAGCTAAAAATACAGACAAATACACGAAACAAATAACCATGCCCTTATGCCAGGACTCGAACCCGGGACCTTCTGATTGATTGGCCTGCTCCCTGACCATTCAGCCGCCCAGTCGACTTTAAGCATTTCATGCGGGTTTTCTATTATATCCTCCGAATGGTGGATATCGTCCGAGCGAGGTCTACTGCCAATACACTCAGAGGACCTGAAGATCCTCGTAGCCAATGGGTTCTTACGCCCTGTAGGAAGATTCCTACTGACTATACATTTTGTAGTAATTTAATTTTTTTTTGTATAAAATTTGCTTAAAAATAGTTTATAAATATATTTTTTCTATGTTATTTAGAAATAACTCTGAAAGTGTAAGATATTGTAACTCACTTTAATGCCTCCAAGTATCAAATAGCTTTTCTAGTTTTATTTTATTTCAGTACATAAGTGTCATGTATGTTCTGTTTCTAGAAAGAAAATCAAACGGATTATAAACATTTAAATTCTGAAGCCTGGAACTAAGCTTTAATAAAACACAGAGAGGAATTCGAATTCATATTTGAATAAATTCTGTATATTTTTCATAATCTAAACAGGGTAAATACTACCCATAAACTGAATCATTTAACAAACCATTCTATTCCTATTATAACAAAAACTGTTTTTTATAATATGTATCTGTTATTGTAAGTTATTTCTGTTTTTATAGTTTAAGATCACATATTTAGGAACTTACTTAAAGAAATTAAATAATTTCAACTGAAAAAATAATTATTCAAATTATGTTTGTAAACAGTAAAACACTTCATTTTCTACTATGCTATTCTTTCAATAACTAAGAGAATTTTAATAATTTTTTTTAAATCCAAGTAACAGAGGTAATATTTAGTTACTTCTTTTATTCATAGAGAGCAGCATGATAAACATTTTTGGCAACCGCTAACTTTTGAAAAGCGAGAAACCCAAAGTTTATAAAAATTTTAAATGAATAATCCCTTGTTCGAATAAATTTTCAATATTAAGCGAGATAAGTATTTTCCCCAAAAATTTATTTCGGATATTTTCAACTATAAAGTTCAAATGAATGTATTTTTAAGTAAAGTTTACCACAAATAAACTAACAATAAAAGAAAAATGTATTTTAAAAGTAGTTTCTTAGGTAAAAAAAAAATTAAAAACTAGTTCTTTAAGGATGTTTTCAAAACCCTACTCCTCCTATAGTTTTACGAATTTTTAATGACTTGAAAATTTCTTTAATAATTGTATAAACAGTGGATGTATATTATACAATCAAATTGGTAAAGGTTTGGTTTAGTTAGTTTTATATCGTCGCACTAGAACTACACGAGGGCTATTAGCGACGGGCTGTATTTTAGAACAAGCAAGTGACGAGCCGACACCGAGTAGGCACCAACGCAACCATTAAGGGCGACATCGTACGCAGCGTTGGACTTTGAAGTAATTAACGTGTACTCCTCTATACGGAGAAAATTCTCGGACTTTGGCTGCGCGGCTGTTATAGGCGGCATATTTTGCGATGCCCGGACCGAACCAGGACCTTTCGCATGCTAGGCAATGCCTAACCGCGGGCTCCACAGCCCGTAAAGATTTTTGAGTATAGTGTTAAAAGCTTTACTGTCGAAAACTTGACTTCTTTCAAAATCTTCAATTTTTTAAATTTTTAATAATTAGTTTTGCACAAAATATTCGAACCAATTTCAAAAAATGGGATTATAGAAACCTGTAAGTCAGTGACATTTATCACATAAAAAAACAGTTTGTAAAAATATTCAATGCAGCCGGGGAAATGTGGCTTAGAAAATATTTTTTTTACATTGGATTAACCCAGTGGCACTTTGGTTTTTAGACCTGAGGTCCCACAAACTCATTCGCCTCTAAGATATATTTATTATACATACATTCATTGGAATTATGTTTATCTAGCACAAGAGAATTTTGAGAAGCCCTCTCCCCCCACTGTCTAAAGCTACCAATTTAGTTTATTGCGCGCGATCGTGAAACTGAAAGGTTAGCACAACAACAAATTAAGTTTTTTTTTAATTGAACTTCTTCACATGTATTAAAAAAATAATTAAAAAATAATACTACAAACTTTAATTCATAACTATTAGCGCTCGATGGTAAAAATGTTAATTTTAAGCAACCCAAAAGAGAAATTAACTAACGATGTTTTTTTTGCATTTAAGCAACAATATAAAAATAGAAACCAACTCACAATATATTTTAGGTACCGCATATGAAATTTTAACTGTTAAATGGGTAGTGCATAATTTGATGAGCATTTGTCTGCATCATCAAAAACTTATTATTAAAATTGGAAATTTTCAAAAAATTCTTGTAATTGAACTCTCGGTTCAGATCTAAAAAAAATTTCATAATCAGAATCACTATACTGTATGAATATCTTCAAATGAAAACAATCTGTAATAAGTATAACAATGTCACACAATATTCAGAAAAGGAAAGTTTCTCGCTTTTAACAAGGCGTATGATTATAACTAAAGTATTCAGTAGTTATTGTTACCATATTAGGATGAAAAATACTGAAATGATTGATTTGAGTTAATCAGAACGACAAAATTGCCTGAAAACAAAAATATTCTTATAATAAACTTTTTTTGAAACGATATCTTAACTTTAAGCACTTTTTTGGAAGCATTTCAGGGCTGTTTGATTGAGGAACGAGATTGAAATCGGAAAAGAATATAAAATTTCTATAAACTTAATGGATTGCTCTATTTAGGTACTCGTTTTCAAAAATAGAATGCTATTTTTATTTTATCTGTATTGTACATAAACTACTGTCAATACAAAACAAATATTGTCATCAGAAAGTTCGGATTTAATACGATATGGATATATATTTTAATGTCTGACATTAATTAAAATACAAAAAACACGTTATTAAATATAATAACACATCACGCACCTTTAATCGTTTTTTTTTGTTTATCGCCTCAGCTTTATTTCTATCACCATAAAAGTTAGGAACAATTGCCCCCCCAGCCCCCCCCCCTGAAAAAAAAAGAGATTGAATTCGAAGAAAGATTGTCATTTCATTTTAATTAGATTTTTTTTAGTTAGAAAATACAGGGTGGGGCAAATAAAAGTGGCCCCGGCGTAGAGATAGGAATGCATTGAAATGCTTTGCGAGAAAAACTATTGAAGCCGTCCAAAAGCCTTCAAGTCTAAATAAAAGATTATTCAAGCGTGCAATGGCTCCACTTAGCAAACCTGTTTTTGCATTGGTTGGATTGGATTAGCATACATTAGAGCTACTCATGGACTATTGGCGAGTTCAGATCGTAGTACGTATTATATGGAGACGGCCTATTATGCAAATTTTGTGTCTTGAAATCAATTTAGAATGTTTTGTATTAACAAAAACAAAAAGGTCCGATTCTCTATGATAAATAACGACCGAAATAATCACGACTTTTTTGTACAGCTGTACAAACCTTCAGTTTATATTGCATTCCAACTAGCTCTTCAAACCCAAGCATAGTTGCCGGCAAATAATAGGCCAAGCGTTTGTTTGGGCTTAATATCATAGATCGTTATATCATCGTTTGTTTGGGCGATCATTAGCTTCACTTAGCAGACCTGTTTTTGCATTAGTTTTTGACTTGGCAACAATTCTATCTTATTCCTATCTCCACGACAGTGCCACTTTTATTTGCGCGACCGTGAGATGTCGTATACTTTATTTAAAAACAGGGTCAAAAGTATCCCCATTGGAATTGTATAGAGATCTGTTACCATACAAGACCCTTAAAGCGTCTGGCAAAAGTTTCGGCCTGCGGAAAGTGTCTGGGAGTTTTGATTATTAACTTTTAACAATATTTTCTAAAAAATACGTAAAAATCAGCCTTCTACAGTATTAATACAGAAGAACTTATCCGAAATATTGGAACCTAACCACATTAGGATAATCAGGAATTCGGATAATTGGAGTTAATCGGAGAAAACGGCATATTCAATCAATTACTCAATGTATTGTTGGGCTGTGAGATCATGTAGTTCTAGTTTCGGTCGTTTTTAACAAAACCCAGAGTGTAAGGTGCTGCTTTGGCAGTTTGATTTATAGCTTTTTTTTAATAGTTTTATTCAACTTATGTTTGAATCTTGGTTTTACAAAATTTTATATGCGACACAAACTTTTATACTATGCCCATTTGTTACTGTTCGTCTCTGTTGGATATTATACCTAGTAATGGCTGTAGGGAGCCTAGTGGTCATCGTCTCGGTCTCGAGATCGGAAGGTCCCGCGATCGAGTCCCGGTACCACTGAAGACCTACCGAGTATATGCGGAGTACGTGCTCGTTAAATCTGTTGGGTCCGAAAGTCCTGTGGTGGTCGGTTATTGCGCAGTTTACCACGGGTACAGGTCCCTGGAGACTATTTCCCTCCCCTTCAGGGACATGTCTAAATTGTGGAGGTGGCGATAGATGGCAGCATCTGTCTTGTATGTGTGTGTATGTCGTGTCCGTCCTTCTTGACGAAGTTTTATAAGCGGGTTTTTGTGGCTAAGTACACAAGCCTGAAAATATATGTCTACCAAACAACTACCTAGTAATTTTTAAGGTAGGTCCAAAACAAATTACCGGGTGTTTATAAAATAACGCTCGCTATTCGGAGAGGTCTGTAGCTTGAATGAATAATCCGAATGCAACAAACATCGAGACACTTACTAATCAAGAAGGGGAAAAAAGAATGGAATCATAAAAAAGAAACTCGTCTTAGGACCAAGGTTCTAAATTACGAGGCGTAATTGGCTGTGTTGGCCGTAATTCGGCCATAATTGGCTACGCCTCGTAATTTAGAACCCTGGTCAAGAGACGAGTTTCTTTTTTATGATTCCATTCTCTTTCCCCTTCTTGATTAGTAAGTGTCTCAATGAGAGAATTACTAAATCAAGAGGGTAAGAGAATGGAATCATAAAAAACTGTCTCTTGACCAGGTTCTAATTACAGCTAATGGCGTGTTGGCCGTATTGCCATAATTGGCTACGCTGGTAATTTAGAACCCTGTCAAGAGACGAGTTCCCGGAGCCCTACCCGGGCCTTCTTTTTTATAATTCCATTCTTTTCCCCTTCTTGATTAGTACGTGTCTCAATGCTTGTTGCATTCGGATTATTCATTTAAGCTACAGACCACTCCGAATAGCGAGCGTTATTTTATAACCACCCTGTACTAGGCATGGCATCCTACAAAGACTAACAGAACCATATATGGCCGGGTGGAATATTTTATTTTTGAAATTCGGGTAATCAGCAAAGCTTCGGATAATTGGAATTCTACTGTACATCAAACTCAATATCAGAACTAGAACAAAACCTTATATTTTGTTGTGTCTCTAAATTAACTTTCTTCATGATGCCCCAAGTTCAATCGAAATTTGCTTGCAAGATTGTATGCAATGCAGTTTTACTGAAGTAACGTCTTTTGTTCTCCCACATTCATTGGCACTAATAGCTTACTTCGAATTTATGACGAAACAATTTAAAAGATCGGAATTAATCAACGTTTTGCTGAACTTTAAGAATTAAACTGAAGCATTACTTGCTATTATGCTAACCTTTATAAATGTATTTATATTTTAGAAAATTGCTGTATTAATCTTAAATAATCTTTGGATTACAAAATGATTACAAAAAGTACTATGCATAAAGCAAAATGAAAAACGCTAAGAATATGCCACATCATCGCCTTTTTAATTAGTTTTTCGTAAGCAAAGAGTAAATTTCTTTTATGCAAAACTTAATGAAAATGAGAAATTATTTTCGCTTTAATCTTCTTAAAGGAAAATTTTATTCAAATGTTTTTAATTAAAAATTATATCTTTTAAGTTTGATTATATCATTCTTGTATAGGAAATGTATCTTTTACATTGTTGCTCCAATCAGCGTTAGAATATCTGAAAATTTTTACTTGGCCCGGTCGAGAAAATTGCTATAAAAACATGCAAAGCCAAAAAGTTTACTTACACAAAATTATTTTATAAAGATATTGCTTAAATTATTACAAAAGATTAATAATGTCCTAACTATGCAGATTATGGATTTGTCATATTTCAATTATAAAATAGTGGAATTATCGACCTCAACAGTGAAATATCCTTTAAAAATAGTTAGCTATTTTTTTTAGTCCTTAAAAAATTAAAATCTAAAAACTTTTACTTGCAGTTGATTTTGCGGGCAAGTTGGAAATTTTTTATTTGCCGTATTCAAATATTTACTTGCCTCGGGCAAGTCAGGCAATTGATTTTTTCTAACTTTGGATCCAATACTTAGGTATTAGGATTAGGGTTTGGGTTATGTTAAAATATCATGGCACTAGAGCTACATGAAGGATATTGACGATGGGAGTCGTAATTTAGAACCACAGTCAAGTGACGAGCCAAAAACTGTATAGGCACCCAACACAACTTTTATTAGCGACATCGTACGCAGAATCGGCACTTTGAAGTATATTTAACGTGCACTTCTTCTAAACGGGGTATTATTTGTCGGACTTTTTAGCTGCACACAAAGGTCGGTAGTTATTTTGGTAATGTAAGGTCCCGCAAGTGGTCCCTAACTGACTGGGCCCCCCAGCACTATGCCGCTATAAGGTTGCTCAGGTGTAAACCTTGTCACTTGATCATAGTGCAAAATTACGAAAACCTTGCGAATAGCCTTTGTGTAAATCTAGTGCGACGTTAATTCAACCAAATATAATGATCGCCCGCCAGATCTACCCGTTAAAACAGTCCGCGTGCATCAAATTTACCCTGCACTACTTCGAGCAATTCCAATTATCTCCATCGAACTTGAAGCAAAGCCGATATAAGTGATAAAAGCCCTAACCAAGAATGACTTTCTAAGGAAACAAGCTCCCGAGCTTAAGCATTGTTATTTCCTGTTCTGTTGGGGTGGGGAAAGGAACTTACCCCACAACGGAGGGTGGATAGTTATTTATACCCCTTTCAACTCCTCATTGTGGGTGAAGCCCAGAAGAGAGTTAATAACAAAACGCTTCGCAATCTTCTGGTTTTCCTTTTGTTTTTCTTACTCAACCCCGGGTGGTCCCTCAATCGAGCCCCCTTTTAGATCGCACCGTTAGGGGGCGCTTATGGGGGTACAAAAACTCTTCGCTTTCTAGAGCTCTACAAGTCAAGAAAGCTAGCTTCAAAGTCGGAGCTCTTAAAAGCAACCGCCGTCATCTCGGTGGTTCTGTTTTCCGAGAAAAGTAGTTTAATTAAAGCGCTCGCTTAATTAGTAATGAGGAGGTGGAATTAGAGTTGTTGGAAACGTCTCCCCATGGCGGAAGCATTCCAAGAATTGGCTTCAATTGTCAATGGTAAGTTAAAAAGTTTGGTTTTACCAAACTTTGCTGTTATAAAGAGTGTTTTTTCTGCTATTATATTAATTTATTTCGTATATAGTGTAATGAAAGTTTTTAAAGTATTGTTACTTTTATTAATTTTTAATATTAACAGGACATTACTTGATGAAAAATATTTAAAACAAATAAAAGTTCGTCTATCCTTATGTGAGGTTGTGTGCAAGTGGATTTTAAAGCAATAATAACTTATATTATTTAAGTTATAAAAATAAAAATTGAAATTTGTAATTATTCAAAATTGTTTATAGCATACATAAAACTAACTATAAAATAATCCAGCGGTTTAAGAAAAAAAATCTCCTTATAATTTAACGGTGTTCTTCCATTTCATTTGGAAACAAAGAAAAACTTTAGTTTATGTGTATAACTTATTTACTAACTCTTTTTACTTCCGGTGTGAGAAATTTTTATTAATTTTGCAAGAAAGAGTTTTGAAATATTCTTTTCCAAAAACTGATGGAATGGGAATTGTAGATAATATCTGCTACTGAAATTCTACTATATAAAAATACAGTATTTTCCCGATATTACAAAACTTAAATTTGTTACTTTGTACTTCGGTTGAATTAATGTCGCACTAGAGATACACGAGGGCTGTGTTACATGGTATAAAAATTCTAGGCTCTACCAAAGTGGATAAAATAATTTATGTATAGCTTTAAACAAAAAAAAGATAAAATGCTATAATTTCACTTCGCTTAAGAGTTGGATTTGACTAAATAAAGCCATTTTTCCAATGTAAAAATTATTGGCAGATTCACTCAAATTCATGGCTTATTTTTTTTTAACAAGTTACTTAATAAGTTACAAGTTACTTAAGACTATGCTTAAATACTAAAAAAATACTGTTACTTATTAACAAATATTAAGTATTTTTAAACTGTTATTGCAACGCATATTTACTAATTTTTTTTTTAAAATGTAAAAAACATACAATTGAAATTGTGCTTAAAAAAACTCCTTTTGAGAATTGCTTCTGTTATATTTAAATAATTTTGATTTATAAAAATTGCAGAGTTATGTTAAATTAAAAAAAAATATGATAACTAATTCACCCTTCATATATAAACTTCACATTTGTTTAATAATAAACAAGTTATAATGTACGACACAATCGCATTGATAACCTTAAAAATGTTAAATAATTCGTTAAATTGTAAAATGTTTTGCAACAAATGAAAATTTTAATTATTTAGTTTTCCTCTTTAAAAAGAATCATTTAAGGAAATAACGACAGCATACACAAGAAAAGTAACAATAAATTGCTTTAATTAAACTGTTGGAAATTTTTACGACAGTTAGAATTGTCAGAGAAACAGTTTCCCTGACTGCCTTCATTTGAATATCAAGCCTACAAATTATAATTTCTCTACTTGAAAGACACTGCTAAAGTCTTTATTATTAAGATGACAATTTGAGAATTAAATGAGTCTCTTTCAGAGCGCTAAACAAAGCCAGTCTCAAGGAACGGAAATTAAACGCTTTTATAATAAACGAGTTGCCACCAGTTCATAAGTCAAAATTTAATACCAAAGTGGATCTGATTAATTTTAGTGACATAAGTTACAGAAAAAGAATTTATGTAAATTGTGTTGGACGCAACTGAGTAATTTCTTTCTAAGTGGCTTGTAATTCATAAGGGTAAACTGAACTAAATAATAAATGAAAAAAAATATGTTGCAAAGTGTGAAAATTAAGAATATTAAGAAAAGCTTAATGTTTTAATATTTTATGTAAAGGTGCATAAAAACATTAAAATTCCAATTGAAAAACTTAGTGGAAGAACGTTCCAAGTGACAAAAAGGGGAAAACGAGCAAATGAGATTTAAAGTATTTCGTTTGACCTTAGATACGTTAAAAAGGGCACTTACCAAAAGGTAAAAAAAAATTACTAAACTTAAAGTTTATGGAAAGGGGAAATTTTGTCATCTTTAAAGGAGGGACATTTTCATTGACACGAAAATCTCAACTTATTCATAAATGTCACCTAGCACTTTCTTCCACTAAGCTCTTCAATTAAAAATAAGCTACACTGAATCCAGCTATCAACTTTTTATAATTGCAAAAAATATTTCAAAAGTGTTTAACCCAGTAACGACCCACTTGTGAATACTATTATTATTTTCAGGAAAGAAAACTGTATTTGTAAAAGATTTTTTAATTTAGGTAAGTTACTTCAAGTATTTCTCTTAGGCAAGACACTTCAAGTACGATTTAACTTAACGTTAAACTTACGTTTAACTTACGTTTTTTTAAAGGAAAAAATGCGAAATTGTTTTTAGATATTTGAAATAAAAAATGCGGGCATAATGGCCAAAGTTTGTATGGCTGTACAGTGTATCTCAAATGTGTATTCGTATAAATTTGGTTCACAGTAAAAAGAAAGAAGTGCTAAATCAAGAGCTAATAACGACGATTGGCAAGAACATTTGTAATGTGAAAATAAGTTTCCTGCTTCAGTTTATCCAAATAAACAAATTATAAGACAAATTAAGACCATAGTACTGAACAATTTATGTAGAACAAATTTAGTTACACGAGAAAGGAATTTAAGAAAACTTAAAATAACGTTTTTAGTTGATAAAGAAGGTGTTAATGGTATTCACAAATGGGTCAGTAATGGGACAATGGGTCAAGGATGGTATTCACAAATGGGTCAGTAATAGGATGAAATATCAGTATTTTCAGTCCCTCTGATCTAAAATAAGTTTATTAAGTGATTATTCATAAGATTTTTTATTCATGTTGTTATTAACAATTTATGTTAGAAGTTAAGTTTCTGAAACACAATTGTTTTAAAGAGTGGTAACTGCCTTACCAAATTATATTAATAAGGAATGATTTATAGATTGATATATTTTATACATTTTGATATATATGATTTGATATATATATGATTTGATATATATGATTTAAAAAACATATATGATTTATAAATGTATTTTTTATGGATAACTGACTACAAAGTTTGGTAATTGTTTCAAGTTATGCACAACGACCAGTTGGTGACTAATACTAATTATTACTGGTATAACAATAAATCAGAAAAAATATATGTCCGTTGGGGTAGATTATATTTAATAACTAATAACATTTAGCTTATGACAAATCATGCGTTCATTTTTATTTTAAAAAGCGAATTTATTTTCTGTTAAAAGGAAAGGATTTTTGATAATGAATGTTTAATTTTTAATATAGGGGATTTTAACCTAAGATAAACATAACATCCCTATTAACTAAAATGAGATAAAAAAAATTGATAATATTTTCTAACGAATTAAGTTTAGTTGTAGCAGAAACAGGGGCGGACTGGCTAAGTTTGGCCCACTCGGCCCAGTCATGACTTTGGCCCACCATAATATGTATGTGTGTATGTGTGTGTGTGTGTGTCTTACAACATTACCTTCACCTCGCCAACAACCATATACAACAACCTTACCTTCACCTCGCCATCAAAGACGTATCGAACGCACAATGCCAATTGATCCATAACAGCAATATCCTGGGTAGAATCAACTTCAATACTGAAGAAAACAGCCATTTTAATTTCTTTTACAATTTCCATTTAAATTTGATGGGTGAGAACCGAAATCAATTTATTAACAAATGTCTTGGACAAAAAAGTGATAAGCGAACCTCTACCTCGATTTTTTTTATTCTTTTGGTCCGTTTTCTTTTTATTGATGGCGAATGCGCGTTGCTCTTGTGCTTCACTCTTTTTGATAGCCTGAGTAACATGACCATTTAAAGTGTCGTCATATTTACAAACGAGCGTGACCAATTCTAAAATATTTCCGTGATTTACGCTTCGATTTTTTAAATTTGAAACCGCCTCTTCTTGGTGCCCTCGAAAGGATAAACCTTGCCTTCCAAGAAAAATGGCTATGTCGATTACTCTCATTCAAATTTTTCTTCGTTGGAGAACTTGAATTTTACGCTTATCAGCTAGATTTTTATCAATGACGCCCATTACATCGGCATTTTTGGTAGCCCCAATGTAAGCAGAAGAAGCTGTTCTGTGAGATGATACCAAACTTTTGTACAGATATTTGATGTTTATATTATAACCATTCACGAAATTACTTTGACGCTCATTGGAAAATACCATGTATACTGAACAGTATATTTTATTTATATCTGCCGAATAAGATAGCCATTTTCTATGTTCCACTGCATCGTCAATTGACGACCGATAATAAGTTTTCAAAGGCTTGAATGGAAGATCTAAATTTTGACCTGCCTGTGGTTGTATGGGGTGCTTTTGAACGAACTCTATTTTTTCGTTTACTTGTGTCTGGTTAACCGTAAAGTGGCCAGAGGCACTTTACGGTTAAACTAGTTGCAACTTGCAAGTGACATTTAAGTGAACCGAGCCGAGTTGAAAAATTATATAAAAGCGCTCTTTGACGTTGACGGTGTAGTGTAGTAAATAAACCCACTATATACTCAGTGTTGTGGGTGAGTTATGTAAGATCAATAATTTATAACAAACAAATCTAATAAAAACCTCCCCAATTTACCCCAAGCAAGAACTCTCAATTTAGTAAGTACAGGTCATAGAGTTTTAAATTGATAATAAAGATCATTATTATAAATATTAATGTTGGGGAAAGTAGGATAAAACCGAAACTTAAGGGTTGAAGACTACTATAATTCTTTTTCAAGCACATATGAACTCAATTATGCAAAATTAAGGTCTTCTTATCTCTTGATGTAACCACAGTTTCAAAAACTCGAATAAATTATTTTTAAAAATTTAGGTGTCTTTTTTTATGGAAAAAATGCCCCATATGCATAAACAAATAAACTTTAAAAACAAAATTTAAAAAAAAAAAATAATGGTACTAAATTTCGTTTATAAAAAGTTATCATCTCTCGTTAGTAATAAATATCTTAAAAATTCTTTGTATTATTATTTTTTAGATAAAATATACATTTTTACAAAATAACCCTTACCTGTTGAATTTCCAATCAAATCGGATTTTTTTATTTATCACCAACGTTGAATTTGAACCAGTCCTAATATGTTTGCTGGCAACTGTTTTCGGGTTTAATGGTGGTTTAGATTTTGATGCAAAAAACAAGCGTTTCTGGCTTGGATCTGCTGCAGCTATTAAAAAATCTCGTTTTATACTTTCGTCTCTTTTTTCTGTACCAGATTTATATATTTTTTTGTACATTTTATAACGCAGAGATGTAAACGCCTAGCGTATGCATGCGCCTAAATATCCTATATTGGCTATATTCGTTTTGGGTTCGCTCGGCAGCAAGACGTCACTGGCGAGGTGTCATTTACATGTAAGGAATGAACTGAAATGTAATGGAGACAGACATACGAGACAAAGGCGCGAAACACTCCGATTGGAGCATCACTTGCTTAGCTTAGACGCCACATTTATTCCAAAAGAGAAAAAAAACACCCGTAATATGGTCTCTTTGGTTATCAGTTTAATAAATCCAAATAAATAGTAAAAAAAATCAAAATCTTGTTCGCACGCACGCAGCAAGCAACTCATAAAAAAAGAACAGCAGAAATGAAAAAAAATCGGTGCCATACGATATTTTATCAGACTTGCCGTTTTCTTACTGTTTTTCCCCTTATATATTAATAGAGTTATTATTGTTAAACATTCAATAAATCCGACGCGTTTTTTCTGTTTTCTTCAAAACACAAGCTTTAAAAAAAATTAGGGTGTTATACAAAAGCCGTAAGATTTATTACTCCAGCTGCAAATGTTTATACATTTTTTTAGAACGATTTTAATTGTTTATGGGTAATGGAATTCATTATATTGTTAACGTTGGCTCCACCGCTCGTCATCGATAGTTTGGTTTTTAAGTATACTATAGTTTAGTTTGAAATATCGTCGCACTAGAGCTACACGAGCGCTATTGGCGACGGGCGTCATAATTTAGAACCACAGTCAGGTGACGAGCCTGAGTAGGCACCCAACGCAATCTTTAAGGAAGACATCGTACGCAGGTCGGGACTTTAGAGCATTTAACGTGTACTTCCCCTTAAGTATGCAATAACTTTAAGGTTTCGGTTAACCGTCTTTATACTTTATGGTCAAAACATATATTATTAGGGCTCTTTGGAAAATTTCTATTGTTGACAAAATTTTAAATTGACTACATTAATTTGTGTCTGACGCGTAACAACAAACATGCTCATTTTCATACTCACTACAGATACTTTACAGTAGAAATTACGATAGAAAAAAAAGCGCGAAAAACTCCTAACTTGTAGTACACTTATTTAACTAAGCAAAATATAAAAAAAAGTAGTCATAGTCATCCAAAGACAGCAAGGGTCATTGGTTTAAAAATAAATCCTAGGAGGGGAGGGGTGAGGACCGTTTTTGCTATTTCTTTTTTTGCGATAGTGGAATTTCTTTGATTATTAACGAACAAAATGCACTATTATATTTGAAAACGAATTCAACAAAAAAAAATCTGTCAATATTTTATTTCTTAGTTTTTTTTATACTTCCTGTTTGAGAGGATAGCCGTTGTTATGGGCGCCGTAAAAATGTATCTAAAATCTTATTCCCGCCAAAATTGCGATTGGCTTAAAAATAAATCCGAAGGGGGTGGGGACGATAGTTTTTATTTCTTTTCTTTAACATTGCCTAATACCGTGACCTTTACTGATTTGTGAGTGCACAATATAGCAACTCATTAAAAAAACGAAAAAAAATGACGCCACATAATATTTCATCAGAATCCGTCTGCTTATCAGGGCCATAAAAAAATTCTGTTTTGCTCATTCTAAATTAAGTATTTGTAGATTTTTCCCCCTTAAACGAATATTATCATATTGCTCTTGGCCCACTTGGCAAATTTGGCCCACTCGGCGATCGCCGACTAGCCGCCCGGGCCAGTCCGCCCCTGAGCAGAAAACTCAAACCATATATTTTGAAATATTTAATTTCATGAAATTTAACGCATACTTTGAACAAAATTTAATGATAACTTTGAAATAAAACGTTAAGCAATTATATCAGAATATACTATACATAATGAATTTTATGCATACTGCATACGAGGTTAGAAATTTAAATTTAAAACCTTTTGAATTTCAAAATTAGAAACTTATTTCGGTTCCAATCAGTTTTATATGAATTAACAGTGGCAGCTTTTTGTCTGCTGGGCTCAATAGACAAAATATTTTTTTAACGTAAAAGATACTCGACTCATTCTAAAAATGATAAAAATAGATTTTAAGAGTTCCGATTTGAGCATTTAGGATGAAAGTATTGGGTTTCATTGGATGATAAAAATCTTTGCAATCGAAGAAGTGTTCTAATTCCTAGTTCTGTTTCTGATCAATCTTTTCCTGATGGGGAAAGTGCTTTTAATTGTTATAAGTACTATGGTTTTGATCTTAAGTAAAACTTAACGATGAAAAATGTCTTTCTAAAAATGCCAAATCTGTCAAATTGATTAAGTTAATATTATACAATTTCGTTTTTTTAGATATTAAATAATTAAAAATTAATTTTTTTATAATAATTAATTTTAAACCATGATTTTTTTACATAAACTTTTAAGCATAAATTTTGGAAGGTGCTAAAAACGTCTGAATTTGTTGTATTTTACGTTTCAAATCTTTAACACGAATTCTTTTTACGAGCAATTGCGTGCGATTCGTTATAACCGATTTTGAAATATTTCTTAAATAAAAGTTGACTTTACAATATCATTTACGAACATTAGGAATTTAAATATCTAATAAATATTTTACTCGAAAATCTTGTTTCTTAAATTTGAGAACATTCTCTTCAGCAATGTAAACCGAAATGGCCCGTGAATTGGTAAAAGAATTTAAGGCAATGCTAATGTAATCATTTACGAACATTAGGAATTTAAATATCTAATAAATATTTTACTCGAAAATCTTGTTTCTTAAATTTGAGAACATTCTCTTCAGCAATGTAAACCGAAATGGCCCGTGAATTGGTAAAAGAATTTAAGGCAATGCTAATGCAATCAGAAAGATCAGAAAATCAAGAATACTTATTCTATATGTAAACTTTTTTTCTTTTAATAATTAAAATTTTTGTATTATTAATACATGTGTTATAGCCATTCTTTTTAGCCAGAGTTTCTAAACTTTATAAAGGTACATTGTAAATTTTAATGCGGTGTTCGTCGCAAGGTTTCATTTTAATAATTATACACGAATATTTAATCTCAATTAATAAAGCAGCAAAATCATGTTTGTGTTGATAAATGCATGAATTTCTGTGTACTAATGTTTTTTAAAGAACAATTTAACATCTTATAAATTATTCACGTTTAGGTTTATAAGAATGTGTTTGAATTTTGTTAAAAAGTACCGTCAAATTATTGCTTCAGAAATAGATTTGGAGAGATGACAGTTTATATAAAGTCCTCTTATTATTATTTATTCTTTCTTAGAATAATTTTTACCTTTATGATTTTAAAACAATCACGCTATAATTTCTTTTATTCATATGTGGTTTACTATTTTATTATGTATAAGATATTTTATAGATCTTTATATAGTTAATTATAATTTTTATTACATATTCAGTATTACATTTTATTATGTTAAGTAATTTATAATTCAAAGCCAGATAACCCAAAATGTCATAGAATTTTGTGAATATCTACTTAAAGTATAGTAGATAGTAAACACTAATACTATAGAACTGATTTTAGTTATATTTGGGCCAAAGAAGTGCTCAAAATCATTTTTTTAGTTTTTACAGGTTTTTTTTAATATGTGTTTCGTACGTAGTGTTTGATGCTGAACACGAATTTAATTTCCGTTTTTTCTATCTTTAATGGTTTTAATATTACTTTTTTTATCTGAAAAAAATGCCTCTTCGCACTTTTAGATTTTCCTTTTAAAGTTTTTTTAAGATAAAAAAAGGCACATTGTGACAAAACAGTTAAAAGTAGAGAAAAACAGAAACCAGAATTGTGTTCAGCATTAAAAACTGCGTAGAAAACATACATTACTTTTTAAAAACGTTAAAAACTAAATTTTTTGGGTTTTAATTTCGAGCATTTCAGTAAAAAACAAAAAAAAACTCGCCAATATCGCCCTGAGTTATATATACTAGCTACGCAGCAAGTAGAAATAAATGAACATTGCGAAAAATAAAAGAATTTAATTTGCAAAAATTTTACATATAATTTTGACATTTTACTTTATCATTTCATTTTTTGCTTTGTATCAAATACTGCTTATGTGTGTGAATGTAAAAATAAAAATAGTCCTGCCTAAAAATATATTTCTCGAAAGTTAACAGCTATTTCTTACGTTAATTAGTTATGAAAAAAAAATGCGGGATTATAATAACATTGTTGCTGTGTCAAAATAATTTTTAGCTAACAGTAATATGAATAACATTGACTTATTAAGAAAATCGATGTACTAATGTATTAAATACTATTGGCGACTGTACGTAGATTAAAAAAAAAAACTTTCAAATTGTATGTAGTCCTTAAAAATATAATGTAGTCCTTTATGGAAAGAGATTAATTTTAAATAGCGTTATTATCAGCTACAAATAAACTAATTTTTAACAAAATTTCAGTCATAAAATTTTCAATTTAATTTTTCTTACAAAAAATACTCTAAATCAACACTTGAATAACTTAATGGAATTAATTAAAAAATAGCTAAAATACTCCTTATTAGTTTATGTATATTAATATTTATGTTAAGATCCTTTTATGAAGTAAATTAATCTAAATAAATCATTGTTATATTAAACTGATCCTTTGTTATACAGAAACTCCTTTTTAGATGCAAAAATGGGCGATTTAATTATCTACCGAACAGTTTCGAAAGGTGAGGTACAATTTCTAAACAAAGACTACATAAAATATTTACTTTTACAAAGCATTTGGATTCGCTTTTATATAAGTCTTTTCAGCAATACACTGTTATTTAATTAATATTAAATTAAAACAAAATCAACGTAACTATTTCCTTTATCTTTTGTTAACAAACACAAATGCAAAACTCTATTGTTACAAAAATACATTTAAGAAAACAATTACACTATGAATTTTTCGCCCTTAACTCTAAGGAAAATAAAATAGTTTTTATATACATTCTATAACGCAAGATTTTTTAAAAAATATTTAAATAAATGCAAAAAAGCAGTTAAAAATCAATACCTCTGGGGGTGACAAGCCAATTCTGGGGATCCTCTAGTTGGCCTCTGTCTCTAAAAATTAGATGGATCCACTTATGTGTGTGTGTTGTCTGTTGTGTCTGTCTTACTTGACGATGGTTTATAAGCGGGTCGCTGACCAAGCACACACACCTGAATATATATGTCTACCAACCAACCAAAGCAGTTAATTAACATCATGTTTATTGTGTGGAAGAATAATCAATGTAAGACAGATTAATTGCTATTATCATAATATATTTTTAAATTAAAAAAAAAAAAACTAATAAAATTCATTGAACATATGTGAGTTTTCATATTGAAATATTAAAAAAGTTATTTAAATAAAACAACCGTTTGTATTTTAAACTTTTTTTTATTTTATACTGGGTTATAAAATTGACTATATAGTTGAACAAGTTTTTTATATTGAATATTTATAAATATAATTTTTCATTTAATTGATTTGTATTAATGAATGTGAAAAAGTTTGATGCTCAACATTTTGAAAACTCTAAAACGTTTACTGCTCATGTACTGCAATATTTTAAGTAATACACATATTTTTTGTACGAACAATCTTTTCAACCGATATAGATAAAATTATACCATTAAAAGGGAATAGTTTCGTATGTTGAAAGTTTAATTGGTTATAATTAAGCTTTTACTTACACCAATATTATGACTAGTTTGCTACATTGTGATTATACCATATCCATTCAATATTTATTTCATTTGCATCTATACTAATACTTTAACTTGCATCAAAATAAAATAGTGTTATGCAAATTTTTATATTTACCTCACTTAAAACTAAAAAGCACTCAGAAAATAATTTACAAATTCTTCTATATTGTTAAGTTTAAATTACTTATTATACAAAAGTTTATATTGCATCTTACGCGACAACTTTTAGAGCATTTTTTAAAAATATATTGAGATATAATAACGGATAACCATTTCAGACAAAACTCTATTCGCCATTTAGCCCATACAACGCTATTTGGTTCAACGCTATTTGGCCCACAAAAAACTGGATCGTTTTCCATAAAAAGGATTTCTTCAAAATACATTTTAAACAGCCATTAAACAAATGCCAAATTCCATGAACGAAAACAGATCCTTCGAAATTCCCGTCACATTTCAATGTTTTTTTGCTATCAATTCAACATTAAAATAAAAGTGAAATATGACTACACACATCAAATTGTGTCAAAAGAAGGCTGGTAAAAGTCATAAAACGAAAGCAAAGATGTTGAAAATACTCAGCATCCATTCGTCAAAAGACGTAACGTGTACAGATTTCAATGCGTTTCCATAAAATCAGGGATTTCCGTTTTTGCTGTTGAAATACATTTTTCTTTGTACTTCTTGGAACGTACAGAGTTTTTTTTTAGGAATAACAGGAATTAGGTTTTGTTGTAGTTATTATTAATTTTTTTTAGTATGACGAAAATTTTTATTATGCATTTATATTATGCTTATGAAAACCGGCCACTTTATTCCAGTCTATTAAGTTGAAAAATAATGTGTGGCGAAATATTAATACATAAATATTTTTTTTATAAGTTTATAGAGGTTCAAGATTCATTTAGATCGATCTTTTTTTGTGTTGGAAATTGTTTCAAAGAATGTTATTTTCTGTTATTTGTGTAAGATTCTACAAGGTTTTGTGAAAGTTTTGAAACATAAAATAGAATTTATTTGAATACTGTAAATCCGAATAAATATCAAGTAGAAAAACTTTAATATTTGCTGAATCAAGCAAGTGTTTTAAATCTAAAATTATTTTTAAGTTTTATCTTCATTGCTAGTGCAAAATTGTGCCCATAATAAATATAAAAAACAAAAATAGTTTTCAAGGCAATAAATGGGGCAATGTATTGTTTATACTACAATCAAGGCAATGTATTGTTTATACTACTTATGAAGCATATAATCCTCAGATTTTAAAACTGTAACTATATTGTTAAACATTATCAGTGTAAATTTTTGCTCTTTAAATTATGATATTAATTCAAAACTTTTGTATAAACAAACATTTTTAAAATGCCTAAATATTTAAATTATCAAAAACATTAAACAAATAGTTGTTTTTTTCTTCACTTTTTTAAAATTATAATAAAAAAATTGAAAGATTAAGCTTTATACGTAACATAAGAAACTGTCTAGCAATCAAAGATATATGAAGGGTATAGTTGCAAAAACTCACATTCTCCAAAAAATAACTAAGATATAGGGTCCGGCCCGTATATAAGTGACTTTGTCCAATTAAATTTATTATTATAAATAGTCGCCAATGAACGAACGTACCCTATATCGTAGTTATATTTGAAGAATGTGAGTTTTGTAATTACACCTTTCGTGTGTTCAAAGAATCATACCCATATTACACTCTATACATAGTTCTGATCCCATCTGTTGATTCAGCAGTATTGATTGCTTGCCATTGAAATCTGTAAATTAATATTAGTCTTAATGAGCTTTTGTCCTATATAATAACTGCACCGTCCTATATAATAACTGCAAATACCAACACTGCACCGTGCTGCATAATGTTCCTTCTTAAAATCGTTGGTTAGGTTGAATTATCATCGCACTAGAGCTACGTGGGGGCTATTGGTGCCGGGCGTCATAATTTAGAACCACAGTCAAGTGACGAACTGACACTTGCGTAAAATGGGTGGAAACCTAGCTTTCTCCAGTTTCACGACATAGCGATACGCCAAATTTAAAGATTAACGTTGCACAAGTGTGTACTTATTTTGCCTATTTTGACGTTACACCGATTTTGTGGTGTAACGTCACTGCATCTTTGGGACTGTAAATAATTATTTCCAAGTCCAGCTGCCTAAGCTACAAGTTTGTTATGAATTTTAATAATAAAAGCGGAGACATTAAACTTCAACAGAAATTGTTATGAAAGGGTAAAAGAGGGTAAGAGGGAGAAATTAAATTTTACTTTTTATTGGTGGATTTCTAAGTGTTTTGAAAAAAAATATATGTTTTGCATAAAAACACATTTGCAATATATCTTAAATAATAAAGAAAACTCACTAAAAATAGTAAATTCTAGGAATATATTTCCAACTAAGGAATAAGATAACAAAGATGGCTGAGTTAAGTGACAAATAGACAGCCCCCCACACATGAAGGGTGAGATAAATTCAAATAAAAAAAAACTATTGTAGTTGAATTTATTTAACAATGTAAAGGTTATATGAAGCTAAAAAAATCCGCGTTCGTTAGTCTGCAGTATAAGAGTTCTAATTACTCGTAAATTGTTCGTCTCAATCAACTGTTCAAGAATGTTTAGATACTCACTCAAACATTCCCTACTTGGCTACTACCTTTCTGTAAGCAATAAAAGTTCTTATATTATACACAAAGTAACGTTCCCAAGCTTGTCCATGTGCAGTTTTTGAAAAAGAAAAGAAATATTTACATCGATTGCCCAGACATTTTCTTTTTCATTTTTCTTTCATCAGGTTATTTTTAATGTACATAGTAGAAGTACATAGTTCTCAAAAAAATTTTTTAAAATTGGAGACTGACTTTTGTATTTAAAGCACTCTGCTCTGTTTTGCGAATATTTCGTTAAAAAGAAAAAAAACCTTCATCTTAGCTATGCAAATCCTTATGCTATTAAGTTTCAAAATTATAAGTCAAGAAAAGGAAAGACAAATTTTAATCATTATTGGTCGTAAAGTAGTCTGCACAGGGAATGGGAAACCTTGCTATGAGCTTTTGCTGTTCATTTAGAAATATTTTAATCCGTCACTGCACGATTTTTCTTTTGCAAAGAAAATAGGATTTAATATCTTTTGTTAACAAGATTACTTTGAACATTAAAAAAAATCTTCGTTTATTCTTTGTCGCCCAAATACTGATTTATCTGAAAGTATTAAACTAAAAATGTCCCAAAATGTGAAAAAAATTATATATTTTTTAAGGGATATACTGGTTTGAGGCGATTACACAGACTTTTTAGACATGCTACTGAACATATTAACGAAGTTGCAAATATCATTTTAGAATTTCGGTAATATATAGACCGATAAATATATGAAATATATATTACATACGATATAATCAATTATTTCAAATTTCAGCTAGCATTTTATTGGTTCAAAGTTCAAGAAATGATTGAAGTAACAATCAAATACATATTTTTAATATAAATTTATTTAAATTATTAATAATTTTATTTTTATAATTGGAAAAAATAAGTGTATACACTTTTAATAAGCAAACTTTCAAATTGCGAGCATTGACATTTCTGATTACTTTTAAAATGAAACTCATTTGTAAATATTTTTAAATATGATATATATTTACTTTTGAAGCAGTACGAAAATATATGTTTATAACTAGAAATTACCAAATTTTGATTTTTATATCTTACAAAGGAAATATCGAAATTTTTATTGATATTTCGACAATATAATTAATTTCATAGATTATATCATTTTTACATTTGAACATGACAGTGATTACTTTGTCAAAACCCATTGTACAAAGATAAATTCACTTAAAATGACACAAATTGCTTTGTTTATAATAATGCAGTTTGTTTTATAAGTTTAATCTAGTCCCTAAACACTTACTTTCACTTTTATAACATTTTGAAATAGAAAAAAATATCGACTTTAACTTTGAAATGGGACCCGAATAAAAGGACGTTTTTCAAAAGGAAAACGCGAACTTCAAAAATGTGTTTTTGACGAAAGCGCCGTAAGAATTTTATACAAGATGAAAAGTTTTGCATCTAAAAGATGTTGAAGGTCGAAAGTTTCTAAAATACATAAAATTCAAAGGACTTTAATCTAAAAAGCTTGTGTGCAAAGCAGGAGCTGTTTTTTGCCACATACTTCTGGAAATTTGTATTTGATAGAGTTTTGTTTAATATTAAAAAATATTGTCTTCGTATTGTATAATAACGCGGTTTAATGTTGTGAATGTCATTAAATTTTTAGTGAAATATTGCGAAACTAAGTTTCTTCTATACGACTCATAACCTCAGTGTAAAAAGAACTTGCTAGTTAATTTCTCATATGGGTTTTTTTGTAATTAAAAAATCTATAAATATTATGCTATAAATTATTTAGATATGTAAACTTGATTTTCAACCAAAGTGTACTTTGCACTAAATTTTGTAGTTATTATTAAAAAACACAACTAAAGTTTATATAAATGATCCATTTTTTGTACCTCAAACAATCTTCATAATACATAACAATAAAACATTGTCTTTAAAGAAATAGAGAACTTAGAAAAATGCGCACATAAAAAACATCAATAAGCATTATTAAAAAGCATAAATATAATCGTCTTAATAATTTTAGGAAATATACAATCTTTAATCAAAACTATAAAATGTTTTCCTTTAATCGATATTCGATTTATAAAAGACATAATATTTACCCATTAAAGACAATAGCTCTTACAAACTATGTAAGCATGTGGTACAATCATAATTATCCGTGTCAATCATACTTGGTTTAGAATGCCCTTTACCCGCAAAGTTAGGGGCCACGGATCCCTTAAGCTAGCTGTATTAGTGCATCCTTCCCAATTTCGCCATAATCCGTTACTCTCATTAAGAAGTACTTATTGGAAAACTAATCAATATTTCTCCTTGAGGATTGACTTAATTGCATGTCAATCTCGGTAAAGAATAAATTTGAAATGACGGGCATAAGATAAAAAATATTACTTAAAATAGATTAGCTATTTTTAAACTAGAAAAATTTAATTCTAATTCCGCTTTACATTTGAAAGTTTAAACCCTTTGTTATATATAACAGGTTTTTTTATATTATAATTTTAAAAAAATGTTAAAACTGTAACGTACGAAGTAGATAATATTTAAAAATAAACTACGAATTATTTATGTTAAAATGTATTATCTCATTAAAGGCCCATTTGTGAATACCATTTGCGCTTTCTTTACCGAATAAAAACGTTAAATCCGAGTTCTTAAAATTCAGTTTTCGTGAAATTTAAATTTGTTCTACAAAAATTGTTTAAGACTATGGTATTTATTTGTGCTATATTTTGATACACTTTAGCGAAAAGCTATTTTCCCATGGCAACTTTTCCTGCCAATCGTCGTTAATACATTAACAATGTTATAAAAAATGAAAGTTCTCGTTCTGTTAGCCACCATTTTTTTTCAATTGCATAAAGCCAAATTCATAATGAAACTTCTGTTTATTGGCTCTAAGCTTACATGGATGACAAATTTGATTTTGAGTTACTTAAAGATACAATTTCGAGATGTTTCAATCGATATAATTATTATGGTAAGTAGTGTAATTATTGGATTATAAGACCGGTAGATTTTCGGGAAAAATTCAAAGAATTATCCTGAAGAATTTTTCGTATCTTTGCGATCGTATTTTTGCTGAAAAGGTACTTATCCGAGCAAGGTGAGATATATTGTCTATTCTATACCTGGTTGCGTAAAAACTCTTACGATGAAAAACATATTTATTAGACTGTGGAAGATTCAGGAAGCGGGGAATACCAAATGACCAACTATCCAAGTTCTTGTTGACATGAAAAACATACGTAATTTCGAATTATATAGCGTCATACTTAGTGGCAAAACATAGATTATAGACATAGACATAGAAACATAGACATAGTGGCGAAAAAAAGTTTTCTCAGATTTGGTTGATAGGGCGTTGTACTAGAGATAGGCAAGGACTATTGGAGATAAGTTCCTAGGAACATGATTAAGACTATTTTTTACTAGCATTTTGCATTTTATCCGTAGAAAAGTCACAATATTTGTATCGATCTGTTAAACAGCGCTAACTTTAAAAATTTAAATGTGCTACTAATTTAAATACCTGTTCCTTAAGTTATTTTCTGCTTACGGTGCACACAATTTTAAGACGTGATAATATCCAGACATAATAAAAGACGATACACTCTTCGCTTACTGTATTTTAATGGATATACCATGCAGAAGAAACAGTAAAAAGATCCATAGCTCTGGTGCTGTTGTATTTTAAAATTGAAGGTAGTAGATTCAAAACTCACAGTTTCCGAAGCATAACGTGGAGAATGTGAGTTTTGCAACAACACTCTTCAGTTATTTTGTGTTACAAATAACACACTCACAGAGAAAACACCTATTGGACACACAACACATTTAAAGATATATCAAAAAATCGATTTGATTTGTAGTTAAATCTTAAAAATAACGATTCTTAGAGCGCCCAATAATTTTTTTTAAATTTATCTTGTAAAGAATATCGTATTGTGCGCGAAAAAGTAATAGATCTAAAATTGAGTTAACAAGAGAGATCCGTCACTTTTCTGCGCTCTATAGAAGAAAATAGACACGGTTGCAAGATGGTTTAATTATAATTAATAAATTAAACAGACAATTAAATGTTTTAATTTTATTATTAATAAAATTATATAAAAATTAATAAATTAAAAAACAATATCGTTTTTAAAATCCAACATGCAAACAATCTTTAAAATAGGCAAAAAAAGTATTTTAGAGTTTTGTGCTCGTTACAAAGTCAAATTTATTATTTGAATTCAAGTGTACAAAGGCGATATCAATAGGAAATTATAAGAAAACTGCTAAATCATTTAAATGAATATATTTTTAAATACAAATGCATTGATAACGTGAAACCAGCATTGTTTGGCTAAAATGTTGGCTGTTGAATACGAAGTTGCTTACAAAAGATTAATTTAACGATTTTCTAATTTAAATAGAATTTAACCATTTATAAAAACTATTCTAATAAATGGAATTCATTAATTCTTTACGGTTGACTTTTTTTAGCAACGGTTCTTCTTTCATGCAATGCAAAAAAAGCTTATTCATCAAACATTCAGTTAACAATGGCCGTGCGAATAAATTCATTGTAAAAGTTTGAACGTTCATTTGTCCTTTAACTAATGATTTTGTGCTATCCTCCGACCTTAAGTTTATCATTTCTCTAAAAGCAATTCTTGTTTTACATGCCGTTCATTTATAATACTTTTTTTTTGCAAATCTTGAAAGTTCTGTGGAACATTACCTTGCGTTTAATCATAGCGTAGTACCGGCGTTCTGCTCTATACTGTTAGAGTTGATGTACGAGTACAAATCTTGCTTAGGGGTTATTTAATCACGGGGATTCATCGCTGAACTAGCTACTCAGAATGGACATTCGCCAGTATTAGCAACTCGCTCATGATGACTGTGAAAACGGAGAACGTGTGATGGGCCCATTAATCCTATGGCAATTCTTGGACATTTAAAATAATAAAATTAAATAAGTCCTTACAACATTAAAAAAAATATCTATAGTTAAATACTATTTTTAGAATGAAAATCTTTAAATTGCTTTTGACCATTGGCATAATTTGCATATCATATTTCGAAAAAAAACTGCAGTAGATATTATCCCATGCAATTATAATCTCAAACAACCTATAAAACTAGTGTATTAACGTGCTTGTGAAAGTGATTCAATTATCTATCAAAGGACTATTTTAATATGAATAACGCTTCTTGAATGGAACATTTATTCATTCTGATATAGATATTTATAATAGCATTTTCTAACCAAAACAACAACAATAGCCAGAAAATATGATAAAACGTCTTCATTTCCTTTACTAAAAATATTTTCACCGAACGACTATTCAAAAACAGAATATCTTAGATGCAGCAGACATTGTTTGCGGAAATGAAGTCCATATGGATATGAAACAAAGAAATGCAGTTTATAAGACGTAAACAATTCCAGTATTCATCTCACGTCGGCGAGTCAGTGAACTACTTCCCGAGCCCAGAACTTAATGCAAAAACTTCGGAGAATTCGGAATCTTTCGAACATTGTCACGTCGCATAAGGACCTTTTTATGGGTGGTGGGAGGAATATAATAAATCTTCATATGGGCATTCCAAGGGTTAAAGACGTAAAAAGTAATCGAAAGTAACAGGAGCATGTTAAAGGGTGCAAGCACTATCACCTAGATGAGAAGAAGGCTCGTTGACTGAGCCGTGCTTCGTCATATTCTAGAACAGAGTTCGAGGTTTTGACCCATGATATCGTTGCAAAGGCTATGCAAGATATTTTGAGGTTTAAAGAATTTGGTACATACGTACACGTTGCATTGGATTTCAGCACATAATTGAAATATAAAACTAACAATGGTACAAAATTAAGTAGAAATGTTTCGCATTTTATCTTTTTGAAGCCCGAATTCCAAGAAATAGAAATTCGTACGACATTTTCTATTTTAACCCCTTCAATTAATACTGAGCTGCAACACTAATCATTTCGCCAATCTTTAGTAATATCCCCGAGGAAACGTTTATCAAATTACTAATAAATAGTCAATTTACAAAGAATAGACATTGAATAAGTTGTTAACGAAATTTCCTTTACAAGACAGACAATTAATTCCGAAAAAAGAAATCTTCAGATAAACATTCGAATCAAACAACTTCGAAAGGATGTTGTATAAATCAAAGCCTTTTTATTTTCATTTTCTCTATTTTTTCTAGTTCAATGCTCGCTGAGTGACCTATTTATAACAGCGAACTTTAGAATTCAATTTTGGATTATTTATATAAATTCTAAACTGTATAAAAATATAATGCGTTGTTTTTCTATTAAATGTCCCGCTGCTTGGATATGAAAAGGAATTTAAATATATAAGTTTTATGCCACTTTCATAAAATAAGGTTGTTTGCATTTTATAACAAATGTGAAAATTGAATATGTACATTGTTATAGAAACAATCAAAATAAATTATCTATAACTAAATGAATAGAAATTTAACTACTTTTTTGGATCGTTACTTTACCAAGTCAGGGATTTAAAATAAACTATTGTATACAGTATAATGGATATCGACATCTATATTTAATAATAATACTAAAAACTAATATTTTTAAACAAAAAATGAAGAAATGATTCAAAAGATTAAA